>JALCCH010000007.1:186139-624905 GCA_023212835.1 Pseudozyma thailandica
CGCAGAACAAAGAAAAAAAAAAAAAACTCCGCTTAGCAACCTAAAAAAAAACATGCGCCCCGGCACCCGCGGGGGGGGGGGGGGGGGGGGGGGGGGGGGGGGGGGGGGGGGGGGGGGTGCTTAATTCTTCGCCGGCAGCTGAAATGGAGGCAACCTTCATCCGCTTTTCAATACGCGAATTAAAGTAAAGATGAAATGGCTGAAGAAGCTGCGCAATTCCGACGTGCTGTGCCGCCGACTCCATCTTCAAAGCGCTGTTTGAGTTTGAGTTTGAGCTTGACTTGGAATCTCTCTCTCTCTCTCTCATAGTGGGAGTCTCTCGAGAGAGAGAGCGAGTGAAAGCTGCCAAGACCGAGCGAAATCGCAAGAATATGACCGTTAGCTCGGTAATGCGACAGCAAGCGAAGACGACCTTATGCTTACTCCTCTTTCGTGTCACTCTAATCAAGTCAAAACCTGCATTTGACAGCTGCAGTCTACTATTGCAGTCTCAACGTAGCGGAACAAAATCAAAGCACCGAGCGCAGAAGCGATATAGATGCACCAGAAGCACGTTGCAGAGGAGGACAGGAGGCTCAATGCGGCAAGGGTTCAGCCGAACCAACGCTAGCTCCATCTTCGTTTGGTGGTGCACCACACGCAAATGTTACACCCCGTGACGACATGATTTCGGCAGAGCAGAGGATATTGCGAGCAGCTCGGATCCATGCCCAAGTGGTACTGTAGCTCTCGGTGAAGACTTGCCCCATTGAAGCTGACTTTCTCTCAAAAGTTAGATTACTTGCATATTTGCGCGAGCTGTCTTGTTTCGCGAACAAAATCAATCAGTTGACAGCTTGACTGACCCTTCCTTTTTGATTTTATGCGAGCTGTTCGGATGGGCCTAGCCGAGAATATGCTCGAAGAATGCAGTGGAATACTGTACGTCTTTCGTTACGAGCCGAATCGACTCGAGTAGAGAATCATTCACTCCTCCCGAGCTTGTCCCGTCCACATGTGGATGCTGTTGGACCACTTCGCGACCCTTCCCATGCGTTCGCTTCGACACGGTACGCTACAAACTCGCAGTATTCGGTAAGACTTGCGCCCGCCGACGGCTTCCATTCCATCCGGCGATCACGCTTGGTCATAAATGCGTGCTGCTCGACTTGCCTCGAACAGCCTCCTCTGCGTAGACAATGAAGACATATGCGGGGGAAGCCGGCGCTTTGACCTTTCCAGTCTGAAGCTCAAAGTATGAAGAAGCCAGTCCAGAAAGCTTCATTTCCACTTTTGGTGTCCGTGCTCAGCGAACCTATCGCTTTGTTTGACCGTGGAACCGCGAGCAGATGACCGAATATGCTTCGTATTGTTCGTTGCGGGAAGAACGATGAGCTTCAGGGACGCGCAACTCCGTAAACTGGCTGCTGTGATAGCCTAGCTTTAGCGTGGAAATTGCGTTTCAGCCAGCCTGAACCTTCTTCTGCCTGCAAGCGGCTGCAACCGATCATCATCGTGCGCGACCAACCCCTTTGGATCTGGACATCGCCCATGTCATGGGTCGGCGACAGTGTTCGACTTCTTTCGCTGGGGTCTGATGCATTCAATGCGGAGCTCGCAAGCCGGAGAATATTCCGCTTCCCATCTCGACCTCGGCTGTCTCCCTAGCTTCACGCGGACCAAATTAATTACAGTAGCGTCGACGGCTTGCATCAACGTTGACTTTCCTTTTCGCCTTCGCACCAGCATACACCTTCCAAATCGGTCGCCTGAGCTGAATTCGGCCTCGCTGTATCATATGTGGGTGTCGAGGGCCTGTCTTGAATGGACAAGTCGACGTCGGAACAATTCGCTACTGCACAATGAGCGTCACGCGAACGTGTCGCAGGCAACATACAGTGAGTGATTCGGATCGTAGCCGACGTCTCGTTGCGCTTCTACCCGAGACGCATGTGATGGATTGTCCCGTTGCACATCGCTTCGCAACACAAGAAAGCAGCGCTGACCGAGGTGCAGACCAATCGAGGGGCTCGGTCAAGCCTCTCTAGAACTGTACGAGAGAGCCTTTGGTTCGCTTCCCGAAGCGATACCGTAGGGTCTCAGTCAATTTGCGGGGTCGTCGAAGCGGTGTCTTAGACAAAGGATCACCCTTACTGCTCTCCTCCTGACAGCCTCCTAGTCTCCTCCGCTAAGTCTGGTACAAGTCCACCAGTCATGTTGACGTGCAGAACCGCGGAATTGGGAGCTTCGACCTGATTGGTCCGGATGATCTCCCTTACAAGACTTGCTACAGTATGGCGGATGATGTTGCCAGCGCGTACCGGGGAAATGGCAAAGCTGAGATGTCGGAGTTGCATGAACGTCTGTCACTCACGTCAGGACCCTGACCGCTGCTCCTTCTTCTGTCTCTTTTCCAAGTCCGCTTGCTTTTCGAGTTCTTTGCATACTGAAGCACCGTCATAGCCAGACCCTCCTCCGTTGCCGACTTCCGCATCAAACATACTGTAGTCGTCTGCTTGCGAGATGCTGCTGCTGTCTCTGGATTCTCAGGTCACCGTAACCTGCGCCCACTTTCTTCGCGTGTGAACCTTCGAAACCACCCGCATTGCAACTGTCGTCATCCTCTAGCTGCAACAGGCGATTCACTTTGAGCGACAGTGCTGAGGAGTGCAGCTGGTCTGGTCCGCGTTAGTTGGCGTCTTCCGTCACGCCAGAATGTAAGAATCCGAATCCCGTTGTTTGTAGTCAATAGCCACGTATCATGGGAAGGCAACGTGCGACTGCCACCTCCAATTCATGTTGCAGTGTCAGCCTTTTCTCCGGCATACTAAATCGGACCAGTCTCGATCAGTTTGGGATATGGCCAACGCGAGATGACCTCGGCGTCCAGCTGCGAGAAGCGCATCGTGCTGTCAACAACGTGGTTAGTTGCAATGCCGAGGTCGGGCATTCCTGATACGCGCCTCGTCGCAACAGAAGAATTGGCCCCTTGCATGAGCTTGGAACGCGGTTGCGCGTCGTGATGCGGCGTATATTTCGCCGAAACACGCCGTCAAGATGTCAGACGTCACCGACAGTTTTCTGGCAAAAATAGAAAACAATGGGGTCAGACCCCTGAAATTGAGAAAGAAACCTGGCCAGAAAAGGGAGCGAAAAAAGATGACCGATATCCCTCGGATCGGCGTGTTGGTCACGTCTTATCGCGATTGTCATCAAGCTAATCTTCGTCGCCATCAGTCGCAAGACTCACCTCAACTGTAGCGTCCACCAGACTAGCAACTTAAGACGATGCTTACTGGAGGCAAGAATTCCAGCTGTTCTGGGCCTGCAGTTAAGTCGAACGCCCTCACCAGTAAGCCATGTACCCGCAAAGATGATCGCAGCCGCGCGCGCGAAAGAATATCATCCGACAGGGATCGAGGCCATTCATAGCGAGACAAGGGGAATGGTGGTTGGGGAGAAGTGGCTCCTCACTTCGCCCCCAATGGCTATCGTAGTGAAGCAGCTTGGGGTCAAAGGGAGATGATTGGCCATAGACGACAGACATGGCGAATGCGAGGATCATTGGCAAGGCAATTCAGCCCTGACGACGAAGCTGAAGGCAGATAGCATTTGCGTTTGGGCCCAGCCTCGAAGATTTCGTCTAACGAGCCTTTCAGCTATCGGCGTTCTCGAGATTCCTGCACGATCAGACGCCACAACGTGTGCGGGGACTCAAGACTCCTCGAGGCTCTCGCGATGCATCGCATGACGCCGACACTGGTCTTGCCAAGCAGTCCCGTGGCTTCGTAGAGGTCTTTGTCGTAGACTAGGCCATTGTCAGGACGAAATGGCCAAAGTATAAATGCAGGTCAGATATGACTAGTAATGATTTCAGACTCTTTCGCAAGTCTAGCACCAACTCAGACCGTCTCCGCTTCACTATTGTAAAGGCGAGAAAATAGCCATCCGATTGTGACTACGTGACCATCGAAAGAACATGCGATACACCAGGGACAAGATAAGAAATACGGCCCAGCCGACGCCGTAGCCACCAAACTGGTCTTTCGGCGTTGAGGGTGCTCAGTTCCTCTTTCAGTATCTCGAGGACAATTGCGGCGTTTGCGGGTCCGTACACCGTGCTCACGACAGTAGCAAATCCGCACGAAAGATGTGCGTCGCCGTTCCCCAGCGCTTCCACATTCAATTCTGTTGGGCATCGACACGGCATCGCCGCCAGAAGCCGGATGGTGTGACAGACGGTGATGGCTTGCAATCTTCATCGTGTCTGATGACAATGCGGGATTTACTATATCTCGTACATGGCCTGATCCAAACGATTCTTGCACACAGTATCACTTCCGCAAACATCTTCTCTTCTCAGAACCAATTCCAAGTGCACCCGTTCTTCCAGAAGAGAAGCAAAGTATGAGAAGCTTTCCACAGAAAGCTGAGCTTGATCGAGGAGCGTGTTGCATCACCGACGTGGGAAAAAAGAGCCTCATCCAGCATGTTTATCCTAATTCTCCTCCCACGAGGTCTTAGACCTGTCTCGAAACAACGACTGTCTTAGCCGTGTTTGTCGGCGTAGCCACTAATCAACGAACTCCGACCACGTAGTCGAACGAAACAGTCCAGATCACGGATCACCGGTGACCCTTCTCTTTGCGCAACCTTTTTCCATTGTCATGGTGATAGTTCGGCCACAGCTGATTGAACTCCCGCAGAGGCCTGTGCGCGTTTGCTGATGTTCGAAGAAAATCGACCGTGCTTGACTGCTATCTATGGGTGTGACAGTCGAGGCGATCGGGCCTTCCTGGCCTGACCCCTTTCGCCCTTACCGCCGATGTTGCACTTGGAAAGATGAGGAACTCGAGCAAGTCACCGACCAGAACGAGCGTGGAAATTGCTCATGCTCCAAGGCAGAGCTATACCGCATTGATCACGTGCAGCCACTGTGCGCTCACATCTAGAAACAGGCCGACTGGCAAGACCTGGCAATCTCATCGGAAACTAGAGACTGGCAATCGGACATCACGGTCCGCGGAGCTACAATACCCAGCGTCAGTCAAAACGATGGTAAGAGGCGAGGCCAAGATGATCGCACGGTAGCATGCGCAGCAGATCGAGGAGTCAGTTGGAGTTGCGAGTACCACACTAGGCGTACTGCTCAAGCACTCGCATGAAGAAAGCTAACCTTCTCCTCGAAACGTGCCCTGATTCCAGAAGAATGTCACTTTACCTTTCTCCTTGCATTCGAATGCTCTACTATCATCACGAACAGGGCAGCAGCTTTGATGGCAATCGTTTTCTTGGGCGCCATGGTCACCATCATCTTTAAGTTGCATCCTACTGAGTTGAATGATTCATTTCGACTATTGTGGCTAGCCAAGAAGCGTTCATAGCGTTCTCGATTGCGTGCAAGACTGTTCATCAATAGCGTGTCTGTGACCGCTGTGAAAGTGGTGTCACCATTGTGGTTGTGACAATGGCCACCAACGGCCACTTGGTGATGAGCTCCTTGACAGTTTCAGCATGTGCAGGTGGCGCTCTGGCCTGGAGGGTGCGGGTTCATTTTGGCGTAGTGAACCGTGTTTGCGGCGCTCAGCACACAGCAGTGTGAGTATTTGTTGCGGAATTGTGATTTTGAGAGGATTCAATTTCAATTTTTAAATCCGACTCTTTCTCCGCCAAAGGGAATAATTTTTGGATTTTTGGATTTTTGACGTTGCGCAGTGCAACACCTCGCTTGAACAAATGCAAGAAGAAACCCCTTGCGTAGCAAAATGCTTCTATCCACACTGCAGCGTCTCTGAGACAGTCGCCGCAGGACGCAGGAACCAGCCGCTTGGTCCCCCTCCTCTGACCTCTGCCTTGATCCCCCTCTCGTCTAGAGACCCCTTGCCGGCAACAATGTCGACCGCATCCTGTTGCAGTACCGAAAGCTTGCTTTATCCCTCATCGATCATGCTCCGCCTTACTTCAAGGGCCTCCTTGCGGCTGAAACCTTAGGACGCCGCTCGCTGCCGTCGTTGTCGCCTTGGCCTCGATATCCCTGCTTCCCGCTTGTTGGGATCTGCGGTGTCCTCCTCGCTCCCTTGCTCATACTTCTTCGCTGAATACGGAATACACTGTACATAGTGCAGCGAACACCGTTCGCTCGAGCCCGTCGGTCTACCAATCCACGTCTTGGCAGAACGCCCAGATCTGCGCCGGTTTCAGGAATCGAATGATCCGCATGATCTTCCTTCGACTGAGACAGGCACTCCCGCACGCAGGCACCCGCATGTACCAATCCTTTGTCCTGTACCTGTCTCATTTTCGACTTGGCAGCGGCAAGGACGAGTCGCCGTTGAGCATGATGATTCCTACAGGTTCGTCGCAACTGACTGCTCTGCACTTCTGGTTCTAAGAATATCAATCATTGAGGTTCGAATGATCTCTCAAGCCAGCCGCTGGAGCCTCGATCGGCCGGCCGAGGAATTCATTCTGCGCCAAGGCTCTACTGCAAACAGCCACCAGGTCGAGCGTGCTGATACCGCTCCAATCGTTCGGAAAGCGCAGAGACCGTGCGTTTGCTGTTTGGTTGCTGCCGTTTGCCTTCGCCTCTTGCTCCGCAGAGTTTTCAGACTTCAAGCATTCATGGCCTCTATTTCGAAATGCCGAACCCCTCCATTATTTGCGGCTATGTCGTCTGCGCGACTGAGGATTTCAACCGGGAACGATGCTTCTTTTGTCTTTCCGCGGCTCTTCAGTTTGTAACTCCCCTTTGCAGGCGTACCGTGGGAAGAGAAGAGGCCCAAGCGGTCCGAACTTCTCTCGCTAGCGCTTACCCTGCGCTCGCCGTGCAGCTGGAGCGCGCAGCCTCAGGCGACAGCTTCAACAAGAGGAAGTCAGTACGAATCTGCTCGTTCAAACTTGCAATCTTGGGTGGGGAACAGATTTCTGTTACAGTATCTCGCGGGAGCAACATGGGATCTCGCCATTTCTAGGAACAAATCGCCGGGAGCTGCTATTTTCGGTCTGTGGAAAGCTAAGATCGATCGCTTGCGCGTCGAGAGACGATCAGGTACATCAAACCCGTCAGCCACAACCAGGAGTACAGCAAGAGGATGAGTTGCAAGCGATCGAGAGAGGCAGTCGAAGCGCTGGGTGCAAGGGGCTCGTCAAAGGTTGGTGGAAGCAAGCTGCAGTCTGATGGTGACAAGATGCACGAGCAAGCGTGCCAAGCAGCAAGGGAGCAGCAGAATTTCGCGCTGATTTTCCCTGACTTGCTTCTGGCGCTTTTCAGCAGCAGGTCCTTTGCAAAGTGCTCGCTGCATCATTATCGTGATTGTGCTTGCTTGCTGCTCGCTTGCTGCAGTACTTACCTCTCCTGACGCGAACACGCACTATCGCCTATGCTACACCGTCGTACCGAACTTGAACCCTGCCCGTCATCCCGTGCCGGGGCATGCACCGGAGCCTCCTGTCCGACATCCGCAGATCGACACCTAGATCTTCGGCCTCCTCTTCCTCCTGCGTCAGCCTTCTGTGCCTCAGCCACAAAGAAACCTTGCTTGCTTTTCCTGCTTGCTCGCATACTTGTGCAGCACTTCCTGACACACAAGCTTCCTCTCCGCCCTTCTTTTCCTTTTTTTCAGTCTCAGTTCTATTTCCGCCCATTATCACAAAGCTGCAGATGCTTGCACACGTCCAACAATGCTTCCCATCGCTTAGGCCACCCAGGACAGTGGGCCATCCACCTCTGACCTCCTTCCTTGCAAATACCGTCTGCTCCCTGACTCCTGGTTTTCAGCTCAAGCATGACAGACGTTCTTCGCTTGGGCCCCTTACTGTGGCACTACATGACAGCGCTCTGTCTCACTTTGATGCCGTAAATCTTCTCCTGCTTACTCCTCCTCGCCTCGTCACGCTTTAGCATAGTGCAGTCTGTCAGGTCACCCCTGCTTCGAGCTTGCTCTCAACGGTCGTCCCACGACCCCTGGCTTGAACGCGACCATCTTTGCATTGCAACTTTATCGCCACCAAGTACCGGCAACTTTGATAGCCCAACGGCCGTCACAGTGTTTCACGCTGCGAGGCTATCCAGGGAGGTTTTGCACCGCTTTGGTCACCGTCCTCTCGTCGCAACGCCCGACACGCCTGTACCCCTCTCCATTATCCTGGTGCTCTCGCCATCGACAATGAGGCCTCTCAACACCGAATAGCGCTGTTCCTTCGGAACTTTTCTTCCATCACACATCGTCCATGCCACGCCTTCTTAGGCTCCCTTGGGTTCCCTTAGGCTCCCTTTCGCTTACCCCTGGCTTGGCACTGTGTCAAACCCTCTGCTGGCAATGATTCGAGTCTTTTTCTCTCGGAATACCGGCTCGTCACCTGCTACCTCGATTCAAACCCAATCTTGAGCCTATTTGCCACTTCAGGCACTCCCGCAGAACCTGATCGCAAGCCGCCGCCCGAGGGCTGTCCCTGAGCCACTCTTCCTTTCATCCTGTCAGCTTCGATGGTGATCTTCGCTACGCGCTGACAGCCAAACTCCGTACACTTCCATTTCGAACACCGACTCTGGATATAAAGGCTCCCCTCTTCGTCCCCCTCTCCTCCTTTTCTCATCATCATCCCTCACCTTTCCAGCACTCCCCTCAGCACTCCCAACACTTCCTAGCCAGAAGTCGAGTCTTCTCCCTTCCCCTTCATTCTTTTGTCTCGTGCCTACTACTTTTTCCGGTCTTCATCGTCCTCAGGAATCCCACTCTCCTTTCTTACATCTCGAACAGCCAAACTCTAATCTCCTCTCTTCGATTCAATCTCTACTCTCAAGATGGTTTCCAAGATCGCCCTTTCCATCTCGGTCCTGGCCACTGCCATTGGCATGGTCGACGCTGCCCCTCACTTCCAGCACAAGCGCACTGACTACAGTGCCTGCAAGAAGTACGTCTCGACCTACAACGGTGGACACAACGTCTACTCGGTCAACGAGAACAAGCTCATCGACGCCAGCGATGCTACTGTTGACGTCAGCCTCCTGAGCAATGATGGTCGCAAGCACAAGACCTGGAGACACGTCCCCCGCTACTGTGTCGAGTACATCAAGAGCTACAACGGCGGCCACAACGTCGTTGTCAACAACCAGAACAAGCTCCTTGACCTCTCTGGTCTTCTTGCCGATGTCAACATTCTCAAGCGCGACGCTGACGAGTACTACTCTTACAACGGTGGCCACAACGTCTACTCGGACAACGAGAACAAGCTCCTCGATCTCTCGAACCTTGACCTCGGCATCGACCTCCTCCGTCGCAAGGCCCCCTCCTTCTCGTACTACAACGGCGGTCACAACGTCGAGTCCACCCAGGAGAACAAGCTCGTCGACCTTTCTGGTCTGCTTGCCGACGTTGATGTCCTCAGCAAGCGCAACGCTCCCGAGTTCTACTCGTACAACGGCGGCCACAACGTCGAGTCGACCAACGAGAACAAGTTGCTCGACCTCTCGGATCTCCTTGCCAACATCGACATCCTCAAGAAGCGCACCGACTCCGAGTTCTACTCGTACAACGGTGGCCACAACGTTGCCTCTTCCAGCGAGAACAAGCTCATTGACGTCTCTGACCTCACTGCTCTCGTCAACGTTCTCAGCAAGCGCAACGCTCCCGAGTTCTACTCTTACAACGGCGGCCACAACGTCGAGTCGGACAACGAGAACAAGTTGATCGACCTTTCCGATCTTACTGCTCTTGTCAACGTTCTTAGCAAGAGGAGCCTCAAGGGATACGGTACCAAGATCCACGCTCGTGAGATCTCCGAGGACCTCTACCGCCGCACCAGCCCCGACGAGGACTGCACCTGCGTCAAGAAGCCCAAGCCCCAGCCCCCTCGCCAGAACCCGGGCGGCAACGGCGGCAACGGCGGAAACGGTGGCAATGGCGGCAACGGTGGTAGCGGCAGCACTGGTGGCAACGGTGGCAACGGTGGAAATGGCGGCAACGGTGGCAACGGCGGTAGCGGCAGCGCTGGAGGTAACGGCGGCAGTGGTGGCAACGGTGGCAACGGTGGCACTGGCAGCACTGGAGGCAACGGAGGCAACGGAGGCAACGGAGGTAACGGTGGCAACGGTGGCAGCACCTGTGATGCCCCTCCCCCTGCTAAGAGCACCGACACTCCTCCTAAGCAGAACACTCCCGTTCCCGAGCCCAAGCCTACTCCCAAGCCTTCGCCCAAGCCTTCCCCTCAGCCTACGCCTAAGCCTACCGACAAGGACACCCCTACTGTTCCCAAGCCTACCGACAAGCCCGCTCCTCCCCCCGCTCCCACTGTCACCTGCTCTGACTCGGAGGTCTACGTCGACGAGGGCCACAACGTTGTTTCGAAGAACACCAACACTCTTCTTGACTTGAGCGACATCAACATTCAGATCAACCTTCTTACCGACCTCTTTGGTGGCGCCAAGAAGCAGTCGACTGTTCCTGCCAACTCGGTTTGCAAGGCCAAGGGCGGATGCTGTATCTCCAAGTCGGTTTACTACTACAACGGTGGACACAACACTGACATCGAGAACTCCAACAAGGGTCTTGACCTCTCGGGTCTTAACCTTGGCCTCAACATCCTCAAGTAAAGCCACCCGGTTTTCTTGGATGAAATCTTCCGGTAGGGATGTGGAAGAGATCTCGCGCGGTGGAGATGGTGATGGTCGGTGAAAGCAAAGTACGGTGTCTCAAGTCCCCCCCTTGGCCGGGGTTGGTGACTCGGTAGAAACCACTTGGCTTCCCCGCTCTCCGCTTCCCCGCTCCTTTGTTCTCCTTCACAACTTTTTCCCTACCACCTCTTCTTTTTGGGGGAAGGCCAACTTTCCAGTGCCTCGGTCGCTGTTTTCTCGCAGAGTTCGCCTTCCCTTACTTAGTGTTTTGGCTGTCTCGGAATGGAAAGGACCCATTCGCTTCTTTTCTTCTC
Organism: Pseudozyma thailandica; assembly: GCA_023212835.1. Lineage (NCBI taxonomy): Eukaryota > Fungi > Basidiomycota > Ustilaginomycetes > Ustilaginales > Ustilaginaceae > Pseudozyma > Pseudozyma thailandica. Next base: position 197,045 of record JALCCH010000007.1, read on the forward strand.
GATCCCCCTATACATATCACACACTCTCTCTTTTTGGCAACTTGGTTTTGCTTCGTCTGTCTCTCTCTCTCTCTGGCTAGATTCTCACTTCTTCTCCGCTTCGTATACTTTGCGCGATGGATGGAAAAGAAATACACTCTCTTTGGACTCTCTCTCTCTTAAACTTGTGTTTCTTTCTTTGCGTCTGACATGTCTTTGTCTGTGCCTCCTCCGGGAGTCGGATTCAGGATCCAAGCTCAGACTGTCTCGGATTCCTTTCGTTGGCTTTGCGAGGCGAGGCGATGCAGCCAGCCAACTTAGCTGGCAATTGCTCACTACTGCTCGGTTTTTCTCCACACTTGGTACAAGTTGGGCCGGCTTTGCACTCATATCCTGAAAAGAGGAAAAAATCCAACCTCGAAGCCACCTCATTCACAGAGCCAAAATGAGCAGCATCTCCCCTGTGTGCCCGCCTGCTTCGCACATAGGCACACAGGCGGCACAAGCAGCTCAGCTCACTCAGCTCAGCTCATATTGACTCATGACTAGAGCTGCTCACCACACAGCGAAGGGAACCGTACGTGGGGGGAGGAGGATATTTGTACACTACCATCTTGAAAAAGGGCCGGCAAAAATTAAATGACGACAGGTGGCTCCACTAGGCTTCGAGGTGGCATCATCCTTTATTCATAATAAGATATGATCGAGAAAAGTGTTGTATTGGGCCAGGATGCAGATCCACCTCAAAGCCATCCCCCGGTAGCCACCCGGGGTCGCATTTCCCTTTTTTCAGGATATGACTGCTCACTAGCCCATCGCCGGCATTGCACTTTGGTGCGCTAACCATATCGTGCGTTTGTCCTTCAGTCACTCTAACTCTTACTGTATGTTCGCACACCCCATGCATGCTTTGCTTTGCTTTGCTTATGATTAACATTTCGCCGCCTAATTATGGCGGATTGGTTGGGAGGAAATTGCCCACAATCATGTGTGGAATATTCCACTGATCCCTCCTAATCGTAAAGCTAAAACAGCAATGTATAAACGCAGCTTTTGGATTGTTCGGATCCCTCTGCACGCCCGAAGTCGACGTTGCACCCGTCCCTGCCCCCACTTTGACCCCCTCCTCCTCTGCCCCCGCTTCTCTCGGTGTCGCTTGACCCGACTTAGCATCCCTCCCCCCCGCCCCCGCACCACCACCCGCACCACTCGCAACAATCGCCTTATTCTTGGTCCTCAAAACGCAAGACGTCAATACAGCCTTCTGCCCAGCATCAAACGAAACCGCTCCATATTTTTCCCAATAATTCACCCCACTCTCTTCCGCCATCAACTCATAGATACACAACCTCCCTTCCCTCAACGACTCAATCGGCACCCCCACCAGCTCCGCAAACTCCTTGTTGCCCTTGTAAATCTCCCCCGTCCTCCTCCACAAGCACGCAGGAATCCCCTGCGTAGAAAAAACCCGGTCATAATCCAACAGCAACCGCTCAAACGCCTCTTCGATGAAAATCAAATCGATATTCGTCAGCGACTGCGCAACCGCACGGAATGCTGGTCGAAACACCGAAAGCGGCTTCAAAATCCGTCGTCGCGACGCCGCAGAAACGTTTCGTTCCATCCACCGATTCAACCGAGCATACCCGTTGACGTGATTGTACGGCCGCAGCAAACCCGCTTCGTATTTCGCTTGAATAACTCGCGCCAGACGCTCGTCACGTGTGCCATCCTTTTGGTCCGCCGCCGTGAGGAAGAATCGCTCCGTCTTGCTAGATCCGCCCTGCAGAGACGGCAGGTACGACCCGGACGCCACGCCCGAACTCGAGTTCGAGTTCGACGCTGCCGCTGCTGCTGCTGCCGAGGTCGAGGTGGTGGGGTTGGTGCTGGAACTGGAAGACGAGGTGGAGGTGATGTTGGCGGCCGAGAACGAGTTTCGTCTAGATCGCTTGCCTGAGTTGTTATCGCTGCCGTTGTTGGTAGCGGTGTTCGCTGCCGTGCTGAAATTGTTGTTTGTGTTGTTGTTGTTGTTGTTGTTGTTAAAGGAGGTGTCATTGGCGCCATAGATGGAGGATGGCAGCGCAGAAGGCAGGCTCGAACGTGCATCGCTGCCATTATTGATGGGTGTGAGAGCTGTGAGTCCTTCCAACATGCCCGCTCCGCTCGAGGTGAGACCTGAGATGGTGTTTCTACGACTCTGCGAAGGCGTGAAGCCCGTCCCTGTGCCCGTTCCTGCGTTGGTAGTGTTCATGCCAGGCGTTGCTCCAGCGCCGAACCCAGGTCCATCGAGACTCTCAAGGAATTCGCTGAGCAAAGTGAACTCGTTTCCTCCAGCTGAATCGCCTCCAAATCCGCTTCCTCCTCCCTCATACCCTCCTGGTCCTCCTCCCAAACCCAACCAGCCTGCGCCGCCTAGGCTTGTTGTCACATCGCCGATGTTCGCGTTTGCTGTGGCGAGAGTAGATTGACTCGGCCCACCCATCGATGAAGCTGTTGGCGCGTTGGTGGCATTGTTGGCGTTGGCAATCGAGTTGTTGAACAAGTTGGCAAGCGAAAGCATCCCCGCAGCCGTAATCCCTCCTCCGCCTGAGGAACTCTGTGACATCGGGAAACTACCCGCTGCCGTCCCAGAGCCTTGCGCTTGAGGCTTAAAGATGTTCGCCGCATTAAACTCGGCACCCGCACCCTGATTCAAGCCCGACATTGGGCTTACAGAACTGTAAGGCCCACTGGATCCGCCCGCAAACGCCGCCTGTGCTCCGTTGTTCGCTCCTGTGCCGAGCGTGGGGAAGAAGTTGGCCACTGCCTCCTGCACTGGTGCCGGTGCTTGTGTGGGCGCAGCCGCGCTGGACGTTGTTGATGTTGGAGTTGCTTCCGGCTGAGGTTTGGGTTTGGATGGGGTGGCTTTCTCTGCGGGTGCGTCATCACCATGCGCTTTGGCCGGAGTTGCTTCGTCATGGCACAGATGCCCGATATCTCGCTTGATACACCTCTGGCATGGTCTGCCCTCATCGCAAGTCATATGACTTCGTCTGCAGTAGATGCACGCCAAGTTCACTTTCCTTCGCTTGCTAGGCTTCTTCTTCCGCGCCGCGCCATTGCCCGTATTTGCTGCTCCTGGAGAGCTGTCAGCATCGTCTGCATTGCCTCCCGTCGACTCGCGCTTCACTGCAGGGGCAGGCGGTGAGGAAGCTGCGCCTGTCTTTGCTGGCGAGGCTGAAGAGGACGATGATGAGTAGAGAGAGCGTGGGTCGAAGGGTGCAGAGACGGAGGCTGAGGCGGGGGTGGAGGTGTTGCCCGGTGGTGGTGGGGTCATGGTTGGTGCAACAGCCCACAATAGTGGTCGAGATGGTTGCTAGGAGATGTAATGGTGAGAGGATGAGGTGTGGATGATTGGTGGATGACGAAAGCGGTGGGGACGCGACATTCGGAATTCGGCTCTCTCGCTAGGACTAAGTCGACTCAAACCCCACAAAAAGTCACAGAATAATAATTTGGCAGCGACAGAAAGAGTCTCCGCGCCTTCGCCTTCAGATTTTCAACTTGGCGTCGCTACTCAACGCGACAGACACACACACCTGATGATAACATATGCATCTTACAATGCTGGCGATCAGAAGTTGGCAATGTCATTGTCATTGCTGAACTATCTCTGCGTCAGTACTGTCTGCAGTAGCTTGCTCGATCCGACGTTCAACAGCAGAGATCAGGAACATGGCAAAAGATTCAAACTTGACTGCATCCTTGCCGTATGTCCAGATTACCTTCAGCCGGAGTCCTGTTATAGTTTCAGGAGAGTGAGCGTTGGACTCGATGACTGAGATGCGAGCCATAAGCAGTGGGTCCATGCTTATCTCGGGACCGTCTTCAGCATCAGGTTCGTTGGTGGACTCGGTGCGTGATTTCGCACGTCTTGCTCGACGAGTCCAACTCTGGTGGATGAGAATGACGTCGAGCATCCCGGCATGATCTTCTATCTCGCATCCTCTCCAAGCCTTTCGTGAGACGTTCTCAGCCTCCTCATAGCCTGAAGCATACACATCGCATCCATCCAACTCGTCCAGAACGACCCTGACTTCCTTGAGCACCTCCCTTCTCGTCCATCCTGGTCCGAGCGCCAACACCTTCCCACCCCTCTCTCCAGAAGCCGGTCGATGCTTCTCCAACGAGCTCGGCAAGCCATCTCTTCCGAGCCTATCGCAAAGTCGTAACGACGTGCAGGTCCAAATCAAGGCCCAACGCCTCGTCTTTCCTCCGCCGGTGTGTAGCTCGCTCACCCCCCACCCTCCTACTTCGCCCCGCTTTGCGAGCTCCTTCAGCTCTGCTGCAAGAGTGACGATGCTAGAGAACTTGCCAAGCATGCACGTCCACCACCCCACTCTCCCTTTCGCTGAGGTAGTGGATTCGATAATCATCCGACGTACAAAGGAGACTTCGCCACCGGGAGTGACCATTTCGTTCGGAGTTCCGTGACAGACCGCGCTAGGAGGTTGAGCCTTGAATTCTGCAGAGCGCTTCATGTCTTCCTCCGAGGAGTAGAAGGGTGGATTGCACATGACAAAGTCTACCCTTTCCAGATCTGCTGGGATGAAAGGGTCGCTCGATTGGACGTGCTTCACCTCGACCCTATCCTGGAGCAGGTCCTTGTTCTCGGGTTGGTTCAGGATGTTCTCCTTAGCGTAGTCCAGACTTGCCTCATCGATGTCGGTGCCGACCAAGTTCCAGCTCGGAAAGCACGCCGTGGCGAGGATAGGGTAGATGGCACTTGCGCCCGTCCCAAGATCTACTCCATTCACCTCGTTTCTTCCTTCTTTTCCCTGCCAGTGATCCAAAAGCTTCTGCGTTGGGAGGGTGAACGCTAGAAGCTCATGTATCAACGCAACATAAGCGAGGCGATTCGGAATCGTCGGACAGAGATTGATGGTTGAAAACGTAGCCGTAAGCCCAAAGTCATGATGCAGCAAAGTTTGCGCAAGGGCTCGGACAGCCGAAGGATCTTGAAAGTCGAGCTTAGCTTCGTACCCACCATCGTCCGACACAAACGGGGCGAATGACGTCGGGTACAGCCTCGCGAGAGTGCGGAAATTCGGCTGGTGCCTTCGGTAGAGTCTCGGATCTGTTTCAACATCGATAGCATCTAACGATCAGCAATCATTCCATGATCCAGGAACGGACGCACATTTGCTCACCAATTCGAGGTCTCAGAAGTCGACGCAAGCTACGATGCCAATCAAACATTCCTTGATCGATCTGTAGGTGGGTATCATATGCATTGCAAAGGCTTCCTTGTCAGCCATATTTCCAGATCACGACTAATACAAAGGCAGCGTCAACGTACATTTGAAGCCCCACCCTTCGACCTCTGCCTCCACACCCTTTCCACCACTCTCTGGAAAGCCTCATCCATGTCCAGCGCCTCGCCGTCGCTCTCTTGCGTGTACAGCTGCTCCAAATCCTCTCTCCTCGTCACATCCGGTCGCAGCGCTTTAATGTCGGCTTTGGTGATGCCTGGCGCCCTTCTTTGTCTTACTTCCAATTCGGGAGCGTATTCGAGCAGTTGCACCCGAACAGTGCCGTAGGGTTTGCGTGTGCCTTCAAGGTCTCCCTCTATCGCGCGTTCTTCGTCCTCCGTGGAGGAGTTCGAAAAGATGGACGAAGGGCGAGTCTCGTCAACCAGTCGATCGGATTGAAGATCATCGTATCGCACGACCAGCTCTAGATGGGTAACGGTCTCGTCGTCAGGTTGCTCTCCCTTGCGCTTCGCTGCAGCTTTGAGCGCTGCCGCTGTCGGATTGGCCTCCGCATCGACTTCCTCTTCATCCTCCCTCGCATCTCTGCCCTCAGCATTCGCCGAGGGAATGCGCCAAGTGACCTTGACCAGGTCAAAAGCCTCCGTGCCCAGCGCTTCTAACCGCGGCTCCGACTCCTCGCCGTTTCCATCCGGAAGCTTGAGCTGCTGCAGCGCCATCGCTTGCTGCCTTCTCGAGACATACGCTTGCAAATGGCAATGCAGATCACTCAAGAAAGCATGCACACCTGGCAGCTCTTGGAACTGACTCAACATTGTCAATCCTCCCGCCTCGTTGTCCCTACCTCTGCTTCCCGCACCTCCACTCACCTCCCCTCCTACCACACTCGGCAAGTACTTGTCCACCAACTTGCCTAGCGGCACGAAATGCGGCACTGTATGTCTGATCAATCTTAATCCATCTGCAAGAGAGCTCGGCTCGACATCACCCACGGTGGTGCTTTCCAAATTCGGCAACGAGTCCAACAACTGACTTGGGCGTGCAAAGACGAGATAGTATGGCTCGTAGAAGCGACCCCTCCAAAAAGTGTCTAGACGAATGCCGAGACCAAGATCGCCATCCTTGGAAGCGGAGGAAGCGTCTCGAAGCGAGCGCGCACGACGACCTACGTCCAGGTCGATCTCGAAACAGGTCCATGCTGCTGAGCGATACAAGATGGCCTTCTCTTCGAGGGCACGCAGCTGACGTCCAAGCTCATCATTTGTGGCGTCGAGGTTGCTACGAGGGGAGGATGTGGTGTCGGGGAGGGCGCGAAGGGAGGCGAGTTGAGAAGTGAGGCATGCTCGATCAGCACGGAGTTGGTTGTAGCGCGATTTGAGGTCTTCTGTCGAGGTACTGGAGGTGGGTTGTGAGCTCATTTTGGGGAGCCTTGACCCGTGCGAAGGAGGGAGGTGGAGGTGGTATTGGTGCACGGTCTTGTGACGCTGATGATGGTGGTGACAATGAGAAAGAAGAGCTGATGGTGAAGATGATGAGCTTCTTGGAGATTTGTGAATGTGAATCGGGCGGTCGAGATTGACGAAAACTGGAGCTTCACGCGACGCGACCGTGCGAAGTGTTGCTTGGGGGGAAAGGGTCCAATTTCGAGCAATGTTAGGTCTCACTGCGATGGATCGGGACCATGCGCTTCTCTTGAACCCATCGATCTAACTGGACTGAGATCTGTGTTAGGCTATGAGCTGATCATTACGAATGACCAACCAAGCGCGGCTCGATAGGCCTTGTCTTGTCGACGAGCGGCCGAACGCACAAAAGTCTGGACGCAGATCCGAGCCCAAACCTTACCTTCTAAGCTGAAAGCGGCTCGGCGATGATTACTAGCGGAGCTGAAATTCCACTGGCCGAGGCGCGTCCTGCAACAACAACACATACCTAGCTGAAATTCGTTTCGCCTGTCAAACACAGCAGAGTGGAAACTTTGGGCATACTTTTACCAAAATAGCGTCGACCTTGCGACTTGTCATCGTCGGATGCATTCCAGCCTCGTCATTGTTTGCGGTTACAATACAGTCAGCCAAGGATTCTGAGGTGTTGCCGACATACTATGGAGTGAGAAAGCTAACGAAAGGTGAGGTCCATATCCCGTTGATCGTAACAGTTGGGCAGAATGTTCGAAGGAAGAAGGGAGCACCAGTCACCGCTGCTACTTGGACTATCATGAGGAAAGCTCAATCGTGACCAGCAGAATGGAAATGCCAAAGGGCATCATTGTGCACAAAGAATCGCAGTTCCGCTCAGCGTCGAATCAGTCGCAAAAGGGTTCGAAGAAGGTTTGGCGGTGTTCCTGAACGCACGTCTGTATGTGTGGTTCAAGCGTCATCATGTCATGTCGAACGTACTGTACAATGCGGTCAATACAATATGTTGTGTGCTCAATTTGTCGGCTTTTGACGGTCGCAGTAAGAGGACATCGGGGCGTCACCGCTGATACGAATGCTCTATTGGTATACCATAGGAGATGTTGCGATGTGTAGTTCCCTACAGGATTCAGTCGCTCATTCTCATACGGCTATACACTCGGCCGTGAGCCGTTTTGAATCTGACGACTAGAACAAAGATGTAGTCTGCGAGCTTGACGTAGCGAAGCTTTGCAAAGCAAGCATCATCTGCAAATGACTTGTTCAGCAAGTCGAGACCATCAAAGCAATCATCGACCCGTACCCTGCGTCGGTTTCGCTCTTCCATGCAAGAAAGAGCTGCGAGCTGCATAGCTTGTTTATTTATTTTTGTTTTTCAGTAACTTATTGTTCGTCATTCGTCGACGCGTTGCAGCACGGTGTGGCTTTTCCGAGACCAACACTTGCGAGAATTCCAGCATTTCAGCGCAAAAGGACAGAAACACGCCGGTCGGCCCTGAGCTGCACATGCCTCACGTCGCATTCTGCAGCTCTGATGATGAATGGCTTCTCAAACACTGAAATCGTGCTCAGAAGTATTTTTCGGAGGAGATGCAGATGATGCAGGACAATCAATCAGTGAATGCCAAGTTTGGCACTCGGTCAAGACAGCAGCAGGCTTGCTGTGCACATCGCCGAAGCCGATGCAACACTTACCACCGTGCCTCATGCTGTAATACAGTATGTCGATCCGTCTCCCTGCCCGAATCACTTGCATTGTTCTCAAGGCTTTTTTGCAGCTCAGAATTGTGGAGACAGACAAAGATTGCCTCGGCAGTGTCGAGCGGTAAGCCAGCAGAATCGGAGACGTTGCATTGCAGCGCCTGTTTGAGAAGAGCGCTTTGTGAACCGATTTCGAGCATTGAGCCTACAGCAACTGCGAAATGCACCCTGCTCCGGCTGATGTTCCCGCCTGATATGGCATTCGGACAGGATACTGTAAGTCAAGAGCTCAATCGTTGTATTACATGCTGCTTCGACCGACTGGAACCGACCTCTCATCGGCTCTTCCGTCTGGACAGAGGTGCATCACAGCGAGGCTTCCTCTGGAACTGCAAGCCCAATCGTCAAGGCATGTCCCTTTCGATTTCTTCTGTCCGGCGTATAGCCCAATAGCCCTGCAATCCGAAAGCTGAAACCTGTACCGTTGCTTTTCATTCTCATGCCCCGTCCATCAGCAGAGACATATCGCCCTGCTTGCTGACGCCCTTTCCTCCTCATGTCTGCAAGCTGCAGGTAGTCACCTGCTCTGTTCGATGGCTCAATGGGCTGCATCCGTTCCCTCTACGCCTGCAGTGAATACAATAGCCAGCATGCCCGCTCCGTAGCCGAGCTGCTCACACCTCTTGTCCGTCGCTTCCTGCAGGCTCTTCATTTCGCTCTTCCTGCGCTCAGTGCTGGCTTGCAAGCAGCTGACGGAAACTCTGCTAAAGTTGACGAGGATGTGGTTGTCAGGAAGGAAATTCATGCCCATAGGCCGCATGATGGCTGCTAGGCTGGAACGTCGCATCCTGCAATTGGCGTCAGTGTCTTACAGCTGCATATATTGTATTGCTACTGCTACGCAGATCACTCCAGTTGAAGATTGAGTACTGGAGCACTTTGCGAGGAAGAATACCTCGCGGAAGTCATGATATGGCATCTTCCTCACTAGTTGCTCGACGAGTGACAGCCTCTGCAGGCTTCGAGTGAATCGGTGCTTCATTCAAGCTAGGAGATCTTGTTTCGGGAGAGCGAATGGCCGGGCAAGTCTGTGAGGTCGATCACCAGAACACAGGCGGAAGAGCATCGGAGCGTCGCCTGAGGTGCAGCATGCGTAGCCTCTTGAAACTTTGCAGAAGGAGGAGAAGACAGTTCCCAAGGCGACAGAGCAGATAGCGTATGCATCAATGTCGATCGTCTCGCAAACTCCGCAAACCCTCCGCTCCACTGTTTATACGTGTTGATTTGCGCTACGCTCCTCCTCCTCCTGTCCGTGTTTTGATCTGTCACTTGCGTCAGCTCTCCTGCCTTCACGAAAGAGGCCGTCGGTGTTGTTCTGCGGCTCTCTGCACCAGCGCCGTCGGAGCTTGGTGTGACCAACACTGGCTTCAGACAAAACATCGCCTTCTGGTGCCCTGTTTTGGCTTGCTCTGCGGCTCATCCGCTGTCTGACTGTTGGTCTCTCGCTCTGCACAAACAGACGCGCCTGGCTGCTCCTCTGCAACGATCCCGCTGCGGCCGCACCATGTTCTGCCTCTCCCAGCCTGCAGCCACCCTCAGTCTCTCCCTCCCTTCCTCTATCTCGCAAAGTTGGCTCCGCTTTCCTCTGCCTTGCTCAGCCTAGTTTGGCTTCGATCGAAGCCGTCTCTACCCTGCTCACAGTTCCCTCACTCGCTCCTTCGCCTTTTGCAACTGCAAACAGGCCAGCCAGCTCCCTCTCTCCCCCTCTTGCCACTGCCAACTGCTGCCAAGGATCCTTCCTCCCCTCCTCCTCCTCCTCCTGCTTCTCTCCTCTCTACTCACCATCCCCTATCCCGCGCTCCCGACATCCTTGCTGGCTACCCTTTCTTGCTCGAGACCATCAATCCTTCGTCTTGACCACACCACACTCCCTCCACTCCACTCCTCTCCAGCTCTCCCTTCCCCCATTTTATCCCCCCTTTCCCCCTTTCAGTCATTATCAGTATCTCGACTAGCAGCATCAATACTCAGCAAAGCTATCGACGACAACCAACTCTTTACATTCATTTCATCGAATCATCACAATCTCTACGAGGGAAGCGGACATAATAGGAGCAGCAGCAGCATTCAACCTGTCAAGCACAAAGCTCAACTTCAGCAGAATCAATCGACAAAGATACCAGTCATCTTTGGAGATCGGCCTGCCACACCTTTCAGCACTACCAACTTGATTTTACGTCTATCGTCGAAAGTGCTTCGACTCTGTCGCTAAGTCAAGGCTTCGGGCAGAGCCTTTCACCAAACGCTGTTCGTCGCAATGTCTTCATCTCAGCGACCCGTCATCCAGGCCATCCCTCCTTTCAAGGGTGGTCCCTTGCAAGCCACAGATGTGCAGAACCGCAGACCAACAGCAGCAGAGGCATACGTCGCATTAGCCAACCGCAAAGCCGGTGCCAATGTCGTCTCGACAAGGGCTACTGGCTCTGAAAACTACCGTCCTTCCCACCATGCAGCCACCAGCCATCACGCATCCCAACGTCAACAGCCAGTACCTGCAGTAGACCGCAGACCACCACAGCCAGCAGCAGCCCAAGCTGAGCGTCCCAAGCCTGTTTCGCGTCTCGAGCGTGAGAAGAAGCGCCATCACAATGATCCCAAGAACATTGGTCATTGGAGGCTCGACAAGCTCATCGGTCAAGGTGCCTCGGGTCGCGTCCGTCTAGCCGTTCACGATCAGACTGGACAGAGGGCCGCGGTCAAGATCATTCCCAGGACATTGATCAATGCCAGTAGGATGAGTTTGCGCGATGCGGATGTCAAGGCCAACAAGATGATCTTGGGTATCGAGAGGGAGATTGTCATCATGAAGCTGATCGAACATCCCAACTTGCTCGGTCTGTGGGACGTGTACGAGACATCCAAAGATCTGTAAGTCGACTGTCCTTCCGACCCACCCCACCTGGCACATCAAAGAGCTATCAACTAATGCAGACACGGCCTTCAACCATCTTGTTTGATCTTGAACAGCTTCCTCATCATGGAATACGTTGCCGGTGGTGAGCTCTTTGATCACCTCGTCGCCCAAGGAAAGCTGACTCCTCGCGATGCAAGAGGCTACTTCCGCCAGATCATCTTTGGTATGGACTACTGCCACCGTTTCAACATCTGCCATCGTGACCTGAAACCCGAGAATTTGTTGCTCGACGAGACCAAAAAGATCGTCAAGGTCGCAGACTTTGGTATGGCCGCCCTTCAGCCTACTGAAAAGATGCTCGAGACAAGTTGTGGATCTCCACACTACGCTAGTCCCGAGATTGTCAGTGGTAAGAGGTACAAGGGTACGGCCAGTGACATCTGGTCTTGTGGTATCATCCTCTTTGCGTTGCTTTGCGGACGGCTGCCCTTCGATGACCCCAACATCCAGCAGCTGCTAGGCAAGGTCCGGGCGGGCAAATTCATGATGCCCGAATGGCTCGAGCCCGCCTCGAAGGACTTGATCTGGAGGATGCTCGAAGTGGATCCCGAGAAGCGCATCAAGATGGCCGACATTATGCGTCATCCTTGGTTCACCAACAACGGCAAGGAGTCGTCCACCAACCCTGTCTCGACCTCGCTCGACACCCTGCAGATGGAGCACTTGACGCTCGACACGATCGACATTGACATTCTTGGGAACCTCAAGACGCTCTGGTCAGAGTTGAGTGAGGAGGATATCGTCAAGGAATTGCTCGCGCCGGGACCTAGCTGGCAAAAGACTTTCTACACATTGTTGGTTGCTCATCGTGAGAACCACTCGGCCGACGACGAGGATGATATGGAGGACGACTTTATGAGCGAGCAGATCGTCACCGCCACTGCAGCTCCCGCACATGCTCTGCTCTCGGCGTCGAGTGCTGCTAAGGAGAAGGCCAGACCACGCCGAACCGGAGATGGTCCTGGTGGCAGCTCAGCCCCGTCATCACCTCGTCTCGAGACTGTCGAGATGGAGAGAAGGCACAGCACACCTGAGAAGGGTTCGGCTTACAACACCACCCCGACTCGTGCTACCGACGTCACCCCTACCAAGGTGCCTTCGCCTCACGTTCGTCCTGCCAATCCTTCGCCACGGCTTCGACCTTCGCCTCTTGACTCGCCTGCTGCACTTGACGGTCCTTACACTTCGCCTTCTAAGCTCAGAGCTCCGTCTAGGTCCAAGCCAGCTGGACCATCGAGTCCTCGTGCGGACAATTACGTGTTGCCACAGATCTCGTTGCAGACTGCATCGCCGCAACGTAACGAGCGTCCTCCGGTGGATCTGCAGCGTCGCAACACTTCGCCCACCAAGACCACCGCCTCCAGTGCGCCGCCGTCCGCTCGCATCGCCATTGCCAACCTCTACGACCCTGCCACATCAGCTCAGTCCACAACAGCGTCTACTTCTTCCAGTTCGAACGCTTCATCTGCTTCCGTCATGGCTGCGCGATCGCGTGCTAACCGCGGCTCCGGTTCTGAGATGTTGCCCCCTCTCCCTCTCCCCGGTCGTGCTTCCTCGCGTCCCGTTTCGCCTACAAAGTCCACCTTCGGAACAATCCCAGCACCACCTCAGCCTGCTCCTGCTCCAGTCTCCCAAAGGCCGACAACGGTACGCGCCCACACGACACATGCCGCTCCATCGATCCAGGTGCCACAAGTGGGCGATGCTACCATGCAAAAGTTCTTCCAAGAGATTGCGGACGAGCTGGCATCGATCCGTGCTACTGGTGAGAAGCCCGATGCGCTTCAGTCCAAGATCGAGCAGCTCAAGAACTCGATGGCTGTTCAGCAACAGCAGCAACAGCAGGCGTCGTCATCGCCCGCTCCTCGTGCCAAGAACTCCGAAATGAACCAGTTCGAGGATGCTGAAGACGACGTCAGCGAGGGTGAGAGCATGCGTTCTGTATCGCAGGCTTCGTCGCATGCGCAGACGTACACTCCTTCGACGCCCATGACGCCGCTCAGCCCTGCTGAACTGATTGCTCCTTTGTCCCTTTCGGACAAGACGGGGGCAAGTGCTAGGTCGAGTGTCACCAGCACTGTCGCAAGTTCTGCTGCCAGTGCTAGGAACTCGGTCCGTAGTGCTCGTTCTGCGGATTCGCGCCCTACGAGTGTGTTTAGCAATATCAGCACCGGTAGCACTGGGCTGGGTCGTAAGCGATCGCTCCTCGGTCTTCGTCGTGGTGGCAAGGAGCAAGCTCAGCCGCAGTCTTCTCATCACGATGCGAGCACTATTCGATCGATCGCATACGACCAAACCAGTGCGCCTCCTGCACTGGCGAGCATCTTTGCTCAGCCCACCACTAGCTCTCGCACTGCCCAGCAGAACGTCACTTCTTCACGTGTGCAGAAGCTCAACCCTGGTCTGGGCTTGGATATTGGGAGCGGTGCTCCTCAGGGTGCGATCTCGCCTCCTACCACTCCGGTCTCGCCTCATGTGGCTACTCTTGCTCCTGTGACTGGTAGCACTGCCAGCGCACCGGGGAAGAAGGACAGTTGGTTTGCAGGATTGTTCAACTGGAAGCCGGCTACGTTCACACTGATGTCGACAGAGAATTTCTCCGAGACGCTCAGCGAATGCATCCGCCGTCTTCAGAGCTACGGCGTCCGCGTCGCCATGGACGAGTCTTCGGACGTTCACCACACTACGCTCAAATGCACCATCAACGAATACCGCGAATCGAACGGCGTGACTACTGCCGCCAAGCCGCTGCGCTTCCGGGTGGAGCTCAACATCTTGCCTGTTGGATCGGCGGCCAACTCGCCTCAAATGGGAGGATTGGGGCTGAGCCTCGGGGGAGGGGCGGTGGGTATGAACCACGGCTTGCCCTCGCCAGCACTGAGCACTTACTCGAGAGGTAGCAGCGCAGGTGGGGTGACGTTTGCGACAAGCGTGCAGGTGGTGCAGGAGAAGGGCGCGCTGAGCACGTTCAAGTTGGTTCATGGAAGGTTGAGGCGGGAGTGGACGCTTGATGTCAACTCCGCTATCGTATAGCATCTTTCTCTTTCTAGTACAATGGTTCCCTCTTTCGACTTCTTCATCTCTCTGGCACCTGATCGGCTTTGTCTGATCCAGGTCCTTGTTTCAGTCCGCATATCCTTGTTTGATTTCTTTGCCCTTTGACTCCCAAATTACTTACTGCATGCACTTTTGGATCGCTCGCTCCCTCGTTCGCTCGCTTCTGTTCCAACTCATACACACTCTTTTCACACACACACATATATTGTCAGTTGTTCGATGTCCATTCCTCTTTGGCCTTGTTGCAATGACACACACACACTCTCTCTTTACTACTTCGGTCATGGTCTGATATGATCTTGTGTTGAGGTTGTGGCAGGCTGAAGCGAGGGTGAAGGGGGAAGAAGCCAGGAGGAAGGAAAGCGGGAAAGGAGATCTCGGGTTCGATGCACAGAATGGGGATCGCCACATCGAGTTGGACGCTCGCTGAAATGCGGCATCACTTGGTTGACTTTCGGCAGAACTGAGCAAGTTTGTGCATTGGCGAGGCCAATCACGTGTGCGTTGGATAACAGTCTGATATTCGGCGTTAGCGAAGGGTTCGCCGAGCAAGTCGAAACAAAATGGCAAGTGCTTGGCTTGTCGGAGAAGGGCGAGCGAGAGAGCAAGATCTGCCGACAAATGGAAAGAAACGGGATGGGAGGATTGAGTGGCTACCCGATCCTTGCCTTTGTTGAAATTTCTTCTCAAGAGACTTACTCGTTCGGGTCTGGACTCACAGACTCGGAAGCAAGCCAAAGAAAGGGTTCAAGTGGTGAGTTCTTGACGTAACTCAGCCACGCTGCACAGTCGTGTGTGTGACGGGTGATTTACGATTTTTTGGTGATTTCAACCTCCACTTTTGCTCAAGTCACCCATTCAGTCACAGATGATTCCACACGGTCCAAGCCGAGTACCACCGAAGCCACAAGACACACATTATTCTGAGGAGGAGCTGATACACCTTTCTTTCACATCATCATCACTTCCTTCTTCTCCATCATCTTCGCATAGAACAAGTCGCCACGAGTCAAGCACCCTTCTCGTCGTCTCCTAGAGCAAACAACCTCAAACACCACTTCTCACCGCAAGCCAAAGATCCCCGTGACTACGATCAAGCCAGAAGCCACACATACAAGATGTCTTACGGAACACATCGAGATGTAGGCGACGTCGAGCGTCGTGAAGCGTAAGTCGTCCATTCTGCGCCGTCTTTCTCTCTTGATTTCAATTCAAGTACTGAACTCTCATCCTTCTCACACTCCTTCTATACAGTCAATACAACGCCTCGGTCAATGCTGCTGCCAAAGGCTTCGGTATGGGTCTAGCCTTCTCCGCACCGAGCGCTTATGCCTTGAACCGCGCCTGGCCCGCCTTCCGCTCCCTCACCCCGGCCATCAAGCTCTTCTTTGTCTCCTCGATCGCCATCGGCACGGGCGTCATTTCCGCCGACAAGGCCGGCATCGCCTTTGACCAAGCCCACTACACCGACTCTGGTGCCGCCATCCAACGCAAATATCGCTCCCTAGAACAGCGCCAGTGGGACTCGCTCTCCACCTCGGATAAAGCTTTGACTTGGGCCAAGGAGAACAAGTTTTCGGTCGTCGCCGCCACTTGGGCGACCAGCATGGGAGGTATTTTCGCGTATATTCATACCCAGCCCATGACGTTTGCGCAAAAATTGGTGCAGGCGAGAGTGTGGGCTCAGGGAATCACGTTGGCGAGTCTGGTGGGCATGGCGGCGATTACGCAAATTCCGAGTGCGGGAGATAAGATTATCAGGCAACACAAGGAGGCAGCGGATCACAGTTGGAGAGAGTTTGTGCCACAAGAGCCCGCTGCTGAGACGGTCAAGTCGCAGTAAGGGGAAGATGGATCATTGTAGATAGATAGATGCTTCAGTTCGGTTCGAGAAGAAGATCTTTTGCTTCTCATGTCGGTCTGTGTAGCGATTAGCATGCTGACTTGGAGAATGGGATGTGGGTGATGTCAAGCTTGCGAGCTTTTGTTAAGCGAGGTGGAGATGTCATACCGGAGAAAAAGCAGCAATTCTGTTAGACCGAAGAAGGGAAGCCCGGAAGTCGGGGTTTTGGAAGATTGAGCATATGCACGGCTTTGCTCTCTGGGACCCTGACTTTGTCCCCTCCTCGCTGCTGGTTTGCATTCCCCACCGCTTGTCTTGTACCTGGAAGCTGCAGCGTCTTTGCGCAAATACCGTAGAAAGGGCGTCAACGATCATGTCTTCGAGCACGTCCTCGTCCGCGAAAGGCTACCTTCTGCCGCCGGAAGACCTGACCTCGACTCTCTCGGCCATCGAATTGCTGTCTGCAATGTGGAGTGGGACTGACGAACTCTTCCTCACCGCGGCAGATGATGAAAACATTCGATTGCTGGCCGACTACCTCCAACTACCGCTTGAGGAGCTTGCTTTGGAAAAGGCTCAGACGATCAAGGAAGGGTTGGGGGAGGAGATTGGGATGGGATTAAAGGTTCGAGCGAATCCAGAGGAAGCGGAGAGGGTGGTTAGGGTGAATGTGTGCTTCCCTCTGCGGAAAACTAAAGCGGGGAGGGGGAAGGTGAGGATGTGGACGAGTGCGAAGGATGCGCCCAGCTGGCTTGGACGGGATCAGGTGGAGGAGTTGAATCGCATCCTCTCCTCCACCTCTGTGGACGAGGAGGGGGAGGATGTGGTGGGGCGCATACTCAACGCAATTGAGGAGGTTAGTGAGTACCTCCTCTCACTTCCTCTCGCTTCCCCACAGACTCTCCCGAACCCTCCTCATCCGACCGTCACAAGCCCGGTAGAGGGTGGGACTGGCTGGGTTCGTCGAACGTGGTTCTACCTCCCCTCGCTCTCCACGCCCTCGAAACGACGCGACATCTGCCACCTCGCCCTCACCTCCTCCCCACCCCTCACCGGCTTCCTCCTAGCCGGCAAACCAGGCCTCATCATCATCGAACACCCCCTCTCCTCCCCCACCCCCACCACTTCCGAAATCTCCTCCGCCACCCTCGCTCTCGACAGGTTCTGGCGCGAAATCAAAACCACCTCCTGGAGCGACATCCCAGGATCACACAAAAAGATTTCCGAAAAACTCACCGAACCCATCGTACAACAGGCTTTTCAAGGTTTTGAGGATATCACCGACAACCCAGAAACTCAAAGAGCAACAGATAGGGGAAGAAAGAGCGACCTAAGCAAACTCATCGCGTGGTTGGATACAAAAGGTGTACACGCCAAATGGTGCCTCGAACGAACTCTCGGTGTAGGCAGTTGGGACACCTAAACGCGTGCTGAAAGCCCAGGCTACCTGCCCGCATTAACTCTTCCCACCAACCCAGAGCTCTCTGCATCCGCAGTCAAGCCAAGCTCATGTTGAAAGAAATATGTTATGGACGCCTTGAGTCGCCCCCCCCCCAAAGGTAGCCAAATTCAACAGACACATTCGAATGCGTCCAAACGCAGCAACAGCGCCATCATGTATCTCGGGAACGAGAGCTGGATGAGATTCATCGAACAAGGTGGCGACACAACCTAGGAGAGAGAAAAAAGCTTGACAAGATCCTCAGCGGGCCAAGAATCTTAGCTCGTCTGTGCAAGTGCGAGCGGTAGCGCTAGCGCGCCTAGTTCTTGCCACCTGAAACGTTCTGATCCTCTCCGCCTTCTCCTGCCTCTTCAGCCATTGAAAAGTAAGTCCACTGACCTGGCGCTGGTGGCGTTTCGAGTGGTTCCCAACTGTACATCCCGCACGTCACCCATAACAACAATGAATCTTTGAGCATCAGTATATCTTGTTTGGGGCATGTGTGTATGTGGGGGTCGTGAGGGGGGGATACTTACGCCTTCCAATCGATCATTTTTGCGGCCAACCTATACTCTGCGACTGCCTGTTCCAACACCTGTTCCAACTGACCTGCATCCAACTCAGCCTCTACCTTCTCAATCACATCTTCGACCTTCTGGGCATCACCCTTGACGGCCTCTGCCTGTTTGGCGCCGTTGGTGACGATTTCGAGTCTGTGCTGTGTCAATGCCGTCGTGGCCTGCCTGTACACCGAAGTTTCGGGCAGCGTACTGAGCAACGAGAGAGTCTTGTTGTACCTAGCCTCCAACTCGGAGAGAGGGGCGTGCGAGATTTCGAGCCCAGTGATGTTGGTGGATTTGCGAAGTCGAGCGGCAAACGTGGTCGAGCTCGGCGCAAGCGAGGGGGCAGCCGAAGCGGCAAACCGTCCAACGCTACGCACCAACAAGGCCGGTCGAGAAGCAAACATTTTCTGTGCGTGTGTGTTTGTGTGGTGTGTAGATGCAATGCTGATCCTGGGATGATGATGGTGGAGCTACAAGTGCAATGTACGATTGATTACCAAGATGCCCAAATTCCCAAGGCAAGCTGCGACATTTCGGATCCGTTTCCCGCGCCCAACTTCGTGATCGATTTTTGCAAAAATCTGTTGCTACCCCCTAACCTAACATTATCACAATATTCAGCTTGGCGATTAGTCATGCAGCCAACTTGCCGCTTCATACCGGTAACCGACCTAACCGCACCCGACAACTCACAGCACAACAAAGACATGTCTCTTATAAGCAGATCCATGTATTGACACAACCGCAATGTGCGGCACAACAAAGAAGAATAGATACAACAGATTGAAACAGAACACCGCCGCCGAGATATGTACAACAACCACTCGCTTCCCACTGCGTGATCAGAGCTGAGCTTAAAAGTCACCTCCACCGAAATCATCTCCCCCACCAAAGTCTCCACCATCCTGACCATCCTGATAACCGTCCTGATAGCTCTCGTTCATCTCATGCGACAACAAGGCACCGCCCAACATACCCGCACCCAAACCTAGCGCTGCACCTCCCATCATTCCACCGCCTCCTCCACCTCCGAACCTTCCACCTCCCATACGGCCCTGTTGAGCCATCATGGGGGGTTGCTGGTACATGGGTTGCTGCGCGTATCCGCCTCCGTAAGGGGGTTGACCGTATCCTCCACCTCCATAGGGGGGTTGTTGGAAGTGTTGTTGCGGTTGAGGATATCCGCCATATCCGCGGTTGTCAACGGGGGGTCCGCCGGGAGGTGGCGCATATCCCCCACTCGGCGCGGATGAAGCCTTGTTCTCGTCATTGGGGTGGACCCAGATACTCCTAGGTGGGGTGGCACGGGTGTCGACGTAAAAGTAGCGAGAGTAGTTGTTGTCCCACTGCTTGACCCATCCATCGGGCAACGGTCTGTTGTCATCCTGACCCTGCTTTTCCGAGTTGGCGCCCGCGGATGGATTTGGAGACTGCGTCGATTGTTGCTGGGTCGGAGGCTGACCGTAGCCGCTGTTATTGCTGTTGTGCGGAGGAGGGAGACCACCATACGAGTTGTGCTGTTGTCCGTAACCTCCGCCGCCGCCGTACGGATTGTGCTGCTGCTGAGCATATCCTCCCGCACCGCCGTACTGCGAATGAGGTGGTCCACCGCTGGAGGAGGAGGAGCCACCGCCAACTTTGCTTGCAAGCTTATCGAGAAAGCCCATGACTTGCTACGTGTATCCTTGCCGAAAGATGCGTTTGTAGGGATGCGTGTGCTGGTCGGAAAGGAAGAATGAAGGCGCGACAAGACAAGACAAGACAAGGCAGGGGATGTCCGTGTGCCTTGCTTAAGAGAGTTGTGCGAGAGGAGGAGAGGAGAAACAGGAGGGTGAAGGACAAGCGAGAAAAAAGGCTTGGCATCCACAACTGAGCGCTGATTGATTTGACCGATGAGCCGCTTTCATCGTTGCGGGGTTGAGCGAGTCGCCACTACTGTACTGGCTGCTCATGGGTGATTACTGTATGATGCTGCTGCTGCTGCTGCTGCTGCTTCTGAGGTGGAGGCTTGGCTGTCGAGAAATGCGTAATTTCCGGTGAGTTAGAATTAGAAACGGACGGGCCACTCTGCGTCTTTGCACAGCCTTACAAACTCAGCAGATCTCAGCAAATCTGATATTTTCAAATTTGTAAGATCGAGCAAAGAACAACACTCTACTCCAAAACCAATCTCGAGAGGGGCAGTGGAGAGAGAGACACAGGCGAACAGCGGCGCTTCGGAATGGCAAAAGAGCGCAATTCTCTGTGATTTCTGAATCATACACAGTCACAGTACGATGCAGCCCACTCCAGTCCAGTACAGTGCAGTAACTTGAGTCGTTCTTGGTCTGTGTGTGTAACGCTTCACTTTCTCCACTCTTGTTCATTCGTTCATTCGTTCATCTCAATCTTGATCTTCCTCCCCCTCTTCTTCTTCTCAAGACGATAGAGGCTCACGAGGGCTCCCTACGTCCTCACTGGTGCTTCATATCCACGCTCGCATCCCACAGCTTAGTTTCGAGCCTCTTTCTCTCGCACAACGCAAATGTCGAGGTCCGTGCTCTGAAGCACAAGCTATAGCTTTTCTGTTCTTGCTCTCTTATCTGCACCCCTGCGCACCTCGCTCGGCAGCACATTCGCTTGGCAATTCTCTACTCTTCCACCCCTAAACACTACACAGCGCCACGCTCTTGCACATCACATCCAGCTCAAACTTTGCTCAGCCGGGCTGAGCAACAAACGCAATCATGGCCATGCCAACAGCCGAATCCCACGAGTCGCTCTCGGCCGCCTACGCTTCCAACTATGACTATCTCGACTCTCACTCTTTGTCGCAACCCCAACAGCAGCAGCAGCAGCAGCAGCAATCATCTCAATACTATTCATCCCACCCTCAGCAGCGTGGTCAATTGCAGCATCAAAACTCGTCTGCCTCGTCCAACACGCCAGCTGGACCTAGCTCTTCGTCTGCCTCTGGTTCAAATCCTTCCCTCTCCCGCGGTGGTGGAAGTGTAGGTTCCACCGGCTCACAATCCTACTATTCGTCAGCCTCTGCAGCTCCAACGCAACAACCTCCGTATCCACCGCAATACGCACAACATTACCATCACTATCACCCCTCTCCTCCCACAGCTCCGTACCGTCCACCTCGTCATACCAGCAGCAACTATCCAGAACATAGCCATTCTGCAGCTCTGAATCCGGCATCTGCTTACGCCAACAACGCCCCTGCTCCCGCCATCGGAAACATGTATGCGCAAAGCAACATCTCCATGCCCGCTCTCGGTCCCGACGCCAATGCAAGAGCCGGTCCTCCCATGGCTGACGATCTCGGCGACGCTTTCAACAATATGAATCTCTACGGTACTCCCAAGCTCGGTCCTCAACGATGCAAGACGCCGGCAGATGGCAAAAACCCAGCAGGCGCGCCTTCCGTGAGGGCCAACGCCATGTATGCCAACCAGGAAATCCACCAATCTGCAGCAGAAGTACATCCGGACAACTCGCTAGCTGCGATCGCGGATCAGGTGGAGCAAGCTGCAGCCGATCTGGATCCAAATATGACCGCGGCACAGTCGCAGGGAGATCATAGCAGTAGTATACAGCATGGAAGTGGACCTGCGGCGCCGGAATGGAATCCTTCTACGCAGCATCATGCAGGTGGCGGTTACGGCGGCGGAGCAGCACAGTACGGTTTGGGTATGAGACAGCATTCGGCTCCCGGAGAGTATCTTCCATCGGCGAGTGGTCAGTATGCTGGATCTGCCGAGGGTCATGCTCCCGGTGTAGCCGGAGGTGCAGGAGATGGAGCTCAGATGCAATGGGACCCTCACGCTGGTCCTGCTGGTGCCGGTGGAGGATACTACCCCACTCCATCGAATCCTCACATGTCTGGCGGCGGTCCGGGTCCTGGTTCGGCTGGCTACCCAACCTTCCAGCCTCAAGCTCTGCACCATGCCTCTGCAGGCTACCCCTTCTCCGCCCCTCCTCCTCCCGGCGGTCCTTCCGCCTACGAGTCCAACCCCTATTTTGCAGCTGCATCCGGCTACCTTGGCTTCCCCGAGGGTGCAGCGCCTGGTTTCCCACCCGGTGCCGAACCCTATCCTCCCGCCCCCGGCTCTGGTCTTCTGCCCGGCGGCGCTCGACCCGCACCCAGCATGCTCACTCGCCAAGCAACGCAACTCTCAATGATGTCGACGGGCTCCAACCCTCTCGCCGGCATGGCATCCACCAACCCGCGTCGCAAATCCAAAGACTCTAGCGTCCCTCAACAATCGCTCCCATTCAACAAGAGTTTCGTCTCGGAGTACAGGCAGAGGATGAAAAGGGATCCCGATCCCGAGGCTCAATTTGCGTATGCTAAATACCTCATTGAAGCAGCCAAGAAGGTGCACGACCCTGCTGACGGGCCCAAGCAGCAGCGAAAGTATCGAGATACGCTCTTGTCGGAGAGTTTGAAGTTGATCAAGAGGTTGGCGACGACGGGGATGGGGTTGGGTAAACCGCCGTATGCGGAGGCGCAGTTTTTCCTGGCGAATTGCTTTGGGAACGGAAGTTTGGGGTTGCAGGTGGATCATGAGAAGGCGTACAACTTGTATGTGCAGGCGAGTAAGCAGAATCATCCGGCGGCGACGTATAGGACGGCGGTGTGTAACGAAGTTGGAGCCGGTACTCGACGCGATCACCACCGCGCTGTGCTGTTCTACCGCAAGGCGAGTGCGTTGGGGGATACGGCGGGGATGTACAAGCTGGGCATGGTTCTGCTCAACGGCATGCTTGGGCAGCCACGGAATACGAGGGAGGCGATTGTGTGGTTGAAGAGAGCGGCGGCTCAGGCGGATGAGGACAACGCGCACGCTCTGCACGAATTGGGATTGCTGCATGAGAAGCCGAATGCGGTGGTGCCGCATGACGAAGCGTATGCGAGAGAGTTGTTTACGCAAGCTGCGCAGCTCGGCTACTCGCCGTCGCAGTTCAAGCTAGGATCGGCGTACGAGTATGGGCATCTGACGTGCCCCGTGGACCCGCGCAGGAGTATTGCATGGTACACCAAAGCCGCAGGTAAAGGAGATGGCGAATCCGAACTGGCACTCTCTGGATGGTACTTGACGGGTTCTGAAGGAGTGTTGAAACAGTCGGACAGCGAAGCGTACCTGTGGGCGAGGAGAGCAGCGTCGAAAGGGATTCCTAAGGCAGAGTACGCAGTTGGGTACTATTCGGAAGTGGGTATAGGGGTGGGAGCCAATTTGGACGAGGCAAAGAGGTGGTACATGCGCGCAGCAGCTCAAGGTAACAAACGCGCAATGCAACGACTCACCGAACTTAAAAAGGCAAAAGGAACAGTGGGCAAAAAAGGAGCAAGACCAACCCGAAAGGACGCAGAATCCGAATGTACCATCATCTAATAACAAATCAAACACTTCTGATATATGTCATTCCGACAATTTTGCATCTACATAATGATCTACAACTCTGTTCGTATCTAAGTTTCTACTTTAGAGACGGGCACGGAGGTTTTGTGCGGGGGATTTGTTTCGGTTGCTATCTGCGCTTTTGATTTTTGCGCCTTTAGCTTTGTGGGAGTGGAGGTTGGCTTGGTGGGCAAAAGTGAAGGTTTTCAGGTCTAGGTTGCGGGTGTTGGGGATTAGGTTGGCGATGGTGGCGAAGAGGTCGCCGATGAGGGGTAGGAATTTGTATGCGTGACCGCTATCGCCGCTGACCACCCAGACATTCTCCCCCTTCCCTTTATCCTTACCCTGAAGGTTGGGGTGGGAGGAGAGACGGTCGAGGATCCAGTTTTCATCCAGAGTGTCCGAGTACCAGCAAACCCTTGTAGTCATTACGCGCTCCTTCTGGGCGAGGTGTGGGTAGACACATCGGAGTTCGTCCAACATGTTGTCCAGACGCGAGGCGGGGATGGTGGATTCGGCCATTTCATACCCTACGTCCTGGGCCTTACTACCCTCCTCACCAATGGCTCGACTTCCAGTAGGATGCGACGCAACGCTGTCCTCAAACTTGGGATAGCTCCCGGAGCAGACGGCAGGGGGTTTCGGGTAGAGGTAGCCGTTGGAATGGTACGCGATCTTCATCTCCCACTCTCCCTGCACTTGAGACGATGGGACCGGCTCAAACAGGTAGAAGCCGTTGGAAAAACTGATGATCACCGGACTGTCCTTCAACTCTCTCGCCTCGTCCTCGGACAGACGCAGAACGGCAACGCATTGGGCAGAGGGGCGGGTCATCCATCCACTACCCTCGATCTTGTGGTTCGTAAGCGCGGTAAGCAGGTCAGAAGTCCAAGCTCCCGCGGCTAGGACAATGTTTTGCGCATAAAACTCACGCCCATCGGTGGTGCGCACTCCCTCCACCTTACTCCCATCGGCGGCGTAGATCAAAGACGAAACCGAGGCGTTTCCGAACACTTTGACCCCGAGGGTGATGGCGTGGTGGAGCAACGCGCGGCACGCAATGTTGGCCTCCGCCCAACCCCCCCTTGGATTAAAGTAACCCGTTTGACTCTTGCCCATCCCCTTCAACCCCTCCCCTACCCTCGCCTCCAACTTTGATCCCAGAATCTCGCCCACCTGCGCATCATTCTCCACCTTGAACGCCCTCCTCTTCAACTCCTTGCCCCCACCCTCACCTCCTCCGATCTCGAGATGTGCATCGCGTTCGAGGTGCGCATGTCGAATCCCATTCTCAATATACTCCTGCGCACTCTCGCCCACCTCGGATCGGAAGAAGACTCCGACTTCGTGGTAGTACTTGGACAGGACGGGCGAAGTTCGCCAGCGCGAGATGGCCTCTTTGGCGAGGGTGCAGTAGTTGGCGTCGGTGTAGTCGGCGCGGACGATCTTGTTGAGGTCGTGCGATGCGCCGTCCGGAGCGACAAAGCCGTCAGCCGAACGGTCCAGAAGTGTGACGCTCAGGCCGAGCGACACAAGAGTGTGCGCGATCGAAGTGCCGTTCACGCCAGCACCAATGATGAGGTAGTCCGTAGCGGCAGTCATGATGCGATACCAAACCCAAAAGCAAGAGTGATGTGATGGAAGTGAAACAAGTTGAAGGAAGCGTGGGGAGGGGAGGAAAGGATGGATAGATGAACAGGCCACACCGAGGATGCCGCGCCGCTTGCTGACTCGACATTTCTTCTAAGTGCGCTTCGGCTCGCGGTCATAAGACCTAGCTAGTTCTTCCGCCGCGGCAAAACGTAGCAGATAAGATTAGGCGTGGAAATTCACCGACCTTTGCACCCCCCCAACGTACTGTACAGTGTTCTAATCCTTCTTCTTGGGGCTTTCGCGCCGAGCTGTCAAAAAAAAAAACAAAGAATCCCGTCTCTATCTCCGCTTCGGCCATTCGGCGAAATCCCGAACCCCCCCCCACCGTCATCTCTACACATCATCATCTTCCCCCCCACTCACTCTCTCTCCCACACACACATACACACACACACATTGTTTGCCAGTCATAACGACACGATCCATTGCCCACCGCCACCTCCTACCCAAAAGTTTGCGAACTCTTCCCCACCCTTTTCACCTTACTCAACCTCCATTCATCCTGATGTTTGGCAAACCTATCAAACAACGGCGCCACTTTTTCCTGCCTCTTCCTCTTGCTAATATTGAGTGCATCCGCTGTCCTAAAGAACCTAGGAGCCACCTCCACCAACCATTTCGGCTCGATCGCAGTCACCTCCCTCATATACTCTCTTGTCGTCAAAACCACCTCGTGATACACACAATACTCCGGTGCCCGATTGAAAAGCGAACTCGAAGGATGAATGTAAACCGTACCCCCCGCTTCCGCCAAACTCTTGTACCCTTCCTGAGGATCCTTCTTAGCCGCATTCCGGAAGTAACCCGAACAAATCGCCTTGCGAACCCGATTGTAGTTCGATCCACAACTAACAATGTCATGGCTGTACCGATCCATAATCCCCACCAACTGCTTCCGAACATCCTGTGCCCTCCGCAACGATCGACCCTGAACAAAGTTATCCATACACCAAGGCATGCTAAACTTGCTCGCCGCCCACCCGTTATACACTGTGAGCAGCGTCAGATGATCCCCCTCAGGCTGGAAGAATTTCGCCTTCTTCGCATCCGCCTGCGCCTGCTTCTCTTTGGGCCGATAAAACACATTTTGAACACTCAGCATCGCCACAATACTCAACATCTCCTCACTACACCCAAGATCCACACTCGCAATCAGCATCTTGGACATCATCGGCTCCATCGGGAAATCCGCCATCTTCCGACCCAACCTCGTCAACAGCCCTTCGTCGTCGAGCGCTGAAAGCGCATACAGCGATTCAAGCGCTGTAAGTAGGGTTTGCGCCGGCGGCGGGTCCATAAAGTCAAAGTTCACCAGATCGTTGATGCCCATCGCCTTGAGCGCAAGAATCGTGGACGCCAGGTTTTGACGTTGGATATCGGGGATCGAGTTGGGCAGCATCTCGTTGCGATACGCAGACTCGGTGTACAGGCGGTAGCATTTACCCGGTCCGGTTCGACCGGCACGTCCCGCTCGTTGCCTCGCTTGGGCCTGCGAAATCGGAGTTACCACTAGCGAATCCATACCCAGTCGAGGATCGTAAGCATTTTGCTTGACGAAGCCCGGATCGACAACGTAGTAGATGCCATCAATGGTGATGGATGTTTCTGCAATGTTGGTCGCAAGGATCACTTTTCGCGATCCAGCCGGTGTAGGCTCAAAGATTCGCGTTTGCATCTCGGAGGGCAAAGCCGAGTAGACCGGCAGAATGATCAGCTCCGGCACACTCGGACCTAGCGCCTTCATTCGTTCGAAAAGGATCTCGCAACTCGTATCGATCTCCTCTTGACCCGTCAAGAAGACGAGAATATCACCAGTAGGCTCCGAGAGATGGATCTGCATGACCGTGATCAGCGCGGCATCCAGATAGTCCGGCTCTGGCTCCTTTGTATACAGGATCTCGACCGGGTACGTCCTTCCTGGAATCGTGAAGATCGGACACCCAAAGAAGTACGTCGAGAACTTTTCCGCATCCAGCGTCGCCGAAGTCACAATGAGCTTGAGATCCGGTCTTCTTTTGAGCGCTTTCTTGAGCAAACCGAAGAGCACATCGGTTGCAATCGTCCTTTCGTGCGCTTCGTCCAGCATGATGACCGAGTAGTTGGAAACGTCCGGATCCACCAGACATTCTCGCTGAAGCATTCCATCGGTCATGTATTTGATCTTGGTCTCTGGACTTGTGCAGTCTTCGAATCGAATCGTATACCCCACCTCTTGCCCCACACGACAGCCCACTTCTTCCGCTACACGCTTAGCTACACTGACTGCAGCGACACGCCTGGGTTGAGTGCATCCGATCTTGCCTCGATCTGCGAATCCTTCTTCGGCCAAGTACTGCGTCATTTGCGTCGTCTTTCCACTTCCCGTATCACCTACGACGATGAGAACTTGGTTGTCGCGAATGGCTTGCACGAGTTGCTGTCTGAGCTTGAAGATAGGCAGACTCTGACGCTGCTCCTGCATCGAAAGGTTGGTGATCCTACCGAACGTGGTAGCTTTGTTGAATGTCTCCTTCTTCCACGCAGGCTGGTCTTGCGCCTTTTGACCCAAGATATTGCCTCGTCTGTCTTGAGCAAACATACGATCGCCCTGTTGAGCCATTGGGTCGAGCCAGCCAGAGGTCATATCGGCGGCTTCAGCATCGGCTTCTTCCTCCGCTTCCTGCTTGCGAAGTTCGCGACGTTCCTTGGCGAGAGTTGCACCTGCCATCGCAGCGCGATTGAGCGTGCCATCGGGAGCCTTGACGATCTTGACGGGCGACATTTCGATAGACGAAGAGGTCTGGCCTTTGAGGAAAGGCGCTTCCTTCTCATTGACTTCGATGTCGATTTCTTCATCGTCCGAGTCGGCACCTGGTTTGGTGTTGGGTGTACGCAGGTCTTCTTCCATGAGCTCGGGGTAGTCGCTCGCTTTTGCAACTCCACTTGCAATAAGTTGACGCAGCTCCCATCGTTCGGGACTAGTGAGGCGCTTGATGCTCCTACCTCGTCCATCGTCTTTGACCGTGATACCGCTGCCTGCGCCCTTTCCATTCGGTGCTCGAGCTCCACCAAGAGGTGCACTGTTGGCCCCACTCGCTGAGCGTGCGGCTAACCGTTCACGCTCTTCCGCCATCTCTGCTTCGCTCTTGATTCGCAAATGGGGTGTCAAGTCTCTACCTGTGGCCTGATCGACATCCGTCATGGAAAGCTTGATTCGATCTCCTGCAATGGACATGACCTTGACTTTGACTTTCTGTCCTCTTGAGAGAATATCGGAGGGATGATTGACACGCTGACCAGAAGCTATGGAGCTGATGTGGACCATGCCCTCGAATCGACCGCGAAGACCTTCAAGACTGACGAAAACACCAAAGTCGCGCATGTTGCTCACTTTGCCATCGTAGATCTTGTACAGCTGAGGGCGGTCGTCGGGGGGCGGACGTGAAAGGTGAGGTGGGGGTCGATCATCACGTCCTCTGCGAGACGATGATGAAGAAGCACCGCGATCATCTTCGTCATCGTATCTGCGTGTGTGTCGAGAAGAAGTGGAAGGTGGCAATCGTAAATCTTGTTTGGCATTTGTGCCATTCAATTTGGACTTGCCAGCAGCAATGTCTTCGAATTCCTTCATAAAGTCGTCCACTGCGCTTTTGCTCTTCTCTTCGGATGGCTGCCAGTCCTGATCCTGGATGGCGAGACCGGGGAACATGCGTGCCTTTCGTTCTCTGTCTTGATCTTCCTGTGTCGCCTTCTCCTTACCCTTTGCGCTGGGTGAAGACGACCCTGCCTTTGCATTTGCCGAGGTTGAAGTTGCGGACGCCTTCTTGTGTTTGGGATGGAGTCGAAGAATGAGGCGATCAAGGTTGGTGACGAAGCTGTCTGGGAAGTAAGCTCCAACTTCAGATAGCTTGCTCTTGAAGTCGGCTACTGATTTGGCTTGGTCGTGAAGGGAGAGGATGAACTCGGCCAGGACTCGATCATTGATGCCGGTGTGGTTAACCAACTCCTGAGCGATCTTTCCGGTGAGTGAGAGCAGCTCGAGCTGATAAAGCTCATCTTTTGTTTTGGAAGCCATGACCAGTGGCGTGCTGCTGTCGCTGCTGCTAGAAGAAGAAGAAGAAGATGACGATGATGATGGTGGTGGTGGTGGTGAGGGTCCAAGTGTGTAGAAAGTGTAAACTGCGCAGTTTGAAGGGTTCAGCTTCTCCAGAAAAATCGACGTGTTTGTTCGGAATTCGGTGCGTGAATATTCCAGATTTGTTAAATTTGACGAACCAATTGCTTTCCCCGATTATTGTTTTCAGATGGAAGTGTGAGTTGTGACCGTTTAGCTGCACTTGTGTGAAAGAGAGAGAGAGGGAGAGAGAGAGAGAGCTGCTAGGCATGTCGACAATTTCACGATTTTCACGCTTTGCCGCCACAAAATCACAGCGTCGTGCATTAAGCACAGGCCATTTCCAGCGTCTGCACTTGTCCAGATTAGCCGCTTGGAGCACGCACCCTAATCCTATTGTTCCGCCTGCCTGTCAAACGTGCATTTCAAGCATATATCATGTCTTCCCATCATTGCTCTCACGGCTTACTCTGCTACGCTCACCTCTTTCCATCCATCGGCATCATTCGAGCCCTCAGCTTGCAAAGCGACTGAATCATTTGGTCCAGACGCACCTCCTCCGAAGCAAGCTATCGACCTCGTCATCTTCAAGGGGACCCTCGGCGCAGAGAGAGACACAGAGAAAGAAAGAGAGAGAGAGAGAGAGAGAAGCGCATTCATCGGCAGCTCTTCCAGTTCAAGCAGAGCATTTGCTTCTTCGCATCAGCCCAACTCGCGATTCCAACCATAACCTCTTCTCAGTGGAGCTAGGGCAGTCATAGCGCGCATTCAACCATGCTGTGGTCTCGCCGTCCAGCCTCACAGACAGCGGGTCAGCGTGCCCAGGCACACGATGCCGACGACAACCCAGTCGACCTTCCCCAACCGCGAGATGAGAAATCTGCCCCATCTCCATCTACCGACAAGACCAGCGACGCCAAAAAGAAGGAAGACGTCATCCGATTCGCTCCTCTGTCCATTCCTCGATCGCGCCGCCTTCAAACCTTGGGAGTGCTCTTCTGGGCCTTACTCCTGCCCATCTGTCTCTCGCTCTTCTTTCTCCTCCTCTCCTTTCCAGTCACGTGGCCCATCATGGTCCCATATCTCATATGGATCTTCTTCATCGACGATGCTCCCGAGAATGGCGGTCGTCGATTCTCCTGGGTGCGCAAACTTCCCGTCTTCCGCTACTTTGCCGAATACTTTCCCATCTCCATGATCAAGACCACCAACCTTCCTCCCGACAGGCCCTACATCTTTGGCTACCATCCTCACGGCATCCTGGGTGTCGCAGCAGTAGCCAATCTCGCAACAGACGCCACCGAATTCCCCACAAGCTTCCCAGGCATTAAACCGCATCTCTTGACGCTAGCCACCAATTTTACCATCCCTTTGTTTAGGGATTGCATCATGGCCATGGGCATCTGCAGTGTGTCCAAACGCAGCTGCGAAGCAATCTTGAGGAAGGGTAAGGGAAATGCGATTGCGATCGTCGTTGGTGGTGCCAGCGAGTCCCTAGCAGCGCATCCAGGGACGGCGGATCTCACTCTGAGGAGAAGGTTGGGCTTCATCAAAATCGCTATCCGCAATGGTGCCGATCTGGTACCTGTCTTCTCGTTTGGAGAGAACGACGTGTATGAGCAGCTATCGAACGAGGAAGGAACCAAGATCTATGCGTTGCAGAAGAAGTTTCAGGCAGTGTTTGGGTTCACGCTGCCAATGTTTCATGGGAGAGGATTGTTCAATTATAGTGTAGGGTTGATGCCGTACAGGCATCCGATTGTGAGCGTTGGTAAGTAGCATCCTCACATTGACTGAAGAAGAGCATTCAAAGGGTAGTCGTGCTGACGAGATTATGACGATGGGAAACCAGTGGGCAAGCCAATACACGTGCAACAGAACGCGAATCCGAGCAAAGAGGAGATCACGCAAGTTCAAGATAGGTATATTGAAGAGCTCATGAAGTAAGTCAGTCGTTGCGCCTGGCCTTGCATCATGTCATCCTTGAGCGTTGACTGACCCCAAGCTAATTTGCGATGATGATTTTTTTTTTTTTTGGGACGGGTACAGCATCTGGGAGACGTGGAAAGACGCTTATGCGGCCAACAGGACCAAGGAGCTCACCATCGTTGCATGAAGCATGTCTTTGAGCATCTTCGGAAGCGTGCAATGGTGAGATCAAAACGGAAATTGAAAACGACATCTGTGTTGTTGGGATGGTTGTGTGAATGTGAAATGCATATTACGAGACCGGAATGGGAAATGAGCGCAGTCGTGGAAGTGTATGTAACAGTGGAAGTTGTGCGAGGATATACTCAGGCCTTTGCGGTCTTGGCCTTGGTGGTCTTTGCCTTGGCAGCAGCAGCGGCTGACTTTGCGCTCTTTGGCTTGGCTGCGGGTGTCGAGTCGGCTTCTCTAGTGTATCCTTCAAAATCGTAATCAATCCCAGCCGCTTTGAGCTTCTCCCTCCTCTCGTCCTGTCTCCTCAAAGCTCTCTCATTGGTCCTTTCCTGTTCCTCCTCGGTCTTCTCCCTGCCCCTGACCACACGCTCCCTCCTTGCTCCGGGGACGGCGCGGAACTTCCTATTCGCTCCCATCCACAACTCTGGATGAACCTTGTCCTGCGCCACCTCTTTCACCTGCAACAATCTTCCGTCGATCAAATAGTTGTCCATGGTCTCCCTCACAATCGTCGCTACGTCCTTGTCGGCAAACTCGATAAAGGCGTAGTGCTTACTCGCGCCCGTCTTCTTGTTCCTCGAGACGCGCAGACGAGTGACATCGCCAAACTGCGAAAAGTAGGATTTGAGCTGCTTTTCAAAAAAGCCTTTGGGTAGGCGACCAATGTACAGAACGCCGGGGGTGGTCGAGGATTTGGATTTGGATTTGGATTTGCGAAGTTTGTCCAGACGACCTTGGACCACGGCGTCATCTTTCGAGTTGGGAAGTTTGATCGACGCAAGCGACGAGCGCGGGCCCGAAGCGGAAGCAGCTGCAGCGCGATCGTCTTCATCGTCTTCGTCGGAAGAATTGGCATTGTCGTCTTGTTCAATATCCGAGTTGTCGTCGTCGGACGCCTCGGCAGAGACGTCGGAGAGTGAGGCAAGGATCTCGGCTTCGTTTGCAGCGGCAGCGTCGCCGTCTTCATCTGACTCGGACTCGACGGGTGCAGCGGTTTTCTTGGCCTTCTTTCCAGCAGCGGTGGTCTTCTTAGTGGCAGCAGGAGCTTCCTCGACGGGGGCAGCGCGCTTCTTCCCGTTGGCCTTGGCAGTAGAAGCAGCAGCGCGGGCAGGTGCCGCCTTCTTACCAGCAGAAGCAGTGGCGGCGGCGGTTGTGGTACTCTTCTTGGGCGGCATCTCGAGTGCGTATGGCAGATAGAAGATGATGATGAGGGTGAAGGTGAAGGTGAAGGCAAGGAAGAACTGAACTTGTCTTCTCCACACTGAGGCGTCGGACAAAAAAAGTCAAATTTCAAGACGGCTTTCCTTTTTTTGCGTTTTGGCTGCACCAAATTTTGCCAATATTTTGTTTTGGTGCAGGAGGACCCTTGCGAATGTCGCTGGATTTCTTCTTTTCGCACGACAGACAAATTTGCGCGAAAGGAATGAGATGTTAGGTTAAGGTGCAAACGGTGGGTCATCGAAGTCGCTGGAAACAACAGCCAATTTCAGAGAGAGGCGCGCACAGACGGATCAGCGAAATCAACTTCTTCCAGAAGTGGAGAGAGAGAAAGAGTTGACTGCGCAGTTGAATCAAAGACACACTTCTTGATTAGCTTCCATCACATATCCCTTAGAACACAGTCCACAACCAGGATATCCAAAGCACAAGATGTCAAACACCGTCGCACCAGAGATCCTTTGGGCTCAGCGCTCTTCCGCTGACGAGGCTGAGAAGAACGTCGTCATGCTCACCATCAACGTCCCCAACCTCCCTGCCCCACCAGCTACCAAATTCAACCTCACCTCTACCGGCTTCACCTTCGAAGCCAGCACTGGAGACGCTGCCAAGAACATCCCTTCCAAATCCTACTCCTTCTCTCTCGAGTTCTTCGACGAGATCGACACCGACAACTCCAAGACGCACCTCAACGACAAGTGCCTCTACGCTGTTCTGCGCAAGAAGACGGCTCAGGAGGAGTACTGGCCTCGCCTTACCAAGGACAAAGTGCGCTTGCACAACGTCAAGACCGACTTTAGCAAATGGGTTGATGAGGATGAACAGGACGAGGCAGAGGAGGATCTCACCGGTGGAATGGCGGGTGCGGGAGGCATGGGCGGCATGGATCCCTCGATGATGGGAATGGGTGGCGCAGGTGGGATGGATCTCGCGTCGATGATGGGCGGAATGGGAGGAGCAGGTGGTGCCGGCGGCCTCGACCTTCAATCGATGATGGCGCAGATGGGCGGAGGAGCAGGCGGTATGCCCGACTTTGGTGCCGAGGATGACGATGAGGAAGCTGGTGACGTCGAGGACGCTCCTGCGGCCGCCGAAGAGGCAAAGTAAAGGCGACATGCGAAAGGCGCATTTGTAAAAGTAATCCCTGCCGAAGAGGATAAAAAAAAGCCCATTTGAAAGCAGTTTCTGCGTAGCGTTTCGCTCGTCCGCAGTGAATCGATGAATCAAGAGTGTCAACCTGTAGAGTGCGCAAACGTCAAGCCGGGACCCCCTTTGTGCTGCGCTGCATCGTCACGAGTCATCGCTACTGGAGCGCCAGCCGTCCTGCACGGTGGACACTCCCTCCACTTTGTACTGTGTTGGTTGAATTTGAGCGAATGTGAGATTTGGAACG
Organism: Pseudozyma thailandica; assembly: GCA_023212835.1. NCBI lineage: Eukaryota > Fungi > Basidiomycota > Ustilaginomycetes > Ustilaginales > Ustilaginaceae > Pseudozyma > Pseudozyma thailandica. The sequence goes on from JALCCH010000007.1 coordinate 231,177, forward strand.
TCGACTTGATCATCATGAACGTTGAAGCGACCGTCGGCGGTCGAGTATCGGGATCAGTCATGAAAGACTAGAGTTGGATAATGTCGACAATGTCCTCGTCAGCTTCGACCAAACCCCCGGGATTGGGCATTCGGCAATCGAAGCAAGACCAGTCATGTACCTGTCAAAAGGAGGTTCGAATGCTGACACTCGAGAGCTAACTTGCAACACGGAATCGCTCGGTGACGAGCGAGAGCTTGAAACTCCAACTCTCCAACCCAGTGCGTGTTGTGCCATCCGTTCACATCAACTGCCATGCCAAGCTACTCCACCATCGTGCCAAGGGTCAAGCGTAGGCTCAAACCATGCTTCCCGGAGTGACAAACGCGAAATGGCGATAAAATTTTCGATAAACGAGCATCAGGCAGGAAATCGCACTCGAGATCAAGCAAGCTTCATGCTTATATTAGCGATGATGGCGATGACTTGGATCGATCTGATCGGACAACGATCCAATGCATGCTCGCGCGTTCCTCTTGAACGAAATGCACGCAATGCACTTAAGGCCGACGACAATGACCAAGCTGATGATCGGAAGTGACAGTGTAGCTGGGCGCACCGGCGATTTGGAGTGCCGAAATTGATACGTCAAGCCCCCCCACTTGTCGAAGCCGATCGTGTAACAAGTCCAACTCGAGCATATGCGCACTAGATCCTCCTGCCTGCCCTCGTCCGCTTATCACTCTGGCAGCACACAATCTTGCGCGTCATCACCGGGACCATCGCTTGCCAACAAACATTGCCGCCACCATGCTGACACGCTGACGTCTTCGTCCGATCCAGCGGTGCACGGGCGTACCCAAACCGACGACTGGCTCAACGTACTCCATAAGAGCCACCAACGCCAAGCGCAACGAAAGAAGTCGGAAGAGCTTGTTGTGGCAACCCGATGCACTGCAGTGCATAGCCCACGTCGAAGTGGCGCGATGGTTGTGTTGCAAAGCGGATCGATGCAACAGGTACCAAACGCCCACCGACACGCTTGCGGCGACGGGATGAAGTCGGTGCTGTCACGCCCAACTATGGGCCCCTAAAGCCATTGTTGGTTGCAGTGGGCTTGTCTGGCCAAGAGACCTTTTCCCCCTCTTAGCGGTTGGACGAAGTAGTCATGGAGTCTTGCATCGCCGTCGTCCGGGTCTTGACCGAAGGATAAAAAGCGACCGATGTTTCTCCTTGACCCTACCGATATCAGCCCTTCAAACACGCATCCACCAAGCTAGCTGGTCTTGCTCTTTACTCTATCTCCCCCTTTCCTTTTCTTTTTTCTTCTTCCCTCTTCCCTCTTCTCTCTTCTTCATCTTGAGAACTCGTCCATCCGGTTTGAAACAAAACCCCTCCCTTTTCCCGCCATGAACTTCTCACTCGTTCTCTTGGCCGTCAGTGTGGCTCTGGTAGCCACGCTAGTCAGCGCCAAACCCGGTTTCGAGCGTCGTCAGAGCTGTGCTCTGCCCACCAGGTACAAATGGATCCCCTCGGCCCCTCTTGCGCAGCCCAAGAGCGGTTGGGCCTCGTTGAAGGACTTCACCCACGTTCCGTACAATGGACAGCATCTCGTGTATGCCACCTACCACGACCGTGGAACCAAGTATGGTTCGATGGTCTTTTCGCCTTTCTCTACTTGGGCCAATATGGCTTCGGCCACTCAAACGCCCATGACATCCCCCGCCGTGGCTCCGACGATCTTCTACTTTGCGCCCAAAAAGATCTGGATCCTGGCGGGCGCGGGCAATGGGTTCAGCTACCGGACGAGCATCAACCCTACCAAAGCTGATGGATGGTCCGCTCCCAAACCACTCTTTTCGGGCAAAATCACGGGATCTAGTATTGGACCGATTGATCAGACGGTGATTGGGGATGGTAGGAACATGTACCTTTTTTTCGCGGGCGACAATGGTAAGATCTACCGCTCGAGCATGCCCATCGGTAGCTTTCCTGGTCAATTTGGATCGGCTGAAGTCGTGCTTAGCGATTCGCAGAATAGGCTGTTTGAAGCGGTGCAGGTGTATACGGTTGCGGGACAGAATTTGTACCTGATGATTGTGGAGGCGATTGGGTCGGGTGGGAGGTACTTTCGCTCGTTCACTGCGCCTTCTCTGGATGGGAAATGGACGGTCCAAGCTGGGACTGAGACCGCACCGTTCGCAGGAAAGGCAAACAGTGGCGCTTCGTGGACCAATGATATCAGCCATGGTGACATTATCCGAAGCAACGCGGATCAGACTCAGACCATAGACCCTTGTAGATTGCAGCTGCTCTTCCAGGGAAAGGATAAGAGAGTGGGGGCGGGCAGTTATGATCTCGCTCCTTACCGTCCAGGTCTGCTCACCCTTTCGAGGTAATCCCAATACACATTATGAGGAGCTGGTGTACCTAGTTTACTCCGCACAGATCCAGCGCGTGACATTCAATTTGCTTGGGCGTTTCATCTCGCTGCTCGTAAGTAACCGCTGGGCTCGTGTCACAGGTTCTAATGAGTGGAAAAAGTGAAGCTCTTCATCGTGAGAATGGCTGGCGTGAGTGACCGCCACGTTGTGCAGCATGAATGTTTTAGGGCTCCGAACCTACGGAAGGCTGGCAGCACCATGCCAGACGATGCACATCATTTGCACGTCATTGGGAGCACAGCGATCTGATGGATACCGCTCGAGGCAGTCAACATCCTTACGGTGTTTGCTACGGCGAGAAGAGCCGGCAATTACAGTACGGACTGTACAATTTTGTGCGTTGCATGGCCACTTTTTTTTTTTACAGCAACCGTGTTAGAGCGTGGCAGAAACGGATCCTTGAAATGTTTAGCGGAATTGACCGGCAAAACTGGCTGAGTCGGGCCGATGCACGACCACCGAAGTTCAGGAGCCCCGCAGACCCTGTGGATCAAATCAACTCGACCACCTCTATTCAAAAGCTTGGCCTGCCTTTCTTCCAAACGAGACGACATCCACGCCATGGTCGAACTCGCCACTCTCTGGGAGCCCTCCGGGCCGGACAGCTCTGTCCACAAAATGACGCACAACCCTGTCGCATCCTGGAAGAGCCATCTCTTCATCCATTACTTGGTTCGGGCCTTGATCTACCTCCGTCATCGTCGTACTCGCAGCTTGGGCGTTGGGAACCTTCACCCTCCCGGTCCACAAGACCTTTCGGAGTTTCTCGAAACGTATCAAAATGGGAAGGACAAGTATGCCAACAAGCACGGCGTCCATCTCGACTGGTATCTCCCCGCCCAAGAGCCCGACTTTGCGCCTGGTGGTGGTGGTGCGGAGAGAGGAAGGTACTTTGATTGGAGCAACACTCGGGTACTGCGATATCAACCCAAAGATACTTCGGCTGCGGTCAAGAGGGTGGTGATCTACGCCAATGGAGGCGCGTTTATCAGTGCGGCTACGGTGGGGCATAGTTACATGTGCAGTGTTTTGGCGCATCGATTGCACGCCTGTGTCTATCTATTCCCTTACGAACTCGCCCCGACAGGGCTGGCGGCCAAGGAGCTACCGAAGCTCACCGAGTTCTACCTCAAGATCGCCAGGCACGCTAGGAAGGAGGGACAGGAGATCATTTTTGCAGGTGATAGTGCGGGGGGGTCCATCACAGCGAGCATGCCCGAATGCATCCAAGAATTCGCCCCTTTGCTTCTCGACCGCAACATCTCGGCGGACGAGGTGCAGAAGCTCCAACCGGACCAACTCCTCCTCATCTCGCCCGTTAGCACTTGCAACGTGACGCCCGATTTGGACAAGCAGATGGACCAAGTCCAACCACAGGACTGGTGGCTCACCAACCAGATCATTCATGACTGCGGAAAGCACTGGTCCGGATCTGCCAAGCTTCGAGCCTCGACTTTGCAACACTTTGTCTCTTGCGCGGACGGCGCCGAGGTCGCAGAGAGATGGAGCAAGGTGCTGCCGATGAAAGTGGACGACCCGATCCTTGACCCTATCGGCAACCCGAGCTCGCTAGAGATTGTCAAGAAAGCCAACACGCACGTCACGCTGCTCTGTGGGACGGCCGACATCCTCTACCCTTTCGCGACGGCGTATGCACAGCGCTGTGAGGAGCAAGGGATCAGGTGCACTTTCATAGAAGGGAGAGGAGGGATTCATGTGTATCCGATATTGGGTTTTGCAACCGGCGATGCAGGGTGTGTAGAGGCTTCGGATTTGATGGTCAAGAGCGTGCTCGACGCTAGCAAAGTACTGTAGTCATACATCGGTCCAGCTCGGCACTTTGGCCCACGAGTATAGTCCGATCATCCGACCTTCGGTCCTCAAAACCAGCACCGGATTCAAAGCGGGTGGCCTTTCGGACTCTTCTTACGCTCGTGGCTTGTCGCCAAAAGCGTGGCCGAGATTTTCAATCTCACACTTGAATCTATCTCAGCGCGCCGGATCGAAAGGTGTACTTGTGCCATCAGGAGGGAGGCCGAACTTGGACGACTCGGAGCTCGAAACGCTCGACGACGCCGCCTCTGGCAAACAACGCGCGCTCTCTCCGTGGGCATCACCGTCGACAAGAAGCGTGGGCGCGTTTACGGGACCCAAAAGGACGGCTCCAAAGGTAGTGCTGGTCGAGTCATGCTCGCTTCCAAAGACTTTCCTTTCTTCTCCTCCTCCTCGAGCGAGAAAGCAAGATGATGTGGAGACATTGTTCGACCACCTCCCCCGAGCCAATCGATCTTGAGTGACATGCTCACCACCGATGCAATGTATGAACAGATGTCTGAGCTTGAAAGGGTGGTGCTAGTGTGCTGCGCGGATGCAGTAGCGGTTTTGTAGTGAATAGACCCATGTGGCTACTCTGCGCAGATTTGCTGTCTGCCTTGACCCAGCTTCGTGTGGGCATCGGAAAAGGGCGTCTCTACACACGCTCACACGTTCATACCATCACCCATATCCTTCCCTTTTCTAGGAAGAAGAGAAGAGGACACACCTCTCCAGTGCTTCTAGTATGATATCTATGATTGTTTCGTCTATGCATTCACCTGCTCTATCACGCCGTTCTCGCCGCCATCTTGATCATCGACGCCGATAAAAGTGTCATAGGCCTCTGAGCTGCCCTGAACATCGCCACTCTCACCATCCCCCCACCTCGCGCCCACCCTCTCGCCCTTGCCGATATACCTGTCCACCACCAACTTAACCATTTCTTCCCAACTCTTTTGCGTGTTTGCGTTGACTGCAAAGCTGGGTTTTCTGCCGTATGCCTTTTGTGCGATGCTGATGAGCACGTCTGCGGTTAGGCCTTTGATGAGTTGGTGCGAGCTACGGAAGCGATGCAGGCGGTAGACGCCGCCGAGCCAAGGAATGTCGGTATATGTGCGGAATGCGGTTTGCGGTGGACGATGCTTGTCTACAGTCGTAGGGTCCGAGAGCGGGTGCGAGGGGTGGGCGACGGATGAGAGAAAAGCTTCGAGTGGAGTGGACCAGATCTCGCTCACTTCCGAAGGACTCGCCCTCAACCTCGGCATCACCCCCTCGCCGTCCTTGACAAAAAACACGACCGGATGCACGAGCAGACCCATTTTGGAGAGGAATGGATGACCCGTGTGCAGATGGACAGCCGTCTTTGGTGGGAGGGCGATTTCTTCTACGCTTTCTCGAAGCGCAGTATCCACGACGCTCGCGTCGACCGAGTCCACTTTTCCACCGGGCAACGACGCCTGTCCCGGATGAGAGCGCAGGTGTAGAGCGCGAGTGGACATGATCACCCTCAGCTCTCGATCGGGCGAGGAGGAGGATTGGTAGAGTAGCGCGGCTACAGCGGCTTGTTTGTGTTTCGGAACGTGGGAGAAGGAAGGCGGGGGAGGTAGAGCGAGGAGGCGGCGGATGCAGTCGGCATTCTGCGGTGTCAAAGTGGAGATCCAATCGGGATCCTGATTGGAGGGCATTGTGACAATCTATATGCTCGAGTAGCGTGCGGTGTGGGAAGGAGAGGAAGGTGAGAAAGGAAACAAAGGTTGGTGTTGGGGGACAGGGTCCCATGCCGCGGGTTCGACAGCTCGCATGCAGCCTTTGCCGACTTTCTCCCGACTCCCGCTCCACCTCGTCAAAAGTGGAGGCGAGAAAGAAAAGTGCAACACTTCCCGCTCGACACCAACTCACAACTTCTTCCTGCTCTTCCCCACCATCTCCCCACTTCTGTGGCAGCCAATTCCGGTCGACATGACGTCTCAGTATGTCACCGAACCACCCACCTCGGGCCTCATCCAACTCGTAACCTCCAAAGGCGCTATCGACATTGAACTCTTCTCGCGCGAATGTCCGCTGGCAACCCGCAACTTCCTCACCCTCGCTCTGGAAGGTTTCTACGACAACCTCATCTTCCACCGTCTCATACCCAACTTTATCATCCAATCCGGCGACCCCACCGGTACTGGCTCGCATGGAGAATCGTCGTTCGGAGAACCGTTTGCGATCGAACCCCATTCAAGGCTCAAGTTCAACCGGAGAGGATTGCTGGCGATGGCGGCGGGCGAGGACAAGACGAACGAAAGTCAATTCTTCTTAACCCTCGATGCGACGCCGGAGCTGCAGGGAAAGCATACGCTGTTTGGCAGAGTTGTGGGGAAGAGCATTTATAATTTGGTAGAGTTGGCAGAGGTAGGGGAATTGGAGAAGGGTGGGGCGGGGGATAGGCCAAGATACCCGCCAAAGTTGTTCGAGGTCAAGGTGATTGAGAATCCGTTTGACGACCTCAAGCCGAGGATGACCAAGGAGGAAAGGAAGCAAAGAGAGAAGAACGAAAGGGAGGAGAGGAGGAGAAGGAAGGAGGAAGAGGAGAGGAAGGAGAGGGCCAAGGGGAGGAAGAAGAAGAATCCAGGATTGCTGAGTTTCGGTGGGGAAGAGGAGGAGGGAGGGGAAGAAGTGGTGTTGAAGGGTCCGAAAAGCTCGCACGACTTGCTGCAGGATTCGAGGCTATCCAAGCAGACGATGGAATCAGGGGATCCGGAGAGGAAAAAGAAACGAAAGGAGTCCTCACCTTCCCGCGCACACGACATGATCATCTCGAGGAAACAAGACGTCGAAGCAGGACCTTCTGCCGCACCGCCTGTCGACGCCACCATCGTCACAACCTCAGAAGATACACCGCGAAGTCGGGAGCCTGATGAGCCCTCATCCTCGTCCCGCTCAAAGAAAGCTTCTTCCTCCTCAACCTCTGCGCGCGACTATCTTTCCTCCCAACGTGCGAAATACGCATCTGGCTCCTCCCGATCCTCCCAAACCGACTCGCTCTCGGCGCTTCTCTCGTTCCAATCGCGCCTGCGCACCCAAACTTTGCCCGTTGCTTCCTCTTCCACGTCCCAATCTCTCTCGCAGGTGGCGGACGAGGATGAGGAAGCGAAGGAATACGGCAGTAGCGACGACGACACTGATTGGCGAGCGCACAGACTCGATGCCGGGGGTCAACCTCTTGCAGCTGGTGTCGAGGGCAAGGATAGGTGGGATGATTACGAAGTGCTCGATCCCCGAGAGCACAAATCCAACGGAAAGACAAAGGAGGGTGACAAGACCGAGAGGAGCGGAAAGAGGGGCAGAGATTGGGTCGAGAATCAAAGACGCTACTCGTCGTACCCTCGCGGGAACGGACAAGACGATAGCAGGAGACAATATGATAGTCGACGCAGCCGTGACGGCAATAAGCACACACCCAGGGATGGTCGAAGATAGCAACCTCTATGCAGCTAGCTGACTGACTCACAAATAACTTAAAGATATGCATCCAGCCTGAATCGCCTTCTGTCAACAGTCGCCCCGCACTAGACTCATCCTGAGCACATCATCCATCACCTCACACACTCCACCCTACAACCATCAGACATGACAAACCCACAGTCGAATCCAAGAAGAGAAAAGAATCCGCAACATATGAAACATTTACAACATAACTTATCAAACAAAACTCACAATCTTCCTGTTTCTTCCAGCTTCCCAACTGTCCTTCTCTCCATTAAAGCTCGTCCGGCGAAGGAGGTCTTGAATAAGCACTGCTGTAAGGCACGCTACCTGCTTCCGACCTCCCATCCTCGGTCAAATGCTCATCAAAGTAGTGCGCCGCCGTACTCTTAGGCGTCCTTGGCGTCGAAGCCAACCCATACGTCGCACCGGTCGAGTAGATCGTGTAGGCAATAAGACCCGTCCAACCACACTGGTGCGAAGCACCCAGACCCTTACCCGTGTCACCGTGGAAGAACTCGTAGAAATGAACCAGATCCCTAAACTCGGGAGCGTAGTCGAACATGGGAATACCACCGTTGGTGGCTCTCCTGCCTTGGTCGTCACGAAGGAAGATGCCGAGCATGCGGTGAGAAAGCTCCTCGGCAACGTGTCCAAGGTGCATGTAGTCACCCGATCCCGTGGGGCATTCCACCTTGAACGAATCTCCATAGTACTGGTAGAAGCGCTGAAGCGACTCGATGAGGAGGAAGTTGACGGCCAACCAAATCGGACCACGCCAGTTCGAGTTACCACCAAACATGGGGCTGTGCGAATCACCAGGCCAATAACCGACACCGAACTCCTCACCACCAACGTTGACGTGGAACGGGTTCTTCTGGTGGTCCTTGCTGAGCGAACGAACACCGTGGGGCGACAGGAACTCGTTCTCGTCCAGCATACGCTTGAGGATCAACTCAAGACGCTCGCGCGAGACCATCGAGAGAAGTCGACGATCACCACGACCACCAATCTTCATGTTGGCAATGTTGCGATCCGCCATGTCAGGACGGTTGTCCAGGAACCACTGCATACGCTTGGCGAAGCTGGGGAACCTCTTGAGGGCCGATGGCTCAATGGTGAGCGTAGCGTAAAGCGGGATAAGACCGACCAGAGACTTGACAGGAATGACTTGGCTGTTGCCCGGACCCCACTGGATAGCATCGTAGTAGAAGCCATCCTTGTCGGACCAGAGACTGATACCCTCCTCGTCATCGGCGTTGTGGAACGACATGGCATCCGAGATGAAGATAAAGTGCTCGAAGAACTTGGATGCGATATCCTCGTAGGTCGGGTTATGCTTGGCCAGCTCAAGCGCCATGTTCAACATGTTGAGCGCATAGAAAGCCATCCAAGCGGTACCGTCCGCCTGGCGAAGCGTACCGCCAGTAGGAAGAGGCTCGGAACGATTGAAGGGACCGATGTTGTCGAGACCCAAGAAACCGCCCTCGAAGACATTGGATCCGCTCGAGTCTTTACGGTTGACCCACCAGGTGAAGTTGATGAGCAGCTTCTGGAAAACACGCTCGAGGAAGTCGAGATCTTCACGACCAAACATCTTGCGCTCGATCTTGAAGACACGGAAGGTGGCCCAGGCGTGGACGGGAGGGTTGACATCGGAGAAGTTCCACTCGTAAGCGGGAAGGGCACCGTCGGGCTTCATGTACCACTCACGGGTGAAGAGGTCGAGCTGCTTCTTGGCAAAGGCAGGGTCGACCATGGCGAGAGGAATACAGTGGAAAGCGGTATCCCAAACAGCACTGAAGGGGTACTCCCACTTGTCGGGCATGGAGAGAATGTCTTCCATGTGCAAGTGACGCCAGTCGGCATTTCGGATGTGCTTTCGCTCGGGAGGTGGAGCAGGCTGGCCAGGGTCACCACGAAGCCATTCGGGCTGGACAAACATGTAGAATTGCTTGTTCCAGAGCATGCCGGCAAGAGCCTGGCGCATGACGTTCTTCATGTCGTCAGACATGGGTCCGCTGATGAGCTTGCCGTAGAATTCGTCGGCCTCTGAGCGGCGAGCTTCGACAGTAGTGTCAAACTGCTCATCGTCGTCAATGGCAGAGTCCTGAGCAGGGGTCTTGGGGGTGAGCTTCATCCTGACGACAGCGCAACCACCGAAGGGAGGCACTTGACGGAAGACGTAGTGAGCACCAGCCTTGGTACCCTCCTTGTTGGGGTTGACATAGTCACGGGGGGGCTGAGACTCATCGGGGTCCTCGTAGTAGGTCTCATCCTCCTCAACCTCTTCCTCAATCTCGACCTCTTCGTACTCCTGCTCCTCAGTAGGACCAACGCTACCGAACTGCTTCTCAGCAGCGGCGGCCTCAGGCTGAGCTTGGGCGGAGGTGCCGTTGGCCTTGGGAGCCACGCCTTCGGGGGCGCGCTCGACAGGACGCCTTTCTGTGCGAACAATGGTCCTCTTGACCTTGCGAGTCTTCTGGACAGCCTTGGGACGATCCTTCTCCTGTCGATGAGCAGGGACAATGTGGTCATGGAAACCATCCTTGGCGTAGACGTTCTTGTTGTTTCCGTTGTACAGACGCTCAAAGTTGGTTTCGTTCTCGGTGAAAAGGAGCTCGGGAACGACCTCGTCATCCGAAATGGGCTCAGGAGCCTGACCACGCTTGGCAGGAGGAGCACTGGGAGCGGGACTGGTGGAACAGTAAAGGTGGTAGCGGCCAAGATCAGGGTGGTCGGTCTGAATGACATAGTCGCCAGTCTGCTTCATCTTGGGCTTAGCAGGCTCCTCCTTGGGCCAGAACCAGTAATTGCGGAAGACGAGCTGAGGAATAATGTGCAGATCAGCAGGTTCGGGACCACGGTTGTAGGCGCTGATTCGGATCGAGGTTGCGTTCTCCTCATCCTCATCCTTGGCGTACTCGACGAAGACGTCCCAGTACTTGTCATCATCGAAGAGATCGGTGTCGGTGATCTCGAATTCGGCAACGTCACGGCTACGGTTGCGAGACTCGCGAACAAAGAGCTCGTAAGGGTAAGACTCTTGAGGGTACTTGTAGAGCATCTTCATGTAGGAGTGAGTGGGAGTGCTGTCGAGGTACCAGTAGAGCTCCTTGACGTCTTCACCGTGGTTACCCTCGTTGTTGGCGAGACCGAAGAGACGTTCCTTGAGCATGCGATCCTTTCCGTTCCAAAGAGCGAGACTCAAACCCATCCTGCCGTGATTGTCGGACAAACCAGCGAGACCATCCTCACCCCAACGGTAAGTACGGCTACGAGCCGACTCGTGAGGGAAGTGCGACCAGGCATCACCGTTGGCAGAGTAGTCCTCACGGACAGTACCCCACTGACGCTCGGAAAGGTAAGGACCCCATCGCTTCCAGTGACGCTTCTTGTCAGCGTCTTCCTGAAGACGCTTGTCCTCGGCCGACATCCAGTGATGACCGTGGGAGCGAGCATCGACAGCATGGTTGAGATTGCCAGTGGGACCGCGTCCGTGACCAAGATCGTGCTCGCTGCCCGAGGGGCGACGAGAGCCAGCAGGAGTAGGCTCGCCCATGGAAGAAGCAGCAGCACTGAAAGACTTGCGGTGGTAGGTTTCCGGACGGGCCGAATAGTGGTTAGGGTTGGCATACTTGGAGGCATTGTCAGGATGGTACTCTGCGCGGAACTGATCAGCGTTGGTGCGCGAGTGGAAGGACGACTTGTTGCCGTTTACACCGACAGGGGTGAGATCATCCCTGTCAGCGGTCGGAACAGGAGCTGCAGTCGATCCGTTTGTGGCCCTAGCATCAGACTTGGGCTGCTTCTTGGGCAACTCGGCGGCAGCAGGCTGCGCGGCAGTCTCCTGGTTGGCAGCAGGGATGTCGATAGTGAGGGGCTTGTCGGTGGCCATCTTGGAAGAAGGAGCAGCGGCAGGCTCAGTGGATTCTTGTTGAGCGACTTTGGGGGTGTTTTCACCGCTCTGAGCGAGGTCGCTGCCAGTGGAAGCTTGAGCAGGAGCGACGGGAGCAGCGGATTCGGCAGTAGGAGTGGCTACTGAGGATTGAGGCTGAGAAGGCGTGGGAGTCAACTCTTTCTCGCTCTTGGCAGGAGTGGCAGGAGGGAGCTGCTGCGACTGCGACTGCGACTGCGACTGCGACTGTGACTGTGACTGCGAACGAGGCTGAATTTGAGGCTGCTGAGTGGAGGGCTTGTTAGCAGCAAGCGGCGAAGGAGAGGGAGAGGGAGAGGGAGGAGCAGGAGAGGCGGCGCCGGCCGACAAGGTGTTGCTGTTGGTGTTGTTGGTGTTGGACGTGGTGGTGGTGGTGGTGGTGTCCTTGGAAGGCGTAGAGGGAGGGAAGGGAGAAGGAGAAGAAGGAGTGGCACCGGCAGGGCTTGGCGAGGCTCCACGCTCGGAACGTCCGAAAGCACGGGAAGCAGCCTTACCAAGGGACGAGGCAGGGGAGCCCGGTTGAGAGTTGGACTGAGCGCCTTCGGATTGACCGCGACCATGACTGGAAGTCGAGGCGTTGGACTTGGTGCGGCCAGAGCCAAACACCTTACGAAGATGCGACGCCATGGCTCAAGGAGGGAGATGAGGACAGCAAGCAGAGATGCGGATGCAGATCCCGAATCAGCCACACAATGGCACCGCTGAAGCTAAACTCGAAGGAGAGGGTAGACAGGAGGGTCGGCAGAGAGGTGATGGAAGAAAGAGAAGGATGACAACAGGATCTTCTTGATCAAAGGCAGAGAGGGAAAGGAAAAGGGAGGACAAGTCGATGAGCGTGGATGCTGGTAAGCGGGATGCAACAAGCACGGAATCCAAGCAGTGAAGGGGGTCCGAGCTTCAAGTCTGCAGCAACTCACGACTGAGCTGGAAGGAAAGGAAAAGAGAGGCAAAGGGAAAGGGTTCTCGGAGGCGCGGGGTCTGCTACAACCCTGAACCAAAAATCGCGAAAACAGGAAAAGAAACGGTTGCGGATGTGCACAGCGCGATGGAGAGAGCAAGGAGGGCGATACAGAGGAATGGTTCAAGCTTGACTATCCAGAAAAAGGATGCAGGATGACTACACCAAGACGAGGACTTGGTCGGTCATTACAATACATACAAGGAAAAACGGGTGAGAACAACAGTAAAATGGCATACACAATTAGACAAGTCATGACACAGACACATGCTCTGAAACCACTTCACGGACTGATGACCAAAGTCTTCGCAGCCAAAGCAACCTCTCTTCACCACTCCAAGACAGGAGAAGAGAGACCGGAGCTAGTTTAGTTGCCGGTACAACCAAGTTCGCAGGCGGAAGCAAGATTCACATCAATCGTACTCAAAACTGATTCGATGGCTGATTGATGAGGGTGCTGCTCTATAGGGCTACAGAGGCAAGGAGGCACTGCGATCAAGAAGAAGTTCGAAAAGCGGGTTGGAATCGATGCGAGCGAACCGATAATCTTGAACATCGCGCGCTCGGACCCCCACTTCTTCTACAGAGATTTTGAGCAGAATTCGAGTGTGGTGAATATCCTGACGGATGCGAATCCCAATGCGAAGTGACGGCGGGCGGGAGATTTGGAGATTGGCAAGATGCAGCTGAGCAAGTCAAGCGGAAGCGGATTTTCGCTCGCTTGTGTCAATTCAAATTTTCCGGCACTATTTCTAGAGGCATTCGAGCTTGATGAGCGGCCATCTCCATCAGTCTTCGGCCAATGAGAGGAGCAGCAAGAAGAAATTTCAGTGTGGACGTGGAGAGAGGTGAGCAGCTAGCTGCACGAATATGCGCGTGGGCAGAGAGACAGGCATTTTGCATTCGAATTCCCCGGAACTCTCCTCATCCTCCACGCACCGTCGCCAAGGCGAAGGTATGCAGTTTTGCTGTTCAACAGATGATGCTGCAGCAAGTCCCGTCATCACTAGCGCTCAGCTGTTCCGATGCAATGCGATCAGGCGATGACAGGAAAAGCTTGTTGTCTTTCGAATTGACGATGGAGCAAGCGGCTTCGAGCATGTGCAAGCTGAGTTGTTTGTGTGCACAGCTGCTGACGGCGAGGTTTTCGGTCGGCTATTACTCGTGCAGAGTTCAGCTGCTTGGTGAGCATTTCGAAGTTGAGGTGAGACAAAGGCGCTGTCATGGTATTATGTGTTGCAGATTCGTACCTATCGATCAAGGGGGTTCGTGCCTTGTACAACCTCTCTTCATGGTAGCTTGATGATAGCTAAATGTTCTGATCAGACCGGCTCGCAAGCAGACGCACGCCTACTCGACGGCGAATTCAAAGTCGAGGTTTAGGTTTGGCATCCAATCGTCATCTCTTTCATATTGCTCTTTGTCTTGTCGAGTGAGAAGCATTGCATTTCGTTTCGGATCAGCCATGCATGATCTTTGTAACATTTCCAAGCCTGAATTGGAGCTCGGAAGTGCCTACATCGTAGAACAACGAGGTAGACTCGGAGGAGTGGCATCGATAAGAAAGTTCGGATTGCAACTCGCAGAGTGACGTTGACGCGCCTTTTTGGATTGATTGTAACTTGTTCGGTTTCGATTGCTGCGCTTCTCGTCACATCATCGTTCCTAACTTTGGTTGCCATGCGATTTTCCCCACAGCAGCATCTGAAGCATGTCCAAATGATGACGGGCAAATGGCTTGATCGTATGCGCGCGACATCCTTCTCATTTGTCTCACAGCCCCTGTGCGATGTCTGTCACCATGCAATATTGATGCAATATCGATCAGGCTTAGATAGTAAGTGTAGTCATGATCGAGTTTTGTCTCCACACTCCGCAATCCGTCATCCAATAATGGATTTCCGAGCTAGAAGTGAAGAAGAAATGGAAAAAAGTGGTTTGAGAAGAAAATCCTGGGTGAGCAGTTCGCGTCGATGTCAGCTTTCTTTTTTTTTCTTGGTCTGGTGTTGGTAGACCCTTGACGTCGCTACTCACCGACTACTCTCCAGCCCAAGTCTTGCATCCTCGTCCTCCTCGACTATCCGGTCTTCTAGCTGTCCAACAAGGCAGAGCGTACCGCAGGCGAGGTCAGATCCCGGACTGATTCTCAACCGGCCGGCATGCCTTCTCGCCCCTCTGCTCCTCCCTCTTCCTCCTCTTTAGATGGAATCGAAGCCGAGCAGCTGCCTCTTGCTCCCAACTCGCTGCTCCGTGTAGCACCCGCAAGGCTCGTCGACGACGTGGACGAAGAGATTTTCCTCCTCTACACTCTCAATGCAAAGTCGCAACACGATGGCGGACTAGGATACGTCAACCATTCCTCTGATCTCATCTATGTCTCCATCGATGGGACCAAGTGGGCTTCGGCGACATCGGATCGCAACTTAAGCGGCGAGCTCATCGTTCCAATCTATCAGGACGTCACAAGCTTAAGGTCGTCAAGAGGCAATACTGGAAGTGTGCTCTGGAGATCCACAGTTGAGCTTGCTATTCGTTTCAGACAAGGGACACTGCTCGAGCTCAACAAGCTCAAGCATGCAACAGTGTTAGAGTTGGGTGCCGGCACAGGCGCATTACCCGGCTTGTTGGCAGGACTCACCAAGAGATGGCTCGCAACAGACCAGGAGGATCTGCTCCCGCTCATGAACAAGAACCTCAACACAAAAGACAATGTCAGCGTCGGCACCTTGGATTGGTTTGACTTTCTCCACCCTCCATCAACACACACTGCACAATTGAGAAAAAAGCAAGTTCTCGAGCAACTCGTCGGCACACAAGATCCAGAGATTCGACAGGTCGGGGTGGACGTAATTCTCTGCTGCGACTGCATCTACAATCCTGGTCTCTTCGATGCCTTGATCGCCACCCTTAACGTCTTCACTGAGAGCAACAAGACAGTAGTCCTCGTATCATGCGAGATGAGAAGCGACGAAAGTCTTGCAGAATTCTTGGCCAAATGGAAACAATCTGATCAGACTTGGGTCATCGTCAGCCTCGAAGAACGATTTGACAAAGGCTTCGTCGCTCTGGCTGCTTGGAAGTCGTAAAAAAAAGCCCAATATCACCTCAAAGAACCGCATTCACCATCGTGTACTTCACTCATCTTCATTCAGTTATACAGTCAAGGGTAAACAGGAAATGTTCATGCGCAATTTAATCCATACAAACAAACAAAAAAGATACGAGAAGAAGGATTGTGACCGCTGAAAACCAATGACTTATCTACGGTACTGCTCGCTTGAACTAGTTTGGAACTAATCGTTGACTCAGTTGGCTTGACCATTAGGCTTGGTCGACGACGGACGCTGTGATGGAGAGGCGCCTCCTGCACCGAACTCAGACTGCGCACCGCCCATGGCAGACATGAAACCGGGATAGGGTGCACCCATCATGCTCATGTGTGGACTGGCCATGAACGGCATACCGCCCATGGGCATGCCCATGGTCGAAGCAGGATTCGCGCTTGGCGAGCCATGTCCCATAACCGAACCATGTCCAAGCGCCGATCCCTCCTGATGAGCCTGCGACAGAGCGTTCATGTAGGCCATCTGTGCAGCCTGCATAGCCTGCTGCTGTGCCAACATCGGGTCAAATGCACCGGCGCCCATGCCTCCGACCTGACTGCCACCCATCTGCGACCCAGCATAACCACCCATAGGCGGCATACCCATGCCCATCATACCCATTCCACCCATTCCACCCATCATACCAGACATCATCATCTGCTGGTACATCATTGGGTTGAAGTAAGCCATCTGTTGCATCTGTTGCTGCTGTTGCTGCTGCTGTTGACGCAAGAGGTCTTCTTCGCGCTGACGACGTTCAGCCGCTACACGCTCGCGCTCGCGTTCAGTCAGCGTTGCACCAAATCCACCTGCACCCTTGCGGTCGCGCTCGTGAGCAGTGATGGCACCGAGCAGACCCGCCTGCGGAGGAGGTGGCTTGTTGGGGACATTGACCAGATGGCTGCCCAGCGCTCTAGCTTCAGCTTCCTGCGCCTTTGCAGATCGCTCCGCCTTATCCTGTGCGCCGGCCTGCACCAGACCGTGGGGCGTAAACACAGTCGTCATAGCACCAGGCTGGTCTTCAGGATTGAGCTGCAGGAAGGTCTGGCGATCGCGAACGATCGGACCTTGAGGTGGCGTGTTGGATCGCGAATCGTCGCCGTGAGCAGCAGCGAGATGGCTGTTGAACATGGATTGGCGCTGGTATGCTTGCATCGAAGGGTGAGGCGCGCCTGCTCGGGCCGGTGACTGACCAGGCGAATCAGAGCGTGTACCGGTGGCCATGTTTGCACCGTAAGCGGAAGGAGATCGCGGGAAGCCGGTGGGAGCCTGCATGCCTTGATCATTGTAGCGCCCGAGGCTGCCAACCGAGTCGGCCAGGTTGACGGGTGAATCGGTGCCGGGACCGCCACGGACTGAACTTGCAGCTGAACGAGCTGCTGCGCTGTTAGCGCCGACCCGGTTGACGCGTTGTGCCTCCTCCTCCTCCTCCTCTTCCTCGTCATCATCCTCTTCGTCATCCTCCTCCTCCTCGCTGTCGTCGACCCAGCCGGGACGACGCACACCCTTGGGCTTGTTGCCACCAGCTCGACCGGGTCGAGAAAGTGCTTCCTGGTGAGCCTGAGCTTGCAGCTGTGCTGCCGACTTGCGCTCGGCAGCTTTCTTGTTCTGCCCGAAAGTAGATGGATATTGCACATTGGTGGGACGAAGACCGAGTGTGCTTTCCGGCGTAGGTTTCGGGGGGGCCTTCACCTCCGGCTGGGGTGCGATTGCAGCTGGAGCTGCCATGACGGGACTTCGATCCGCTTTGGGAGGCCTGTTGGGGGGCGTGACCTCCTTGGTCTTCAAGGCAGGGGATGGAGGTTGCTCCAGGAATGAGTAGGCGGCCAGAGCGTCATCGTTGATGCTGTCGTCCTGCGTCGGTTTTCCTTTGGCAGCCACTGGGACCTCGGGCTTGATCTCCTCAGGCTGAACAGGCGCTGCCGCCGTGGCTGGTTGTTGGTCGGACGAAAGACGTGTGGTGTGTGTGCTTTCGGACTGGATGGCAGAAGTGGTGCCGGACGCAGGAGCCAAACTATGAGGACGGGAAGCTTGGGAGCTCTCCTTGGTGACGACGTTGCGGCCGGGTGCAGGCATAGCGACTGGCTGTGATGAGGGAGCAGGAAGCTGATCAGCCATGGAAGCCATATAGAAGAGAGCGCTCTCGTCGTAGTTGCCGGCGATGTCCGAGTTTCGCTTGACGAGACGTGGCTCCTCGGCAAGATTCTGCTCAGCGCCTCGTCCCGATGGTCCGAAAACAGGCGCAGCTTTGGAAGCAGCCTGTTCGGGTTCGGCATGGGAGGAGGAAGACATAGCCTGCGTCGGGTTGGAAGGGCTGAGGTAAGCGAGCGAGGATTCGGCAGCGTGAGCAGGAGCTTGCTGAACAGGCGATGGCTGGGAAGAAGGTTGCAACGCAGATGTCGGACTGGGAACTGCACGAAGGCTGGAGCGGTCGTCCTGCTGGGGTTTCACGTAGGCAGTTGTGTTGAGCGGTGCGACCACAGGGGCACGTGCAGGCTGAGATTGAGGAGAGCTGACTGCATTGTTCTGAGGTGCTGCGGCAACGGAGTCTGCATGTAAGGACGCAGGGGCCTGCATATTGTTGGGTGCGTTCTG
Source organism: Pseudozyma thailandica (assembly GCA_023212835.1). Taxonomy (NCBI): domain Eukaryota; kingdom Fungi; phylum Basidiomycota; class Ustilaginomycetes; order Ustilaginales; family Ustilaginaceae; genus Pseudozyma; species Pseudozyma thailandica. The sequence continues at coordinate 249,480 of JALCCH010000007.1, forward strand.
TGCAACAGGCTGAGCCGCAGCGACCTGACCGGGACGAGCTTCTCGAGACGGTCGGTAGCCATCAAAGTCGGGGGATGCCGCTTGGACGCGATCTGCCACGGTGGAGTCTCCCCTCTCGGAGTCCTTAAAGCCAAGTGGCATACCTGCAGATTGCTCTGCCGGAGTGCTGGAGAGTTGTGGCTGATTCTTGTTCGAGTCAAAATTGAGAGGTGGCAACTGGGCTGATTCGGCGCCACTGGCTCGCGACGAGGAGCGCGTCTCTTCGTTATTGTTGGCAGCGGCGACACGAATGGAAGCGGTCGCATTTTGCGAGGGAGGTGGAAGCGGCTGGAGAATCTTGGTACGCTCGCCTCGCATTCGAGCAGCCATGATGCCATGCAAGGAAGATCGAGTGGTGAGATGGTCTTCGCGAGCAATCTCAAGGAATTCGGCGAGTTCTCGGTCGAGGAAAAGACGTTCCTTGAAAGGACCAATGGGATATGCGAAGAAGGGCGACACAGGATCGCGTGCCTCCCAGACGAAGGTTTCCGGTCGACCGTAGAGCTTGAAGGAGTCCATGAAGGCGATGAGCCACTTCATCATTTCAGCGTTAGCGCCCTTGCTACCGGCAGCTTCGAGCTCCGGCATGAGCATAACCCAACCCGTGGTACGGACACGATGAGTAGCGGACAAAACGGTGCTGGAAGGGAAGACACCCTCAATCTTGAATAGGCTGGAGCCTTCTACGAGCTCCGGGCGCGAAGGATAGACAGCGAAGGCGTGAGCAGCATAAATAAGAGTTGCGAAAGGCTTCTTGTCTTTCTTGGACTCGAAGAAGCTGGCGACACCAGGAGCACCGTTGCTGCCAGGAGGGGGAGGAAGATCTTTGCCATCGTTGCCGGGAGCACCAGGAGCAGTTGTAGAAACACTGTTGACGCTGAGGATGCTGGATCGGTCGCCTCCCGAGGTACCGATCTTCCAGAACTTCTTCTTGCCTCCGAATTCTGATTCGTCAGGCTTGTGATCCGTGAGTACCATCCAGACCTTCTTCCATTCGGTGGAACCCATGAAGCGAGCCTTGACCCAACCTTCCATCTTGCCCTTGACGAGTGGCGACTTGATGGTCATTTCGTTGGCAGAAGCTAGCGAAGTATCTTTGGCATCGGGCATGGAACCTGGCATGCCGACAGCACCGAGACGTGCGCGAATGAGAGCGCCAGTGTAAATCTCCTCGAGACGCACCTTCTCCCACGATGCAAGGCGGATTGCATTGATCCAAGCTTGAAGGTGACGGTGACCGAGGTTGAGCCAGCCAATGACGGTACGATGTTCAGGCTTCTGGCGGTGCTCAGGAGCAAGCCATTGCTCGAGCGACTCGGGAGGGAAGGGAGGAGGATCGCGGAAGCAAAAGATGGTGCGATTGTTGCCAGCCGAGTTGATTGCGAATGCGTGGTGGTAGCGGCCACGGCTACCGGGGATCATTTTGGGGTCCTCGATGAGGAGACCGATAAAGTCGACGAAAGAGTCCGTGATGTTGATGTAGGTGGGTGGAACCTCTGTGCCTCGCCTTGCAGCCTCGTCCATCTGCTGAACATTCCAGAGGCTCAGAACGGTACCGGAGAGCTGAACAAAGCATTCGGTCCATTTGCGCTTTTCGTCGGCGACGTTGAGCGGCCTTCCATCGGTGCCAAGGTCATCCCGCTTGAGAAGATATCCTTCCATGTAAAGCTTTTTCTGCTGGGACTCTTGGAGGCTGAGCGCGCTGCGAAGGTCGTGGCTTTTGAATGTGAGGGGAGTTTGAGGGGTGGAGCGAATGGATCTGGCCGTGGAACCGGCGGGCGATGGAGGACGTGGCGATGTGGGGCTGGCACCTCCGCCTCCAGCGTAGTAGTCGGGGTTATCAAGTGGTTGGAAAGCCGACATGGGACGCATGCTGACGGATCTGTTGGAACCAGCTTGCTGTTGCTGTTGCTGTGGCTGCTGCTGCTGCTGTTGTTGTTGTTGCGCTTGCGGCTTGTACATCTGCTGGCGGGATCCAGAGTTGAGGAGAACGCTGGTAGACTGGCTATGAGTGTGGGAAGGTTGAAATCGAGATGATGGCTGGTTTACAGCAGGTGCTGCAGCAGGATTGGCTTGACGGCCATTGAAATTCTGGAAGTTGCGGTCCGACATGTTGGACGACGCAGGTTGAGCCGGGAACACCGAGTTGCGAGCTGCGGGATCGCGGATGTGCTGCTGGTGCGAGTATGGCTCAGACTCGTAGGCTGGGCTCGAGCCTGTTGTTCGGAAATTCTGAGATGAGAAGGAGTTGTTCATCGCCGGCAAAGTTTGCTGGTGAAGGGCGAGGGTAGGTGCGACCGTTCCAGCGTGGCAGACACAGGGCTGTTGTGGGGAAGTCGGCACCAATGAGGTCGTGAGGATGATTGTGACGACGAGTCTTGTTATGCGATGCGATGCGGTGCGATGTGATGGGAGGGGATGGAGGTGAGAGACAAGAGTATTACTTGGAAGTATGGTATGTAGTGGCTATCGAGACGGACCAAGGCGGTGGAGGAGAAGGCAAGAATTGCGAAGTTGGGGGGGGCTCGAGCGAGAACACTTTCCGACCTACTCTGACTGCAGGCGAGTTTGGACACGAGACAGAAGAAGCCACAAGTGTGGTAGAGTGTCGCACAAAAGGGTGTGAGAGTGCGAAACGAAATACTGTAGAAACTGAGACCAACAGCTCCTTTTTCTTTTTTTTTCCTCCTTTTTCTGGGAATAAAAGGGGACAAATGTACGAGCAAGCAAGCAAAGCATTTATGATGAGGCTATGCAGGGACGGCAATTTCCAACTCAAACGATACAGTACTGTACTGTACAACAAGCGACTGCCATACCCTCGAATTCCTGTCGGGGCTCGAAATTGGACCTTCAACTCTCTCTTGGAGACACACAGAGAGAACTCAGCACCAAGACCAACACGACCGTTGTGCTACCGCTTACACCCTACCCACAGCACACGATCAGGCTTCTGGCTTGAGATCCTTTGCTATATGATCTTGAAGAAGCCGATGATTTGGAAATGAGGCTTGAGTAAGGGTGATACTTTTGTGCGGCATCGATGACGAAGTTTGTTTCTGCGGTTGATGCTCCACCGCAACGGCGATTTCGAATCCTCTGACAGTTGCAGACAGCAGCGAACTATTAATAAATGGACTCGCATCGTAATCCTTTCACCCTAGAACAGTAGTGTGTGTCTCTTTTCCTGACCAGGCAACCTCGATTGTTTGCCTTGTACAGTACACAGCACAGCCACGCTCGAAACTTATCTCTCCCGCTTCTTCGATTTCCTCTGCGCTGACAGCTACGGAAATCCGAGATCTGGTCTCGACTCTTGATCCCTGATTAAATACTATTTGCATTGTTAGATCTCGATCAAGGCCCGATTTCTAACATCAAACAAACACTATCGGCGATGAGAATTCCTGGCAGGTTGAGTAAGACTTGAATCAGCACAGACGCAGCAAGACGACCGCATTCATGAATTAGTCATTGAGATTGGCGGGGACCTTGTTCGTGAAAGCGCGACTTGTGCTGCACCTCTGCTGCTGCTGCTGCTGCTGCTGAAAACGTCGATTTTCGGATCCATACAACAGAGAGAAGCACAGAAGCAGCGCAAAACTGCTGTGCTGTACAGTACAGTATGCAGTTACTGTACCGGTCCCTACGCCCGGTCTACCCATTCAATCCGGACATGAAAATCACGACGCTGCACTGTGCTGCTGGTTCTCAATTTTTTTGTGAGAGTGCCAAAACGTCGATCCGTCCGACACCCCGCCTTCTCCAGCTATCCGGTTCCGACAGCACGCATTCCTCGTGTTCCGATCTTCTTTTCATCATCACTCGCTACCGCAAACAGACCCTCTCGACTGACCACTCCCATATCGTTTCGGCGGCCTTCTCACGGTCGATAGATCCACCCCTCCTCGTCGAACCGAGCATCTGACTCAGTTGGATTTGAAGCGAAACAGCGTCGTTTTTCAGGTCTTAGTCGCGGAGCAAAGCTCGTGCCACCTTTGCTCAACATGGCGGTCCAGTCCAGACTTCGTCAAGATGCGGCCTCGCATTCGGGATGGCTGGCACAGCTTGTCTCGCCCCAACAGAGGGGTAAGCAGGGCATTGCTCTTATCGCACTCCTCGCTCTCTTCTCCCTTCGCAAACATCTCAGCCGGCTGCTACACAAGCGCAACCTCAAAAAACTCACGGGCGCCAACTCTGGCGACCTCGAACTCGACATTCCCGATGCTTTGAAACAGGTCTATCTCCCAAAACCCGATGGCTCTCGCGACTTGCTTGTACCCAATCGAGGCCGCGTATCCAAGGTACCGATTAAGCCTACAAAACCATCCACCTTCGACGCAGACTACACTGTCTTTCGCAAGCTCCCACCAACATCTGATGCCGGAGCCGCCAACTCCAACAAGAAGCAGCTGAGCGAGGAAGATCACAAGCGCTCCCAGATCGAGGATGCCAAAGCTATGCGTGCAGAAGGTGGTGCCGCTGCTGCCACAGCCAAGAAAGTCGGCGTCAACAAAGAATTCTTCCGCCAGCTAAAGGCCATCTTCCGCATTCTAATCCCTCGCAGGAACAGCAAAGAGGTCTTTATCTTCCTTCTCCACACATCCTTTCTCGTTCTGCGAACCTACCTTTCCACACTGGTTGCCAAGCTCGATGGTATGATCGTGCGTGACCTTGTCTCTGCAAATGGTCGCGGCTTCTTGAGAGGCCTCGGTCTTTGGTTCTTGCTTGGAATCCCATCCACGTACACCAACTCAATGATTCGCTACCTTCAGTCCAAGCTCGCCATCGGCTTCCGCACACGACTCACAAGATACGTTCACGACCTCTATCTCAACGATAAGGCTAACTTCTACCGTATCATCAACCTCGACGGTCGTCTCGATGCTGCCGACCAGTACATCACAACCGATATCGCGCGCTTCTGCGAGACGCTCGCCGCTCTTTACTCCAACGTCTCCAAGCCAGTGCTCGATCTCATCATCTTCAATTATGCTCTCAGTCGGTCCCTTGGTCCCATGGGTGTACTGGGTCTCGCCACAAACTACCTCCTTACAGGTTGGATCCTGCGACAGGTCACTCCTGCATTCGGCAAGCTTGCTGCCATTGAAGCCAAGCTTGAAGGCGACTTCCGTGCAGCGCACAGTCGACTCATCACAAATGCCGAGGAGATCGCATTCTACAATGGTGCGTCCATCGAGGCTGGCATCCTCAACAGGGCTTATATTCGTCTCGTCCGTCACATCAACAGCATCTTCAAGATCCGTGTAGCGTTCAACATGACCGAAGACTTTGTCCTCAAGTATGCCTGGTCTGCAGCCGGATACGTCATCATTGCTGCACCATTCCTCTTTGGCCAGAAGAAGCCTGCATCCGAGGCTGTTCAGCCTGCAGAGCCTGCAAAGCCTGCTCCCAAGGTGGATACCACAGTAGCCGCCAAGACCGAGTCCTACATCTCCAACCGTCGTCTACTCTTGTCGCTCGCCGATGCAGGAAGCAGACTCATGTATAGTTACAAGGAGTTGGCCGAGTTGGCTGGTTACACCAGTCGTGTCTACACGCTTATCTCGACCTTGCACTTGCTCAACAAGGAGCAGTACCAGACCATGCCAAGGCCAATCGATCTTCCCACAGACAAGCCCTTCTACGACCTCGGTCACATTCAAGGCGATGTGGTCGTTGGTTCCAAGACAGTCGCATTCGACAAGGTCCCCATCGTGGCACCAGCGCCTGGGATGGAGCGTGGAGGTGAGGAACTTGTCCGAGACCTCACTCTGCGCGTCAAGCCAGGCGAGCACATTCTCATCACCGGTCCCAACGGTGTCGGCAAGACCGCTGTTGCCCGAGTCGTTGCTGGCTTGTGGCCTGTCTTCCAGGGCCGTCTCGAGCGACCTTCGATTCAGGACATCATGTTCCTTCCACAGCGCCCTTACCTCTCTGTCGGCAGTCTACGCGAGCAGGTCATCTACCCATACACTTACCCTGAGCACTTGGCGAGCGGTAAGACAGATGAGGACTTGCTCGCGATCCTCAAGGATGTCCATCTTGCTTACCTCCCCACTCGTGAGGGTGGTTGGGAGACACGAAAGGAGTGGAAGGATGTCTTGTCCGGCGGTGAGAAGCAGCGCATGGGTATGGCCCGTTTGCTCTACCACCGACCCCAGTTTGGTATCCTGGACGAATGCACCAGTGCCGTCTCGACTGATGTCGAGGGTCTGATGTACGCCAAGGCCAAGGAGCTTGGCATCACGCTCATCACCATCTCGCACAGGCCATCCCTCTTCAAGTATCACGAGGTGCTGCTCAGATTGACGGGAGAGAACGGTGCTTGGGAGACCGACTTTATCGGAGCAGAGACTGAACAGCTCAGCATGGAGAACGAGATCGAGGATCTCGAGAAGAAGATGGCTGAGGTGGAGGGCTGGAAGAGCCGCATTGGCGAGATTCAGAAGGAGCTCTCTTTCAGCAAAAACTAGGCTAATTCGCCAAAGCAGGTCAAGACTACAATTATTATCATTTCTGTCTTCATTCTGGCTTGTGCTAGCTTAGTGTTATGACTTCCCATTTGCAAGCACCGGCTCGTTCAGGGTTCCAACGATCGACACCACGTGCTGAAGCGCCTCCGAGCTCGATCTGTAGCTTGACGTCTCTCGCTTGACCAGGATCTGGTATTGTGACCTGGAGACTCCACTCCATCCAGGCTGCTGGACCGGATCTGCCGCCGGATCCCCCGCCTTTACGTTGAGGTTCACCGAGGGTGCTGACGAGATCTTTGCCCGTTGCATCGCATGTGATGATGGACTTGACTGGTTTCCCGTCGGTCTGGGTTCCTTCCACTTGTAATGGAAGGCCTCCAAAGCATGTCCAGCGACGGTCCTCATTTCCCGAATAGACATCAATAGCGGCTAGACGGAGTTCATCAGCAGAAGCCTTGGAAGCGTCCTTGCCCGGCGTTTTCACCTCATCTGTTCGAGGGCCAAATTCAAGCAGTCAGTCATCAGGGGCATCTTTACTTTCATGTTGTATGCTATACTCACATTGCAGACTCAGGCCAAAAGCTCTGTAGTTGTAATAGACGACGTCAGGGTAAGCCTTGATCTCGGGGATGTGACTGGTTGATGCATCGTTTCCATTTTTTAAATTTTGAAGCAAGCTTTGAGCTCGTGATCCTTCCGGTGAGCAGCCAAGCACGCTCAGCAGGGCTCCAAGACCGACCATGACCTCTCCACTGTGCTGAGTGACGCTGGACGCGATCAGGTGGGGCTTGTCCTACATCGCCGCGATGGTGGTCGTGCATCATTCAGTAGCTTCCGGGTATCGAAAGCAATTTGGTCGTGCGATTTTTGTGGAGGAGTGTTGGGCCGAATTCCGGAAACTAATTGACAGCTTTTGTGATTTCTCAATCAGGCACGGTCAGTTGTCACATTCGCTTGGGCCTCTTCATATCTCGACATACCGCACAGGTGTGGCTCTGTTCGCAGTTCAACCTAGCCAGACATCCGGCCCCAAATCGCTTCGATCAAATGCTCTTCGCTACTCAGCTTGGTTGAGAGGGCGAGTGTCCTTCTCCATACCTGACCAAAAGCATCACACAGGATGGACGCATGGTCGAGCCCCTGGAACGACGAAGATGCTGCTCAGCAGACACCCTCGTCGTCTAAGCAAGCCGAACAAGGAACATTGCATGCTTTATCACCGCCGACTTCAGTGCCCTTCTCATCGCTCAACTCGTTTGACGCTTCCGACCCGTGGTCAACTGATGTAGCTGCTCCCGAAGCTGACAAAGACGCTTCGCCAAACCACGATAGCTTGGAGGATGCCGGGGAAGGTCCTGCTGCAAACGATGAAGCTCCTCAGACCGCGGTCCCAAGTCACTCGCTGTCAGCATCGGAATGGCAGACTGAATCAGCCAGCAGACCAGCTGCGACACACCACAGTCCAATCATCTCTCCTTCATCGCCTTCACAAGCGACACTGCAGCTCTCGCCTTCTGAATTACGGGCCCCTCCTACTCGGCAAAAGTCATTACCATCAGACGACCCATGGACGACCGACGCATCTGCAACATGGGGCGCAGGACCAACTTCCCCTACTCCAGCTTTCCCAACAGACGAGCCTGAAGTGCTCTCGTCTGGCTGGGGTGCTGTCGGATCTGCCTTTGAGCCAGCAGATGAGCTAGAGCAGCACTTCTCGTCCACCCGTCTCGACTCTCCAACAGCGCTTGGATCGGACAATTTCGACTCTGACGTCCACCAACGAGACACGAATGGGGAAGCGGAAGAAGCTGGCGCCAATCTTGATGTCTGGGCGGTCGAAGCCTCATCTCGCGAGGAGAAAGCTCGAAGACTCGATCGAGAGGAGGTCGACAAGCTCAAAGTGGATGCGCGCAAGCTTATCATGAGCATCAACACCGAAGCTGAGACACAAGCGAGCTTTGCCGATCCGAGCAGCAGTGGAAGTGGCTGGACAGACCTCTTCGGTAGCCAGGGAACAAAGCGCGAAGCATTAAGCCATCTTCAGACACCGCCATCATCGCTTCTGTCTGCCAGTGGTGTTCTTCGTTCGGACGTCATGCAAGCAAGTCCGGCGACACTCAATCAAGTGCGCAGCGCTTTGGTCAAGACTGAGAGCAGGGGTGCCAAGCTTGTCTCAATGGACAGCAACGGATTGTGGCAGAGAGGAGCCAGGCTAGTCACCAAGGCTGACTGGTTGCCAGATGCACTCACCGGAAACGAAGACGTTGGCTCGCTCGGGAAAGCTCCACTATCAGCGATCACGAGTTCGTCAGCAAGCATGTCAGGTCCAGGATGGATGCAGACCTCGACTATTGACAATCGATCCACGTCAGGATCTAGCTTCCTGGCCTCCTTTTTCAAAGGTCGACAGACAACCGCGACCAGCACGACGGATGTTCACTCGAGTCGACCTAGCTCGGAGAGGAGTTCGACACCACCTAGTCGAGAATCGCCGGCAGTGCCCGTCGCTCAACAATTCGAGCCATACCAAGACACTGCAGGCAGCAGATATTCAGACGATCCTACTGGACCAGATCTCATGTCGCTTGATACGCCAGCTGCCGCGTCCACTTCTGCTGTAGGTCCTGCGGCTCCTGGTAGTGCTGCAACGGCCCAGGGACCTGGCCTGCTGAGCAGATGGAGAAACAGTGGCATTTTCAAATCGTCAGCAAAGAAGTCGAACCCGAGCTGGGCATCTTCAGCCCTTCAGAGTGACGATCTGGACTGGCTCGAGGAACAGGATAGCACAGACAGCAAGACGGGCCCGTACCGTTATGATGAGGATGAAGGAGATGACTCTTTCGCCAGCTTCCAAAACACAGCCCCTCAAGCTCCTGTCCCAACTAAGACGCAACCAAACGCATCTTCATCGACACAAGCTGCGGATCCGTTCGACAATCTTTTCGGGCCTTCAGTGCCGACAAATGCGAGCCTCACAGCAACTTCTTCGCCGCGTTCCAGTTTGTCTGCGAGCCGCATGAGCGGCGAAGGCGGAATGATGACAATCAATACCAACCTCGGGAGAGCAAACAGTCTTGCTAGGAAGAATGCCCCGTCACCCTTGCAACCACCACCTCAGGGCCAGAATAAGAGGATGTCTTTCGCACCACCGCCCCGTGCCAACAACGCTCCGCCTAGGGTGGTGAGCCCGGTGTCGCAAACGCAGCCGACAGCAGATCCGTTTGCTGACTTCTTAACCGATGCTCCGCCAACGCAACAGAATGCCATGAGCACCGCCCCCAGGCCGACTCCAGCAGCCATCGCAGCGGAGAAACCAGCGGCGGGCAAGGGTGGTGGTGGTCTGACTGCGGACGATCTGCTTTTCTTCGATAGTCTGTAGACCTGAATTTTATCGCGAAATGGCAAGCGGACGGTGTTTCTGTATCGGTTTCGTGACGCTGTGAATCCGTTCGCTCTAATGTGGATCGTCAAAGCTGTTGCTGTAAATGATACTGAATTGCTGAGATGCTGCATGCTATATCATTTCGATCCTTTCGTCTCCTTGAAGAGAACGTGCTTTCGAACTGTGATTGAAGGACAACGCACATATGGATGAATGAATCAGCTGACTGACCCGGAGATTGGGCGACTTTGCCCTATTCGCTGGAAAAACTCACCTTTGGGGTCGTACTTCATCATGCTGAGCCTTTCAGCGACGCGTGTCCTTCGTGTTGTGTACATGAAGCCAGTGCCGGCTGTCGAGACGAGCCTTGCAATGACCACACTGTTACCAGGAGCATTGAGTGGATCGAAGCAAGAGTCCTAGTCAGATGCTGTTCTTCGTGAGAGCAAAAACCGGCGGCGCAAGAGGCGATGGAAGCTTACCGAGCTTTGGATTTGACCGCCATGATGTCAAGCTGCTTGCAAGGGTGATGGAAGATGGTGAGAGTCACGAAGATGAGAAGAAAGCTCAAATTGGTCTTCAGCCGACTTTTCCCTGCATCGCTTTCCGATTTCCGAAAAATTCTGCTTTCTGAGGAACCTTGGTGAGCCCTTCCATTTTGACATGACCCTCTCTCCTCGCATGACAGCATACCATCCGTTCTCAATCAGCGCAGTCGTCTATTCTCAAACCAGCGACTTTCGGCATGCATTGAATCTTTCTTATTTCAACAACTTATTTGCTCCTTTTGCAGTCACAGTAGACAGTTCTACATCATTAGAGGACGCTGAAATCGGTAACGAGCTCGGAACATGTCGCCGATTCGCACACCCTCTTGACGAGACTCTTCAGCTTCCGTGCGGTTGCTCGGAACATTGGGCACATTAGTGGTGTGGTTGTAGGTGGCATCGCTAGGAAGGACTTCGAACTGAACTGTAGCATTGCCTTCGCGGTAGGTGCTTTTCGCCGGGCCAGTCGACTTGTACTTGCTCCCCTTCGAGATCTTCTCCTTGCCGGTAGCAAGATCAGTGCTATTGAGCACCCTTTCGAACATTTCGAGCGCAGCTAGAGGCTGGTAAAAAGGCACTTCGTGACCACTTTCATAGATGCGGACGAACGAGAACTGACCGCTTTGCTTCACTTGCCCATGAGCTACGCCGTCGCTCGTCTCGAGGTCCTGGTAGCCGGCCTGGTCGAAGCCCTTGTGTTGTACCTGCTCGGCGATTACTTCTCCGCCGAGCCAATTGCAGTTGTAGTCGGCGTCTCCGGCGTACATCACCACCTGCACTCCCTGATCGAGCAAAGCACGGACATCCTCGATGGTGCCATCCTCTCGACCATCATCTCCAGTGCTGCTGAACGCGTTTGAAACCGTTGACGAGCTCTCGCTGAAGTTCTGGAACGCTCCAATGGCTTGCAGAAATGAGGGCGTATTGAGGTAGTCAACGTAGAATTCGTAGGGAAACGGATCAGGCGACAGCTCCCGGATGTCGTACTCGTCCCGGTTGGCGACATTATCCAAGATGGATTCGACATTGTTGGCACAGAAGGTGTCCGCAGTGCTGCAAACCTGATCAGTTCCCGTAGCATAGCAGTCTCGAATCTGATCGAGACAGTTGCCCGGGCCATATACGTTGTTGAACAGCATTTCTTCGATCGAGGAGTTGTAAGGTCGGTAGTCGTACGAGTTGCCCGGCGACACGGTGAAGTTGTAGTACGCAGCGTACTGCACCTCGGGAGAATACCAGCCGTTGCCGATCATTACCGAGCTGAGCTTGATCTTGTGAGCCTTCTCGGCGCCATGAGCATTCTGCTCCTCAATGTATCTATTGAAGACAGGGCCATAGTGTCCTCCGTATGACTCGGTAGCAAAGTGGAAGTCCTCTCGCGAGTACTGGGGGAACGCACCCATGAAGCCCTGAAGTGTGCGATAGAAGTTCTTCGCGGCCGATTCTGTCGAGTTGGCCGTCAACGTCACATTCGGCGCTGAATACGTTCCGCAAGTGCCGAAACCTTGAGCGTACTCGGGGCAAGTATTGTTAGGTAGCACAATGAGGGAGTCGGAGGTTGGATCGACGTAGCCCGGCACAACCTTGGAGTACGAGAAGCCGGTGGTCGTCGGCTGATCGATGAAGATCATGTTGCTTACATTGTTCCAAGCATACGGATTGTTGACCACGGTTCCGTTCGAGTCGACATAGCATGGTCCAAGCTCTTGCATCAGCCCAATCATCGAGGACGAGCCAGGTCCGCCATTGATCCATACAGTGAGAGGAGCATCCTCAGGCGACCTATTGCGCGCTTCGAAGAACCAGAAGAAGATGTGCTGGTCGTCCTCGACATCTACATAGCCGGAAAAGCTCTTGACGTTTGGATCGAGTTCGCAGGTTCCGGTCGGTACCTGCTTGTATCGCACAGGGATGTCGAGGTAGCCCTTTGCTGTCTTGAGGTCCGTTGGCTGCTGCACGAATTGAGAAGCTGCAAGCTCTCCTAGGAGGAGTGCTCCTAGCAGCGACAGGAGGAACGATCGGAAGATCATCTTTTGTCTCATTTGAGCAACGGAATACGTAGTTTTCGCGAATCAGTTCTGAGGGGGTCGTGGATCCCGCGTGAACGGTTTGATGGCCCTTCGGTAGTTATATACGTTGTCGCTGTCGAGCCACGCCAGTCCGGATCCTTCGCTCCGGACCCGAGACCGTCGCGGCATGACTAGGATTAGCGATCAAAATCGTGCGCGGTTCAACGATAGAAGCCGCCGGAAAGTGCGGACGACCAGGCTCCGAGCATGCACGGTTCTCGTCGGAAGATGTATAGTGTCCTCGCTTAGCTCGTGGGATGCTGGTGCCGAGAAGAGGTGGGTTCGAAAAGCTTGCCAAATCCCGTTGCACATGTCACAAGGCCGGCTTCTGTTCTCTTATCTTTCCAATCATGCAACTGACATGTGATGCCATCCCTTCGCTTGTCCGCTGAGTTACATCCGCCCTGACTACCTGAGCACGGTAAGACTCCCTTTCGGCTCCATATGTCCGAAGCTCTTCTCTTTGCTCCGGCTGGGCTTGCTGCCTCAAGCTCCTATGCGAGAGGCACGACTTCGACATCTCTCTTCAGATCTGTGCCGTTAAGTTACCTCACTCTTAAGTTGACTTTATAGCCCATTAACTAGCGTTTGAAATCACTAATGTAACGAAGTCTGCTCGCCTGGACGAAGGGTACGTAGCAACGTTCAAGAATATTCCGATTTGTAATTAAGCTGCTGCTTTCTGGATTGACTTTGAGGAAATTATCGTGGCGGCCTTTAGCTTAAACTACTTTCAACCTTTGAGTTATAAGTTATGTTATCGTGAAGAACAAGTCGTTGTCAAGTTCACTACCTCGTTGGTGGCAAGGAGGTTGAGCCACCCTGGGTGGCTCGCTGGATGGCTTCGCAAATGCAATTTGTCTTTTTTTCAGGATACGTTAAGTTAACTTCAGATTTATGAGACAAGGCCTATGAAACTCGAGGAGATGCGTGCAACGATGCCGCTTGAACACACCGCATGCTCCAACGGCAAATAAATTAGTCGTTATAGCTTTCAGTTCGGAATTTGATCGTGATTTTGAGCGTGACGGTCTCGTCTCTCGGGAAATTTGGACAAAACAGAACGAGCAATTTCCTTTTCAAAGGGATTTGAAGCTTCATGTCGTGAAAGAAGAAAGGCGTGTCAAGGTACCCATCCAAGCAACCACCCCTGGTGGCTCCAGCGCGTAACCCGCAGGAAGCAACCACCCAAATCAAGGGCATTTTCCTGCGGGTTCCCCATCAGCATCCACCTAGGGTGGTTGCTTGGGTGGATACCCGGACGCAACTTGTCGTTTCTTATAATAAGTAATGACTTAGCTTGATCATTTCGCTGTTTCACTGCTTGGCGCGTTTCGCGATGAATTATAAGTCATTTGAAATCTTCGATTAACTTAAGTTAAGTCATGCCAACTCGGCAAAAGTCATGATTATCGTGAGAAACGTCAAATCATGTCACGTGAGCTCAGCCACCCTCAAGCCAGCCTGGCTGGCACGCGGGTGGCTTTACATCTAAGCCACCCCAGAGTGAGTGACTTCACGGGTGGCTTTGGCGCAAGCTAAGCTAAGTTAAGTTAAGTTACTAGATATTTTTGATACCGGTCACGTTAGCAAAAGACGTGACGAAGCTGAGTGTGTCGATCATACGACCGGTCAGACCCTTTGAAGATCAAATTGATGAAGCAGTCTGGGTTAACTTATCGTCCACCAAACTACATAAATCACGGCATATCCTGCTTGGCCCATCACTCGAACCAGACATACTTAATTGAACTTGACGTTGACTCAGTCAAAAATCCGTTTCGCCCGAGTTTTGTATATTTTTCTCTTTCAGTCGGCATTACAGAAGGGTGAAATGTTCACTGATGAGCGCGTTTGTGACCGTCACATCAACAATTTCGGATGACTCCGTGCTTCACTGATAGGCCATACTACTTCAGAGCAGACACCACAGGATTCGTGATTTTTAAGCGCTTGAACTCCTTCAAGGCACTCTGGCAACATCAGGGATGACGAAAATTCACGAGGCAACAATCACGAGGCAATTGGTCATCAAACTTGACTGTCTCTCATCTTCGGAAATTCTAGATCCTAAAATGCGAAAATACACGTCCGCAAAGCGATCCAGGGTGGCATCAGCTGGCTTTGAGAATTGCCACCCATTCTGGCTAATCATACTGGCCACCCGCAAGCCACCCATCATGGCTTGCGGGTGGCTTGGCGTATTCGTATCGTAAAAAACGTCAAGTTACGTCCGGGGAACCACCCAAGCAACCACTTGGGGGAGTTGTGATGCCGGGAAGCACCTTGGACCCAGCCGGGGTGGTTGCTGGGGTGATTTCCCGGACGTAACTTGACGTTTTTTACGATATGATTGTGTTCGCTCGTAGTGCACTTGAAACCCTTCCAACCACATTTTTTTTGCACGAGGAGTAAGTTAAGAAATATCGAGCCTTGAACAGAGATAAGCTTCACTACGAGATGCTTGTAAGTCAGCTGATGCTGGACATCGATGTCTTCTTCTCGATCGTGTCAGATGGGTGTCAACTCAGTATGCGCCGACAAGTTATGCCGCAAATGGTCGAGACCGTTTGCAAGAGGTTGCCATCTGGTGCGTCTTCTTGCGATGACACTGATGTTTGATCCTTCCACACGCGGGATGGGTCGCTGACCTGTGGGCAAAGATGGCAAGTCGCGTGAAGTGATGGACGAAGAGGGGCACAGAGGAACATCAGAGACTCGGAGGTGGTGGTATCGGCAGCACAGCTCTTCGAAGAAGGCCACCCTCACACCTGCATAGCAGGAACAAGGCAGAGCACACAAGGGGCAATCGTCAAGGGGCGAAGCCGAATCAGCCTCAATTTCGAGAGAGAGGTAAGAATGCACTTGCTTGACGGGACCCGGATCAAGAGCACCGTATCCGAGCTGTTGCGCACGTGGAGTGCAGCAACCGAAGGTCAGCCAGTTGTCGATCAGGCGACGAGTGTCAAGAAACGGAACTCCGTTCTCTACACGAAGGAACGCTGCGAGGCACTGTATCTGCACATCCGTCTTCACGGCTCGCGGTGTGGCTTGATCGTGCGCCGATGAAGAGCCGGGATCGCCAAACCGGCAGGCACTCGCATCGTCACTGTTTGCAAAGCTTTTGAAAGAGAGATGTAGGTCGGCCTGTTTCGATTGTCCTTCCATTGCGCTGGATAGTAGGAATGCTGTCGATTGATAGATGCAATCGGTCAAAGTGAGCCCCAATCCATACAAGCAGAATACTGTAGGAGTGCTTGCTTGCTTTGCTCGGAATGTCAAGGGGCGTCAGCAGCATCGACAGGACAAGCGCGACCATGTGTGATGACGAAGACTGCATTTCGAGTGGTGAAATGCAGATATTTGGAATCCGCACTTCCGAAATTCGAACAGCCTGTGCGGTCCAATCCACGAGCTGGCCCAGGTGTTGAAGTTGTGATATGCATCCTCCTTTTTGGGTCCAACACATTGCGAGCGAACTTCGAATTGTCTGTGAGCCATCTGTACAGCGTTTTGCTCGAAGAAGAAGGCCATGAGCATGACTGATGTTCCTAGTGTGACCGATGTGGGGGGACTGCAGTCCAAGAGTGTGGAGGCCCGCGCGCGCTAATCCAATCTGGTGAAAATATGCACAGAGTTCGAATACCGCTATCGATTTCGGATCTTCGCGAAGATCACACACCACCAGGGTGTTGTCGCCTGCAGAGTGCGCTCATGGCGAGAAGCACAACTTGAAAAGACACTCGATTCTCAAGCGAGCCTGTCATCCTACCTGCATCGAACCCTCTACACTACTATACTCTCGATTCGCCTTTCCCCACCTTGAGCTTTGCCCCTTCTCGTCACCAGTACGATCCCCATCAGATCTTCTTCGCTCCTTTCTTCTGTTCCCCTTTCAACCAAGTTCAGCTCGCATCTTTCTCTGCCCACTCCGTCACTGCTGAGCGACCGACCTTGATACGCTTCCAAGCTCACGTATCTCGGTGCAGTCATCCTGCAATGTCGTCCACGAAGGTGACGACCAATGGGTACGGCCAGCATGGTCGTACCGACCCTATCAAGGTGTATGAGCTCGCTCTTGAACAGGATGGTAGCCCCAACGAGCAAAAGTCATACGTTAGACTACCTGCGCCGGTACAACCCTACGTGCTTCGCTTCTCGATCGAGGCCGGGTCGACTGCTTCCAGAGAGCCTTACCTATGGACTAACTACTCAAACAAGAAAGACACGTTCTCACGCACCTCCTTCGACAAGACTGCCTTCAGCTCTTCAGCATCTTCTTCGAATCGTGTAGATCTCCTCATCAAAACCGCTGGTGTCTTTGAGTTCTACGTCGAGTACACCACCGACAAGGAGGATCAAGACCTCAGCGATCTTTTCAAACGCTCCGAACAGGCTCCCGAGCGCAAGAGAGGCAAGAGCGGCTATTTCAACGTCGACCCCGTCCTTCAAGTTGCCGTGCGCAAGCCTATCCTCAGCGAATCTGGCAAGGCTCTCTCGTCAAAGGAAGGCGGAGGTGCTGTCACAAGCAGGACTGACTTCCTCGCGCTCGACGGTATCGTCCTTCAGACCCTCATCTCCAAATGGGCTGGCCCTCTTTCCGAATGGGATGTCCACCTCGACTCGGCTCGTGATGCCGGCTACAACATGATTCATTTCCCTCCTCTCAACGTACGCGGTGCTAGCAACAGTCCTTACTCCATTGGAGACCAGCACGATTTCTCACACGATCTCTTCCCCAAGCAACTTCAGGGCCCCAAGCAAAAGGCGGAGCGTGTGAAGCAGCTGAGCACTGTGCTGAAGGATATGAGAGCCAAGCACGGTATGCTCAGCATGAGTGACGTGGTCTGGAATCATACCGCACACAACAGCGAGTGGCTCAACGAACACCCAGATGCTGCCTACAGTCCTGCCAACTCTCCTCACCTTCTGCCCGCCGATGAGCTCGAGAAGGGTCTCTTTGAGCTCAACAACCACCTGCAGGAGCACGGTGTTCCTGAGGAGCTCAAGTCTGACGCCGATGTCGCCAAGCTTATCGGAGCTGTCAAGGAGCATGTCCTCGGCACTTTGAAGCTGTGGCAGTACTACGCTATCGATGTCAAGGCTGCCAAAGAAAGCTTCAGCTCTGCTGTTCAGGCTCATGAAGCTGAGAACAGCGCCAAAGCTGCTCCTCAAGTCACCGAAACTGTCATCAAGGCAGCTGCTGCCAAGCTTCGCTCCTCTGCCGTCAAGAATGAGATGGCTCTGTCGGCTCGATTCGGGACCACCATTGATGCGACTGAGGCTGTACGAATTGTGCAGTCCGACTACGGCTTTACCGATGCCCAAAAGGCCACCGACTTCTTTGCTAAGATCGCCGATGAGGTCAACGCTTCATTCTACGCCACCTATGACGATGACGTCAAGGCCATCCTCAGCAACCTCGAAGGTCGTGTCAAATTCACCCGCCTCGACCCCAATGGCCCACAGCTTGGCAAGATCTCGTCCAACAGCCCCTTCTTCGAGCCCTACTTCACTCGTCTCGACCCGAAACATCCTGGTGCCTCAGGCAGAGATCCCAAGGAACTGTCCCTGGCCAACAATGGCTGGATCTGGGCGGCAAATCCTCTCGAGGACTTCGCCTCGAGCAAGTCGCGTGTCTACCTCAGGAGAGAGCTCATTGTCTGGGGAGACTGTGTCAAGCTTCGATACGGCTCGGGTCCTCAGGACTCGCCTTACCTCTGGAAGCACATGGAGGAGTACACAAAGCTCCTTGCTGCCAACTTTGACGCATTCCGCATCGACAACTGCCACTCCACTCCCATCATCGTCGGAGAACACTTCCTCGATATCGCCAGGAGGGTCAACCCCAACCTTTACGTTTGTGCCGAGCTCTTCACCGGCAGCGCAGAGATGGACGTGCACTTCGTCAGCCGTCTCGGTATCAACTCGTTGATCCGAGAGATGGAGAATGGGCATGACCCAAAGGAGGAAAGCCGTCTGCTTTACCGATTTGGTGTCAACAAGCCTATCGGCTCCATGGACGGTGCTTGCCTCACCACGGCTGACAAGATCACTCTTCCCGAGGCGGGTCTCAAGGACTCCGAGTGTCTTGTCGAGCAGGTAAGTGGCTCCAGTCCTCACGCTCTGTTCATGGATGTCACCCACGACAATGAGACACCCACGATGAAGCGTACCACCGAAGATGCTATCACCATGGGAGCCCTCGTAGCCTTCTCTTGGTCCGCCATCGGCAGTACCAAGGGCTTTGATGACCTCTATCCCAAGACACTCGATGTTGTCCAAGAAAGCCGACTTTACCGTCCCGTTAGAAATCCAGAGGAGAGCGGCATCGGCGCTATCAAGCGACTGGTCAACCATCTTCACGTCGAAATGGTCCGCAGTGGATACTCGGAAGGTCATGTTCACCAGGAGAATGACTACCTCGTGATGCACCGTGTCCACCCACAAACTCACCAGGGCTACGTCTGCCTCGCTCACACCGCTTTCCACAAGGGCTCCAAGGACCGCGGTCAGGCTGGTCCGTTCAAGTTTGATCGAACCCGAGTCAACTTCATCCTCGGCAAGTCGCTAGAGGTGACGAGCACCGAGGCTGTTCAAGACAAGGAGTACCTCGACGGCCTCCCCTCGAAGCTAATCGATCTCGCCGAGCCTGAAATTCGCATCACGGAGGAGAACGGTCAACTGCGCTGCTCTGAGGTCGTAGTACCCGACTTCTTTCCCCCGGGCAGTGTCATGCTCTTTGCCACGAAGATGGAGAATATCGATGCCGATATCGACTCGCAATGTCTCTCGGGTGCGGACGAAGCCATGTCGAGTCTCGATCTCGTGGACCTCAATGCTGTTCTCTACCGCGCCGATGGCGAAGAGAAGGACGTCACTGAGGGCAGCGATGGGGTCTACACTGTTCCTCAGTGTGCACCGCTCGTTTACTGCGGTCTTGAAGGCTGGATGGCCGTCTTGCGTCCTATCATCGAGTCCAACGACCTTGGTCACCCTCTCTGTGGGCATCTCCGAGACGGCACGTGGGCCTTGGACTACGTGCACCAGAGGCTAGTCAAGCAGACCAATGTGCTTCCGCGCTTGGCTGAGCCTGCCAAGTGGCTCGCGCAGCGCTTCGACCTGATCAAGAATACTTCGCCGAATTTCATGCGCCCCAAGTACTTTGCCCTGGTCATCAAGGCAGCTTACGACGCTGCGGTCCGAAAGGCTCTTTCTCGTATGTCTCCGATCGTCAAGGACGGGCACGACTTCATCAAAGCATTGGCTCTCTGCTCCGTGCAGATGAATGGAGTTGTCAAGTCAGCTTCCCTCTGGCCAGACAAGCAAGTCGCTTCGATGGCGGCTGGCTTGCCCTTCTTCGCTGCTTCTTGGGCCAGGTTGTGGGGTCGAGATGTCTTCATTTCTCTCCGTGGTCTCTACCTTGTGACCGGAATGTTCGAAGCAGCACGTGAGCACATCCTCGCCTTCGGTTCAACCCTCAAGCACGGCATGATTCCAAACTTGCTAGACTCTGGCAAGACGCCTCGATATAACTGCCGTGACGGCCCTTGGTTCTTTGCTCAGAATGTCCAAGACTACACAAAGATGGTTCCCAATGGAGAAACGATTCTCAGCGAGAAAGTTGCTAGGCGCTTCCCCCTCAACGACGAGTGGGTTCCGTGGGATGACCCCAAGGCCTTCGCCCACAAGAGCACCGTTGCCGAGCTCATCCAGGAGATCCTCCAGCGACATGCTGCGGGCATTCACTTCCGCGAGTATAATGCCGGCCCGGCCATTGACAACGATATGCATCCTGAGGGTTTCAACATCGATGTCGACGTTGACTGGAACACCGGTATCATCTTTGGCGGCAACGAGCACAACTGCGGAACTTGGCAGGACAAGAACGGCTCTTCTGCTAAAGCCGGCAACAAAGGTGTTCCTGGATCGCCACGAAACGGAGCGGCGATCGAGATCACTGCTCTGCTTAAAAGCACTCTGAGCTGGATCGTTGGTCTGGAGAAGAAGGGTCTTTGGAAGGAGGGCAAGGGAGTCAAAGCCGCCGTCAACGGCAAGGAGACGCTCGTGACCTACCAGCAATGGGCCGATCTCTTGCAGAAGTCCTTCGAGAAGGCCTACTACATTCCAGTTGACGCCAGCGAGGACAGCTTGTACGATCTCGATGCTAAGCTCGTCAACCGACGTGGTATTTACAAGGACGTGTATGGCTCCTCGAAAGGCCGCGAATGGGCGGACTACCAGTTCCGCTCGAACTTCCCCATCGCCATGTGTGTCGCACCCGAGCTGTTCAAGCCCGAGCACGCGGTCAATGCTCTCAACAAGGCGAAGGAGGTCCTCGTTGGTCCACTCGGTATGAAGACTCTGGATCCTTCCGATTGGAACTACCGTCCCAACTACGACCAGCGTGAAACTGACGATCCCTCGACCTCGTGCGGTTGGAACTATCACAACGGACCAGAATGGCTCTGGCTGCGCGGATACTACCTGCGCGCCGTGGCCATCTTTGGCGAGAAAGCAGGTGTCGAGCGCTCAACCATGAACCACCGCATCAACACCATGATGCTCGAGCAGCGAAAGCATATCCGCTCATCGCCGTGGGCTGGTCTTCCTGAGTTGACCAACGCTGATGGTGCTCATTGCCCTGACTCGTGCGCTACTCAGGCTTGGAGTGCAGCTGCTCTTCTTGACGCACTCGAGGAGATGGCCAAATAGACGTGCTATGTTCTCTCGCATTCATCCCAACTCACCCCTGTATAGAAACTCACATCTTTCGTGGCGGACTCCCTCCCTCTTACGCATCGCTTGTTTGGAATGAAAACAGATTTGCCTCCTTTTGTGCGTGAAATACACGGATTTGACAGCGCATCCAGTCTCGTGAAACAAGCACATCTCCCGGTGGACTCCAGGCTGGTCTCAACAGCTTGGATGAACAGATTGCGCACGGTAAGACTGGGGTTGGCTGCGATATTCGATTGCCCATCTGCTTAAATTGCGAGCATACTCAAGCCTCAGAAGCACCACCTTCGGTGACGACAAAGTCGTCGAGGACATCCATCAGTGCGGCTGCATTGTTTGGGTTGCTCATCTGTGGAGGTTGACCCGAATAGGAATGGATCCAAAGATCAGTCTAATGTTTGACAGTGCCCTGAAGATCGAGCATAAGAGACTTACCTTGATAGCGTAGTGCACGGGTTTCGCATCCTCAAAAGCGACGATGCGGACGAATTTCTCTTGAAGCTCGCACTTCATGCCCTTGAAGAGAGAGACGTTGAGGATGACTCTCAAGACGCCATCGGCTCTCATGACGAGACGAGCGGGGCGCTTGTCCGTTGACTTTTTGGGGACGTTGACACGCAGAGTGCCGGTGCCTCGTTCCTTCCAGGACTTGTCTTCGGCCATGGTGTAGAGCTTGGCTCGAATGCTGTGAATGCTCTCTTCGTCCTCCTCACCCGTCTTAGTGTCAGCCTCGTTTGCCTCAAGTAGAGGCTTGGTCTTGTTCTCGGATGTAGCTGATGCATCTTTGTCCTCGCTGAGGAGTTTTTGCTCGAAGGTGTCTTTGGCGTTGGAGGATTCGGGCTTGCCGGGTTCGGTCTGCGATGCAGCTGGACTGTCGGTAGCCTTTGGCTTGGCAAGCGGGCTTGCACCCGCGAATGCACCGAAGCCGAAAGACGAGCCTTTGATGATTGGCTTAGACGAGACAGATGAAGCAGCGGCAACGGGTGAAGCAGATCCGTTCTCGGAGTGGTGACCGCCGATACTAGATCCTAGGCTGCTAGGTTGGATTCCCGATCCGCTCTTGGCTGCAAAGGCAGCAAAGCCGCTCTTGCTGGGGGTCGAAGATCCTGATGAAGAAGGGACGGCGCTGAATGGAGAAGACTTGGAGCTGAAGGCCGAGAATGTAGGTTGTGTGCGGACGGGAGCTTCGTGCGAAGACTTTGCTGTTGTTGCTTCTGCGGATGCATTCACCGCCGATGTCGATTCTGCTTCAGCTCCCGCATCTCCGGCCTTCTCTGCAGCCGCATCCGATTTGCTCTCCTCTGCCTTTTTGGTGGTTGCTTCTTTGAGTACAGTGTCTGTCGACTGAGCGCTCTGAAGCTCCTGTGTACTCAGCTCATCAACCTTCTTGCGAATTTGACCGACCTTCTCGGTCTCAGCCTTTTGGTCATCAGCATCGTCATCCTCCTCTGCCAAAGAGTCTTCGACACGATTCTTTTTTGCGGGAATGGATTCGGCCGCGCGGGAAGGGGTGAGCTGGGTAGGTTCGAGACTGCCTTCTCGTTCTCTTTTGCGACTGGAGGTGGAGTCCTCTGTGGATGTTTTGAAAGTGACGGCTCTGGAGGTGGATGTTGGCGGAGGCGAAGTGTTTCGCGGCGATGACGACTGTTGCTGCGGAGAAGAAGGTATTTGCGTCTCGCGAGGCTGCTCAGCGTCCACCTTAGGGGTCTGCTCGAGATCAGCTTTCGTGTCTGACATTATGGCGAAACGTGAAGCAGACTACGAGAGGAGAATGGTATAGTTGAGTCAAGAATCTTTTCTTGTAGCACACGTAGTGCGTCGGGTATATTGGGGCAGAGTAGATACGTATAAGAGCAAGAGAACAAGGGAGGAAGAAAGGAGACAGGATACCGACGTGCGGAAGGAAATATTGTGATTATGTTTAGGAAAGGTGTGAGGGAAGGAAGTGTTGTTGTTGAGGCAGCAGAACGCGCTCTGCGTTCTTCCTCCACTTTTCGGCTCCGATCTCTGCATCATGCCTCAGCTGGAACTGCATTGATGGATTTCGCTGATTTCCTCAACGACACTCAGCGCTTGGCGCGTGCACAGCTGAAATTCAAGCCAAGACCCCTAAGCCATTTCGGGTCAGTGCAGCTCAGCTGTACATGATCACATTACGTCTGGAACCACATTCTACTATCATATCACCTTGTTCCCATATCACAACTACATCACGCCGCATAGCTTGCCAACGAGGATAGTCACAAGGTAGAATCATATCTGCAGATTCTGTCGTCGAAAAGTCCATCACTGTCACACGCTACACAGGCCGACCGGCGAACAAGCATCACCATGTCGAGCCGTCCCATGAACGATGAGGAGGTTCTCTCCGAGATGAAGAAGATGGTGAGTTAACTAGCACGCCATCATCAAGCCAACATACAGCCTGCTGTCTGCGACCGATTGCTGATCCTGCATTGCTCGTATTGCATCTCTGACAACCGCAGGTGGCCTTCATCAAACAAGAAGCAGTCGAGAAGGCCCGTGAGATTCAGATCAAGGCTGACGAGGAGTTCGCGATCGAGAAGGCCAAGATCGTCCGACAGGAGGCCATTAACATTGACTCGCAGCATGACAAGAAGATCAAGCAGGCCGAGGTCGCTCAGAAGATGTAGGTGCCGACATCCAAGTAGACCTCTTTGATTTCAATCTAGACTTCAGCTATGCTGACTTTCAGTATTTGACAATGTCTTTGCTCCTACAGTGCTCAGTCAAATCAGACGAACAAGTCGCGATTGAAGATTCTTCAAACCCGTGAACAGCACCTTCAGTCCCTCTTCGATGCTGCTCGCGAGAAGCTCGACGGCATCAGCAAGGACCAGGAAAAGTACAAGAAGCTTCTGAATCAGCTCATTCTCCAGGTACGTTCTCCACATACATGCTCACAGGCTCCTTCACCATCGTACTGACATGTCATCTCTCTGCGAACTCTTACAGGGCTTGCTGCAATTGATGGAGTCCAAGGTCACGGTCACTGTCAAGTCGAGCGACGTCCAGATTGCACAGGAGGCAGCCAAGCAGGCCGAGAAGGACTTCCGCGAGAAGTCGGGTAAGGATACTTCGGTCACTGTTCAGGAGGGTCTCAATAAGGACTGCGCCGGTGGCGTGGCGCTTTCGGGTCACGGTGGAAAGATCACGATCAACAATACCCTCGACGAGCGTTTGCGCTTGCTCGAGGACCGCATGCTTCCCGAGATCCGCCTCGATCTCTTCGGACCCAACCAGAACCGAAAGTAAGTCTGCATGGATTCAATCTGTCGAGCACATTGCTGTTTCGATCTCTTTGAGCATTCCACTAACATGCTTTCCCACAACGCATCTCTCTCGACGAACAGGTTCAACACTTAGATGCGCATTTCTTTCGCCCTCGACTTCCGCGTCACATTTGGAGTATGTCTCAAAGTGTCGCTTTAGTATTTGTGTCAATTGGATATCCTGCCTCCGTTTCTCAGACTTCTCAGACCTCGACCGCATGCTGCACACAAAAGGAGAAGGTCATCAGAGATGAAGAATAGACAAGCTAGGGTTGCTGGGCTAGAATTGACAGGAACCTAAATGTACAAGCGGGAAGAAGTTGAGACAAGGTCGCGGAGAAGATATGCGACATATTGCGGCCAGACTGCCTCTTTTGAGATGAAAGGAAATGCGTAGGGAGCGTAATCAGACAATCAAGGACGCTCGCCACGGGGAAGGGACCACTGACAACTGAGAATGAGGTTGTCGTATCCTCTTCCGTCGACCTTTTGCCTTGCGCGGTCGGCATCTTCCCTGTTCTCGAAGCTGACGAAAGCGTAACCCTTGCAGATACCGGTTTCGCGGTCGCGGCCGACATATACACGAACAACACGGCCGAAGCGGCTGAAGAGATCCCTGAGGTCGTCGTCGTCGGCGTCCTCGCTGAGGTTGGTGACACGAAGGGTGGGGAGGTCGTCTCTGGACATGCCGCCGAGACCGCCCATCTTCTCGCCTGGGCCCTTAGCACCGCCACGCATACTGGGTGGGACGTACTTGCCGCCCGCGCTCGCAGCAACGGCAGGGTTGGTGGGGTCCATGGCAGCGAGAGGAGTCATGGAGCCATCGCCGGCTTCGGGAGTATCGGCACCAGCACCAGGGATAGCCTCAAGAGTGTCCTTGTAAGGACATTTTGTGGTAAAGTGGTCACCCTTGCAAAGACGACAGACGATGCGCTTATTGGCGAGCTGCTGTCGCATCTTGTCCATGTCATCGACCTCGGGCTCAGCGGTCTTGTTGCCGGCAGACATCTTGAGCATAACATTCTCACCGATGGTGGTGGTAGCAGAGTGGGGACCAGGAGCCTTGCCCTTCTCCTGACCGAACTTGGTCCAGGTCTTGCGCTCAGCAACTTCGTGGTTGACCTTGGTCTTGACAAGAGTCCTCTTGACCCTTCGAGTGATCTTGACCTTCTTGCCATCTGCGTTGGTGCGGTATTCAATGACGACCTTGACACCGTTTCCCTCATCACGCTCCTCAATGCGGGGAGCATCATCCTCGTCGAACTCGTCGGCCCAGTTCATGGCCTTGCCGTTGGCGTTAGCCGGCTGGCTGGTGGAAGGTGCCGCAACAGGAGCCATGGCTTGCGTTATATATAGATGTGACTTTCAGTTGGTGGAACTAATGAAAGTTGCTGTCGCTATAGTTGGAGTATGAACCCTTGTGACGAGCTGATCCGTGGTCGGAGTGTACGTGATTTCGAAGCTGCTTCTGGCGTCGAAGAAAGCCTGATGGAGCGTGAGTGGTCTGGATAGATGATGGTAGATAGCAAAGACGGTGTTGAAGGCTAAGCTTGTAATTCTATCAAAGGGCTCAGTCTGGTTGCAGTGTGCAGTGGCACCGTATAGGGTTGACTGTCGTTCGAGATTTTGGATTTCTCAAGTCTGCAAAGTAGCGCGCAGCTCATAAGACAGACAGGCAAGCGGGTACAGTAGAGGCTGGCGAGTGGAATTGCGCGCGGTGCGAAGGTGCGAATGAACAGGGTTGCAGCGCCTGAGGATCCAGCAATTTTTTACTTTTTTTGTTCTTCCAGAAAGCGTGTCGTTTTCGAGGAATTCTTCTTCCGTACGAAATTCGGTGCTAGAGCAGAGCTCGAGTACGTTTGACTGGGTCTTGTGGCTAAGCCATTCCTTTCCGAGTCGGACCCGATCGCTGAGAAGAAAGGCTTGCTTGTTAGAAAAAAAGGAAAAAAGTGGCTTCTAGCGGGCAGCAAAAAATGCAACATCAACTCTTATCCGATACCAGCATCTTCTCTACTTCAATCACGCATCCTACTCCGTCACGACCACTCTCTTCTCATCAGCGCAGACACTCACAGCCACATCGTCGTCTCTCCACAATATCAAGACGACCCTCAAACCATCGCGCTGCCAACTTGGTTCTTCCTTCTTGCGAATCTCCTACTTTGACCAATCCTTTTCAGCCGTTCGGAAGACATCAACATGGCAGCTCGTCGTGTTCTGGCGCCGCTTCGAGAGCTCTCGCGCGGTCTCCGCACAGCCGCAAATGCCAGCAGCGGCTCTTCAAGTCGCTTCGTCGCTGCTGCTGCCTCGTCTTCGTCACGTCCCTTTGCTTCGGCCGCATCCACCACAGCTTCGTCTTCCACAGCAGCATCACCGTCGCCGGTCCCCACACGAAGGAGTGATTTCCGATCGTCGCCCGCCATGGGAACAAAAGTCACCGGCGAGGACGTAATCTCGCACTTTTCGCTGGCACCGTTCTCGTCTACATCATCGGATCTACTCGGCTCCAATGCTGAACTCGCGCTTCGGGCAGTGACTCACGAATCTTACCTCAACGCTCGTGAGGGTCACAACCGTCGCCTTGCCTTTGTCGGTCGCAGATCTCTCAAACTCTTCACAACGCTCTTCTTGCACTCGCGTCTGCAAGGACTTTCGAAAAGTGATGCAGCACACATCTATATCAACCGCTTGCTCGAGTCACCATCGAGTGTCGACTCGATCTTGAACACACACAGACTTGGTGATAAGGTGGGAAAGGAGCTCGCATTGGAAAAGATCATGCGATGGACGCCAGCGGTATCGGATGGTCAGCTCGGACCAAGGGAAACCGGTCTGTACAAGGTTAGGGGAGTCACAGTCGAAGCCGTTGTAGGCGCTATTTACCACCAGAAGGGTGCGCAGGAGGCGCAAATGTTCTTCAACAAGCACATCTTGCCGTCTCTGCTACAGGACGGTTTCCCAGGTCCCATGCCCGAACAACTCAAGCAAGGGATCGCTTCCCCACCTACTCAGGGATAAAAGTCATTGATCGAATCAGCCGATATCTGACATATCAAAAGCATGCAAGCTTTTGGATGCTTTGACGCAACATGTACTTCTAGACAGCATTTTAACACTTCATTCACCCAAATCTCTCTCGACCTTGAATGGCAGGTCTTGGCAGTTCGGATCAAGGGACGCATTCGTAACACTAGGAAAAGGAGATGTGGATTCAAAAAGCAAGTGTGATTCATTTCTTGCCTCTCTTATTTGTGATTGTCGGTGATTCCGACCGCTGCTGCAGAGCTATCCAACAATTCCTCATGCCGGTTCCCATCGTTTCGGCCTCTACCTCTTCTGCCGTCGCCCATCTCCTTGGCGCCTTATCGCCCAGCTTGCCTCCAAAGTTCTTCTTCTTCTCTGCCTCGCCTTTCACGTCTCCGCCGCTTCCTCCTTTCTTTTTGTGGGATCCATTGACAGCTCCGTTCAGGTCGTGGCCTGCATCTTCAGCCAGAGTGACTTTGTAGACATGCATCGTAAGATTGAGGTGAGAGAAGATGTGTGTAATGCTCCCCACCTTCTCCTCCTTGCCCTTGATTGCTTTTTTGCTCTCTGATCCAAGCAGCCTTGTGAGGAACGTCTCGATAAGATTAGAGACTGGTGTTGACGGGAAGACCTCTTCTCGCGTATTCGATGGCCCGGCTGGGGTGGTTGAGATTGTGAGTGAGGGGAACTGCCACATGCTTGCCAGCAATCCCAAAGCTGGGCGCTGTTCAAGCAAATACTTTTTTTCTCCTCCTCGTTGGATAATGCAGACGAGGCATTCTTCTTGACGAATCTTCTTCTTCTCTAGCTTCATCGGATACTTCCGAATATGAGACTCGATGGCTTTTTGAATCTCTTCTTGCTTCTTGTGTTGCTCGTTTCCGTTTGCTTTTGATGTGACGCCATTCGCTGGGACCAAGCCAAACGACAGGGTTGCTTGACGCAATTTCTTTAACCCCTTCTCTGCTTCTTTGTCCGGCTTGCCATTGCTGACCTCCTGTGTTTCCTCCCCAGACGGGAACGGTTGGCAAAAAGAACAGAGATCTTCAATGTCCGCGACCTCCTCCTTCTTCCTCTTACCCTTAGCGACATTGGACTCGGCTTCATGATAAGCTCTACAACTCTGCCTGATCGGGCACTCACCGCATCCGGTCTTGAGAGGCGTGCAGATCGTGCTTCCCAGCTCCATCAATGCCTGGTTCCACTCGCCCGGCACTGTACCCCTTTCCCCACCCACCTCATACGCCTTCTTGACTAGCACATCTGCCGCTGCCCACGACAGATCCGTGGTGACCTTAGCCTTCGGATTCGCATACAAAGCTAGTTGCCTCGAGAGCACTCTCGCTACATTTCCGTCTAGGATCGGCACTGGATGACCAAACACAATCGATGAGATCGCACCTGCGGTATACGGTCCTACGCCAGGCACGTTCTTCTCCAGCTCGGCCGGAGTGTCAGGAAGTAATCCGTCGTACTCGTCAACGACCTTCTTGGCGGCAGTGTGGATCCTCGTTGCTCGACTGTAGTAGCCAAGGCCTCGCCAAGCAGCGAGCACCTCCTCTTCCGGTGCAGCGGCAAGCTCTTCGACGGTAGGCCATTTCGACATCCAATTCAACCAATATGACTTGACTGTCTCGACTCGAGTTTGCTGTAGCATGATCTCGGAGATCCATACTTGGTATGCACGCTTCTTGCGCACTCCGCGGAGCTCATCGACGGAGGAGTAGTCGGCAGGGTCGACGAAGGGTGCTCGCCAAGGCATGTCACGTTTGGCGGACACACCTTCGAACCATGTCAGCAAGGACTGCACGGATTCTGTTTGATCCAGCAGCAGCGGTCGATGATAGGATGGCGAGTGGGTGCGTGCTGGAAGCGTCGCCGGTGATACACTCTGTGTAGGTCCTGGGGCGTCGAAGATTTCGGAGAAAGCTGAAGTAGACGAAGCACGATTAGCCTTCTTAGCTGGTCGAGCAGGAGGCGGGGAAGGCGAGGGTGAATAGTCTTCTGCGGCGGAAGAAGCTTTGCGGCGCTGCGTCGAGACCGCCATCGTTACGTCCGTACCCAGCCGGCGACACCGCCGTACGATCGAGATTGCCGCAAAAATGGTGGTGTTCAAGGTCTAGAGATTGATGTTGTACAGAGAAGGAATGCATGAAAGCTTACTTCAGCGTACTTTAAAGTGTTGGTCTCTGAGCCATTCGCGTCGCGTAAATTGAATCTGGCGCAGAGGCTGCACGCAACCTCACTTTCTTCTGATCCTGTTAAGTGAGGCAGCTTATTTTCCACTAAAAGTACATACAGTATAACGCCGTAAGTGACGACTGGGTATCGAGACTTGGTTCATAACGGAGGCCTGAGCTGATGAGCTTGGTGAGGGAACAGCTGCTCACACCGTTCTCTGGTGCGCTTGACAGCATTCAGCAGATGCCAATTTCGCCATTGCGCAGACTTGGAATCTCCTGCTGAAGCTTGAAAGAAGTCGAGCAACTCCACCCAATTCAAGCTCATATTCGCAGGATCTCCTCCTTCGCCGTATATCTCTTCATCTAATCCTTCATCAACGTCTACTTGTTCTACGTCTGTTGAAGCACCACCTTGCGAGCTTGTTGCATCGACTTGTTCCGCAGCCGTGACGGGCGGCTTGGAGCTCGAAAGCTTGCGTGGCATACCAATCTCTTTTCGTTGCACAGCAGTGAGAAACCTCCTCAGCGCTTTGTTCACCTCCCCCTTGGCAGCTTCCGCACTCTCCTTCACCTCCTGCTGGTCGATGATGATCTGTTCCCTGTGCTCCCTCGTAATCTTGTGCTTTCGACCCCATTCCACCGAGCGAAATTTGTCATAGTCCGCATCAAACGTTTCCGTCACGATTCTTTCCACGTACGCATCCAGATCCTCTTGCGTGGTGCTGGTTGAGCTTGGAAGCTGCGAAAGAGGCAGAGGCCAGGTGTGGGCCCATAATCCAGCCACGGGATACTTTTGTTGCAATTGCGCAAGTTTGCGCGCACGAGCATCGGCACGAGCCCCAGCGAGGACACGAGACTTGAGGATGCGACCCTTTGTGCGCTTTTTGGGTAGTGGGAGAGCGTAGCGTGATAAAGACGTGAAGAGAGCGTAATGTCGGAGGAGGAGTGAGCTTTCGCTTGTGGCTCGCCGACGAATCTCGGTGAATGAACGGTGCGAGAAGCGAGGCGGGCGATCCGCCGCACGCCTCGAGCTCATCTCAGCGGCTAGGTCCGATACTTTCTGGGTCACGAGGCTACGAAGCGGGATTTGAGATGAGAAGATGTGCAGAAGGAATGAGCGAATCTATCTTCGAACCCAAAAAAGTTGGAGGAAGCATCGTCATTCAGGGTCCAGCTGCAAGTGCGCCTAACGGCCGAAAACTCTCCGCCAGCCATCCCGCTTCCAGCTCAACTGCTCCACGCGCTCCTGCACTGGCCATCCCGTTCAATTTGCAACTGACAGGTTCTCCATCTCTTCGTTCTATCTTCTACACCGACCTTCTTTGCGATTGATGACAAGATGATCAGCGACGTGACATTGTCCGCGCTAGCCAACTGGCTTGGCAGTCTTGCCATGATTATGATTGTGCTCTACCACGTAAGTACTCGTGTCTTCAATCGAAAGATGGGTGACTGAAGGAGAATGGCTGACAGAATGAATCAATATCTTCCATGTCGGCCATCATGGCTCTACAGGCTTTCAGCGTCAACGTCAAGAGGAACCAGGAGTCCGCGAGGAGGGTTGCTGCTTCAACATGATCAGTTATCATCGACGCCGCACTTGCAGAAGATCTGGAAATGCTATGTCAACGGAAGAGATCATGTCTTCTCCCTAGCTTTGCTTCTTTAGACCAAAAGGCATCGTCAATGTCACAGTTATCTCGTGGCTATCCAAGGATCAGCAGTCCGATCACTTTTGTACTTATTAGTGGCGACTGCTTCAGCCCTCCTGCATCTGTGCTACTCGCTGTTCCAGACGACTTTTATGGACTCTTCCCCATTACCCCGCACAGCGCCCAACTCCAGGTCTCGACTCTCGCATCGAATGCATCACTTGTACATTATCCACTCATAGACCCAGTAGACAGTGCGAATTCGTTCCTCACCTTTACAAGCGCAGCGCGCAGTCACGGATCAGCTTTGTTCGCGACTTGAGCCAGTACGAACAGTGAGTCGCCGCTCGGTAACCGAAGCTTCCCTGAGTGCGGGGTAAACCCTCCTCACTCTGGCCGTTCTTTGACACTTAATGTCATTCGCCCATTCTTTCCTTCGTACCTGCTTGATATCATTGTATCTCAACAATGTCCGACCCATCTCGACCACTCGATCTGACCTGGGACGATCCACTCCCACACGCCCTCACCCGGACCCTCACCTACCTCTCGCACCCTTCTTCTTCAACATCTGCCGCCATCATTGCCCTGCATGGTCGCGGAGACAACGCTCGCGACTTTGCAGACACGTTCGTCCCCCACCTTCGCTCATACTTCGGCTTCCACCTAGCGGGAGAGCTTTTAGATGGCACATCTGATCAAGACCCGAGTGAGGGGGTACAGGTGACGCTGCGGGCGCTCGAAGCGAGCGACGGTATCTGGTTCGGTACGCACTTGCGTGAGTATCCCCCCTCCTCTTCCGCCGATGAGTGATTCAATATGCTGACACGGGGAGGGGAGATTGTGATGACAGCGAAAAGCGAGGCCGAGTTGGATTTCCAAGGCCCCTACGTGCACAGCAGCTTGCTCAAGATCAAGGACGAAATCGATTCACTCAACGCTCTCGGCATACCTTGCTCGCGAATTGTGCTGGTGGGGTTCAGCCAGGGAGCCATTCTGGCCAATGCATATCTCTTGCGATGCCTTGAGCTCATCTCTACCTCCTCAGACGTCAAGGTAGGGGAAGGCAGGTTGATAGGCTCACCCTTGCCTCTGCCGAGCAACATCCTCGGCTGGGCAGGGACGAGCTTCAACTTCAACACGACTTTCCCAGAACCTGGCTGGCCGAGCTTCGCTCGACCCTCCACAGAGATTTCTCCAAGCTCAGCTGAACAAGCGTCGGAAGAGGTGGAGGATGGCTATGCGGTGTACAGCCATCAGCAATGCGGAGCTTCCGACCGCTACTTTTCCCAGTCCGACATCACCAGTGTAGCAAAAGAGATCTCAAAGGCCGGCGCGGAAGCAATGGGGAATTGTCCAGGGCTAGTCGTAAAGCCAACTGCAGCGATGGAGTCGGGCGCGCACAGCGTCCTGCCTGGTATGATTGGGACGTTGATTAGGATGGTCCAGCGTGCGATCAATTCCTCCTAGCTATACTGCCAAAACTGCAATGATACCCTGGTGTGCCTGCGTGAAGTCGTGCTGAGAGACGTGAAGAAGCAGGGTGGAGTCAAAGCCGGTGTGCAAAGCGGAATGAGAAAGTGGGGGCGTGCGAATGTGTTATTGCAGGAAGCGAGCCGACTTTGGTGTATATAATCGTATATGAAAGGAATTACTCGTCGTCCTCCTCTTCTGCGTCTGCGCTGAAGGAGCCTTCCTTGGGGGCCTGCGTTCGTCAAAATATGAGTGCGGTCGTGATTAGTGTCAGTATCCGAACATTGCGTAGCATGAAGATGCTGTGCGCGGAAACAACTTACAGCAACCTGCTCGCCTCCAAGCTCAGCGGCCAAACCATCACGGGGGTAAGTCTGTTTAGGTGGAAAGGTAGGTCAGCGTCAGTGATCCTGCATAAGAATGTCGCACGGGTTGTGTGTCAAGTTGAAACTCACCCTTGGAAGCGCAGGCTTCTCTGGAGTAGCAGCGTAAACTGTCGAACCGAAAACCACGACCACACCAATTGCTACCAAGAACTGGCGAAGCGCCGACGAAGCGGGAACAGCGTGAACATCGGGAGCCCATACCGAAAGCACATCGTCTTGCTCGTGGGGGGTCTCGCCAAAGTTGCGCTTCTCTTGTGGGTCCCACCACTTGGGCGAGTATTTGCGCTGCTGCTGGCTGATGAAAGGAAGGTCGGGGTAGTCTCCAAGCTGAGGATCTTTGGCATCCTGAGCGGCTGTGCGGACTGGCGAAGTGGAGAGCTGTCGAAGAGGAGCGGCGGAAGTGCGGAGAAGGGCGCTGGAGCGCGATGCACCAGCTACGGCCTGTCGTAGCAAAGACATAGTCGAGACGTATTCGGAAGATAGGGTGAAGGTAGGGGTGAGTCGAGAAGATAACGACACAGTGGTGATGATTGGGATGCGATGGTGTCTGAGCCGGATTGGAGATTCCTGGAATTCTTTGAGAAATCAATGTTAGTTTGGGAGCGGGGATGAACCTTTACTATTTGTGATCGACCTTTTGCCGTCTGCCTGTCTTGACCTGAAGATTGCGCGCTTAGACCACACCTCAGGAAAGTCGCTCCCGTTGAATCGTATGTGCCTCGAATCGGGCTTGATTTGTATTCACCTGTCTGGAAATTGGGGAATGAGGTTTGGTGACCAGGGTCGAATTTGTATTTTGGCCTTGACTCCAAGTTGAAGACTTGAATTCACAAAAATCGGACTGTTGTGAATGAGTGAGAGAGAGAGAGGGCAGAGGGAAGCGAGAGTGAGAGAGGTGCAAACTCGACGCGAGTGTGAATCGAGAAGAGGAGCAGCCTTGGGTTGTTCTCGAGACTCGCGCCCAAGCAAAGACCGTTGTTGTAACTGAGAGTGGCTCAGACTGAGCAGCTGCCTTGATCTCGCGAAACCAATGTTTGAAGTTCCCTATGACTGACGGGCGGTGGCTTGGTTTGGCTGGAGAATGAGTACCGATTCGCACGCTACAATATAGCAACGCCATATCCTCCGCGCTCAGACTACCATTTCGACGACCTCATTTGCTTCATCCCCATCACCATCATCCCGTCGTTGTTGTGCTTCACCAACAAATCATAACCACCTTTCAACCTCTTCGCATCCACCTCTTCAAAATCAGTACAGATTGGCAGCCCAGTCTTGTTCTCAGCACCACCCGCTACTTTATCTTTCAGTCCGCATAGACCGTCTGGTGGAGAACCTTTCAAACCACGACCCGACTCAGCATTCTCATCAGCTAGCACATAGCATTGCTTCGCGCGACTTTTTGGCACAGCTATCGCTACCCGCATCTATACCCAAGTCGTGCAAACTTGCAGCCGACCCAAGCATCCTTTGGACTTTTCCGCATTCTTTCTTTGCGCATCTTCGGCGATTGTCTTTCTTCTCTCTCTGCTCAGCATCACCTAGAGGAAAGCGACAGACATCATGGTCGACATTACGGAACAGGATGCGTGGATCGCACATCTCAGCGAGTGCAAGCAGCTCTCCGAAAACGACATCAAGCGTCTTTGTGACAAGGCACGAGAGATCCTTCTTGGTGAATCCAACGTCCAGCCCGTTCGTTGCCCCGTTACTGTCTGTGGTGACATTCACGGTCAATTCCACGATTTGTCAGAGCTCTTCCGCATCGGTGGTAACTCTCCTGATACCAATTACCTCTTCATGGGTGACTACGTCGACCGTGGATACTACTCGGTTGAGACCGTAACACTGCTCGTAGCGCTCAAGGTGCGATACCGTGACCGCGTCACTATCTTGCGTGGTAACCACGAATCGCGACAGATCACACAGGTGTACGGCTTCTACGACGAGTGTCTTAGGAAATACGGCAACGCAAATGTATGGAAGTACTTCACCGATCTCTTCGACTACCTCCCATTGACCGCTTTGATCGACGACCAGATCTTCTGCTTGCACGGTGGTCTTTCACCCTCCATCGACACTCTCGACCACATCCGCTCCATCGACCGTATCCAGGAAGTACCTCACGAAGGTCCTATGTGCGATCTCCTCTGGTCCGACCCAGACGACCGATGCGGATGGGGAATCTCGCCTCGTGGTGCAGGTTACACCTTCGGTCAAGACATTTCCGAAGCGTTCAACCACAACAACGGATTGACGCTCGTCGCTCGCGCGCATCAGTTGGTCATGGACGGATTCAACTGGAGTCAAGAAAGGAATGTCGTTACCATCTTTTCGGCACCGAATTACTGCTATAGGTGCGGCAATCAGGCCGCGATCATGGAGATTGATGAAAACTTGAAGTATACCTTCTTGCAGTTTGATCCAGCTCCTAGGGCGGGTGAACCGTTGGTCTCGAGGAGAGTGCCGGATTACTTTTTGTAAGATTAGTCGTAGCGCGAAGGAGGCGAGGAAAGTGGTACTTGGTTTCTCAGACACATCCCATATTATGCACTTGTTACGCAATGATCAGTGTTTTGTCGAAAGAATGGAATGAATGTCTTGTGAATGGGATCGAGAGGTGGCAAGGTTGACTTTTGAGTTGCGTGGTTGTCGAACAAACTGACGGGTTTGGGGTTTGGCACGAAGGTTGGGTATCTTGTCATGAGTCAGACCCAAGTCGAGCCAAACTTCCTTTCCTGTCACTCTTGCAGTGCCTATGAGTGGCTCGAATCGGCTCTTTCTCCTCTTACCAACCCTTGTCTTCACTACAAGCTCTTCACAAGACCTAGCCAAAACGTAATGTCCCAAGCAAATCGTATGTGTTGTGTATTATTATAGCAATGTTGTACCAAGAATAAAGCATCAGAAACCAAATCGATGTCCAAAGCGAAGAAATGGGCGAGCGTGCGTCGACAGTACCCAAGATAGGCTGTTCGACTAGCTCGCAATTCAAGTAGAAGCGCAAGTATGTATGTGGATGTGGGGAATCTATCTACAGTGTCGGATGCAGAGCCTCTATCATCGTCCTAGAGATGCTCTGTGGGGTGCGTGGGGTGGTGTCCTGTGCTGATCTGAGTTGGAAAGAAGGATTCGAGCATGGCTTGCTGCTATGCGTGCGCGACTGGGTTTGATTGTGCCTGCAAAGCCGCCTGCAAAGCTGCTTGTAGCATACCAATTGCTCTCATCCTCTCCCCTCAGCAGTTCCAAATCCTACAAATTAGCGGGACTTGCCGTTCGCCTTTCCGTTAATTTTACCATTCGCCTTTGCCGCCAGCTTGCGAGCCTTGTCCTGAGCATAAGTCTTCTGGTAGAAGGCAATGAAGAGGAAAAGGTAGCTGGTGAGACAGATGATACCAGAGAAAGCGGCGTGCTCCTTACCAGCGCAAGTACCGTAGTGAGGAATCTGAGGGAAATAGGTGTAGGTGAAATAGTTGTATGAGGCGAAATATACGACGAAAAGGTCGATAACGAATTGGGTGATCTGAGCGGTCGTGACCCATTTCTTCCAAGGGCAGCGGATCTTGAGCGAGGTCAAGGCGTAGTAGAAGTACATGAGAACGTGGACCGCGAGGTTGAGGCAGATGACGACCCAAGAGACCGAGGTCTTGCCGTGGAGCTGAGAGAAGCAGAGAACGGCAGTAGCAGAGTGGTGGTAGACGTGGAGGAAAGCGAGAGGCTTCTTCTTGAGGACCAGGAAGACAGTGTCAATGAGCTCCCAGTACTTGAAGTAATAGTTGATCATGTAGTAGGTCTCGAGCTTCATAGTCCAAGCACCTTCGCCGCAGATACCGTAGTAGAAACCGTTGCGTCGGACGATAGGAACGATCTCCTCGAGCATGAGCGCGAGCAAGAGACCGGAACCAGCAGTAAGAGCCAAGTTGTGTAGCAAGAAGGGGATCTTGATGCTGGTGGTGAAAGCAGGACGGTTCTTCATGAGCTCACGACCACCGAAGATGACAGCGAGGTAGGTAATGACGGCAGCAACGATGCTGGGGATCGTCGAGAGCGGGGACTGGCCCGGGATCCATGCCAACAGGTGGACCGGGGTCTGGCTCTTGATGTTTTGTGGGATCGCCGCCACGACGGTGTCGTAGATTACGCTCGAGACCATCTTGAAGGAACAAAGGAGGGTGGACGGATCTTGCAAAGGAACGGATGAGATGATGGTGAGAAGGGAAAGCTGAATTCGAGGATGAAGTAGCTGAAGCAATCGAGCGCGCAAATCAACCCGCACTCGACAAGAGACGGTGTTTCCGTCGACAATCGGATCGACCGAACCGAATAAATGAATGAATGGAGTGGCTGACTTGCTGCAGTGGACAGTCCGAAGGGTTGCAGCAGTGGTGACAGTAGCAGCAGCAAACAGCAGCAAAAGTGCAAGAAGACCGGATCAAGGGCCCAAACCAAAGTCTGACGCGACTTTGGGAAATCCCACTTCGAGTGACGCAACTGAACACACACACACAAGAAGAACAACACACACGCTGACTTGGTCAACACGCTTGCAAAATTCGCGTGTTGGCTATTGTTTGGAAAAGGAAAAAAAAAATGTCGGAGACCAATCCTTTCCGTCAGCAGAAAGCCAGCTGAAGAGCGACGAAGTGCAACTTTGGGTCGTGGGAAAAAATATGCCGGATCCTGGTCGTGGGTGTAGCTGATGCATATCGCCTAGTGAACAGATCGCTTACCTGCACAAGAGCGAGTTCTGGCAGGCGAAACGCGCAACGAAACGCCAGGTTTGGAATGTGTCTGCATCGCTCATCTTTCCTTTCCTCTCATTTGTTTGTCTTCAGCCCTTTTTTTGGGCTCTCTGCGATCCTTGGAAACTTCAGGCCTGCTGCAAATCGCTGTACTGTCGATCCATCGGCCCGCTCATTACTGTGCAAACATCTTCTTGGCCGATCCTCTGCTACAATGCTACCAAATTCTGCTGGCCATCGCGTTCTGGGCCAGCACTCCTCTCCTATCTCGCGCTGAGACCCATGCTATCTTGAGGAACTCTCTTGATTGGATTCTACAGTAGCCGCAGAGACGACGATTTGCAATGCTTGGTCGGGGCTGGAAAAGGGTGACCGACCGAACAATTACCATGATAACTCGACTGACGCGCACGAGGGTAACCCGTCATTCCGTCTGCTGAGAGACGAAATCCAAAGTGTTGGACTCTGGATTTGGGAATTCGCTTCCACTCAGCATGGACAAGTTGTCGTTGTAGCCGAAGAAGAAGGCGTGGTCTGATACTGAATCCGGCAAGAGGAAAAAGGTGCTCGTTCCAGGCTTGAGCCTCGCTTGTATTGATTGACACATGTCGTTGTTGTTCGCCTCTCTCTCTTAGCCTCAAGTCTGGAATTTCCAGCTCCACAGATTTCACTTGACATGATTCCGCCTCTGTTCAGCTGACAGACGACACGCATCTCCCGACCGAAATGATCTTCGTGATAGAGACACCCTGAATCGCTTGTCTTGCTTTGCCTTGGCATGAGAGTCTTCACTTGGCCTTCTTGTGAAAGTGTCATTGTAGCTGGGTACAAGCAGAGCATGCAGCTTGGCAACGCGTCAAGGCACAACAGGGACGCACACGCGCATTGTCGATCATCTTGCTGCTTTCCGAGGCTCATTCTGCGTGCAGCGTCGTCTTAGCTTGCAGCCGCAGAGTCTAGATGGCAATGGTAAGAAAAAACACTTGCTGACTTCGTCAAGCTACAGGCAGGATCTGCAGCGATGTTCGCAGTCCATGCCTCGACTCGTCCACATTTTTTGTGGTTCGATGACAAGTTTGCAAATGCCACTTCGCGATACGCTCTCGCTCGGCGATTACGGAGCTTTTCCTGTGAGCAATGCATAGCCTATCCTGCCTCGACCCTATGTCAATCTTGAGTCCAGCTCGATCTGCCTTGTGTGATCCTACCCATGAGACATGATCATCAATGCATCCTACTCTTAAAACTCTCCGGATCAGCATTTGCCGTCTTGGCATATGAAACAGTCTTCGAATTGTTTGCTCTTCGAGTCGAAAATCGGCAACAGAGTTAGACTCGCTTCGCTTTGTCATGCACACCTAATTTACTGAAGCGTACATTTTGTTTTCCTCATTATGTGAAAGCGGTCTAACAGCTTGCCGAAAAATTCGTATCGTGGAAGATCGAAGAAGAAGAGGCGCGCCGCTTGGCAGGAGCAACACTTTTTTCTGCCATTTCCAAAGCCCAAAATGAAGGAGCGCGTCTCTGCCAACACTGCGGGCGAGACTGTCACTTTCGTGTGTGTCTGTGCTTGTGTCCGTGTCGGAAAGCGCAGTCTGAGGAAGGACCTTGGAACAAAGTGTGTGCGCATTTCAAGTCAGGAAGAATTGAATTCCGCACAGCTCAGCGCCGAAGAACACCGCTTCGACGTCGTTCCTTTCCTCATCAGCATCAACCACCTCGATATCGCCTCTTCGCCGGTTGTATCGCAGCTGCACGTATCACATACACAATGGCGGAACCGCAAATCGCATATGCTCAGGACGAGTACGGACGACCTTTCATCGTCGTCCGTGAGCAGGGCAAAAAGACCCGTGCCAACGGTATCCAGGCTATCAAGAACCACATCTCCGCAGCCAAGACGGTCGCCAACATCCTCAAAACTTCCCTCGGTCCTCGCGGTCTCGATAAGATCCTCATCAGCCCAGATGGCGACATCCAGGTCACCAACGATGGTGCCACCATCATGAACAACATGGAGCTCGACCACCAAGTTGCCAAGCTTCTTGTTGAACTTAGCAAGAGTCAGGATGACGAGATTGGAGACGGAACAACTGGTGTCGTCGTACTTGCAGGTGCATTGCTCGAGCAGTCGGAAGCGCTTCTTGACCGAGGTATCCACCCCATCCGCATTGCCGACGGTTTCGAGCGCGCTTGCAACCTCGCTGTGCAGGAACTTGAGAAGGTCGCAGACGTGGTCGAATTCGATCGCGACAACATCGGAGAGCTTATGAAGGTCGCAAAGACATGTCTCGGATCCAAGATTGTCTCGAAAGCTTCCGACAAGTTTGCAAAGATTGCTGTGGACTCGGTGCTCTCAGTAGCCGATTTGAAGCGACGAGATGTCGACTTTGAGCTCATTAAGGTGGACGGCAAAGTTGGTGGTGGACTCGAGGACACACAGCTCGTACAGGGTGTAGTTATCGACAAGGACATGTCGCATCCTCAGATGCCTCGTGTCGTCAAGGACGCCAAGATCGCCATTCTCACATGCCCATTCGAACCACCCCGCCCCAAGACCAAGCACAAGCTCGACATCACCTCGGTGGAAGAATACCGCAAGCTTCAGGATTACGAGCGTCAAAAGTTCGAAGAGATGATCAAGCGCGTCAAGGATTGCGGCGCCAACCTTGTAGTGTGTCAGTGGGGTTTCGATGACGAAGCCAACCATCTTCTTCTCCAACACGAACTCCCCGCCGTTCGCTGGGTGGGTGGTCCCGAGCTCGAGCTCATCGCCATTGCCACCAACGGTCGCATCGTTCCTCGATTCGAAGACTTGTCGCCAGAGAAGCTCGGCACTGCCGGTATCGTTCGTGAGGTCGGCTTTGGTACTACTCGCGATCGCATGCTCATCATTGAGGAATGCGCCAACACTCGTGCCGTTACCGTCTTTGTTCGCGGTTCGAACAAGATGATCATCGACGAAGCCAAGCGTGCGCTCCACGACGCCATCTGTGTCGTTCGTAACCTTGTTGTCGACAACCGTGTCGTGTACGGTGGAGGAGCTGCCGAAATTTGCGCGTCGGTAGCGATTTCGAAGGCTGCCGACGAGATTGCTTCGCTCGAGCAATACGCCATGCGCGCATTCGCATCAGCGCTCGACGCCATCCCGCTGGCGCTTGCCGAGAACTCTGGCTACTCGCCCATCGAAACACTGGCGGAAGTCAAGTCGCGTCAGGTGACCGAGAAGAACCCCAAGCTCGGTATTGACTGCATGGGTGCGGGTGATAATGATATGAAGAACTGCAGGGTTTTCGATCCATTGGTGAGCAAGAGGCAGCAATTGTTGTTGGCGACGCAGTTGGTGAGGGCAGTGTTGAAGATCGATGATGTTATTGAACAGCA
Organism: Pseudozyma thailandica; assembly: GCA_023212835.1. Taxonomy (NCBI): domain Eukaryota; kingdom Fungi; phylum Basidiomycota; class Ustilaginomycetes; order Ustilaginales; family Ustilaginaceae; genus Pseudozyma; species Pseudozyma thailandica. The sequence continues at coordinate 290,870 of JALCCH010000007.1, forward strand.
TAACATCGAGTAAGTTGGGTGGTTAGTAGCAGCATCATAAAATGGGCAGGAAGCAATCATTAGCTTTGTACAATTTGTCTTGTTGGTCGTGCGTCTGTGAGCTCATGATCGGGATCGAGCACGGACAGAGTTTGTATGAGAGGAGGAGATGTGAGTTTTACGGTTTGGATTCCGTTGTTGGGGATGGTATTGAGCGCGACCATAGATCTAAGCGATACAAAGCGACTCCTAATGGCGCTGTTACATGCGACTGCAATACCTTGACTTTCGTTGTCTCGCTGCCATCTTTCGTGGAAGGAAAATCATTGATCGCCGCCTTGAACCTTTCCGCTTGACTCTCGTCCCCAAACCTTGGCGTGAAGACAGGCTTGGATGCCAAACCATTCTCTTCTCTCTTGCTTGCACTGAGGTCGATTGTGAACGAAACCTCCTCCGCCTCCTCCTCCTCGCCTTCGTGGGATGGTCCTTGACTTGTAATGAGGTTGAACCTTTTCCTTTCGCCAAACTTTTGTCTCAACAACTCAACCTCGTGCACCACTCGCTCGCCCAACTGCCGATGTATCAAGCCTTCCGTTCCCTTGGCTACCACGGCTTTCGAGGAGAGCGCCTTCCAGCTCCCTCTTGTCACCATTTGCGCCCAAATTCTTGCGTCCAGAGTCAGCCAAATTCCCTTGCCCACCTTCTTAGGCGCGAATTGCGGATGCAGTATTTGATCTGGCAGTATGACTATCCTCTCCATGCTTGCGTTTTGTGAGCGTTTCGCTGCTTTCGGGGAAGACGCTTGATCACTTGCAGAAGACGAAGGAGTTGGGGGCGGGAGAGTGACGGCTTTGAGTTGGACCATGAGGGATGTTGGGAGGATCTTGGATGTGACGGTGCATTTGCGGAGAGGGGAGGACAGCATGGCGAGGTGAAGTGAGCCGGACCATTTCTTTTCGAGCGAGGTGAAGTAGGTGCGAGCCGGTTCACTCAAGGGTTGAGCTATCCGTGGTCTCATGGCGCCGAGCCTTATCACACACCTAGGAGCTGAGAAGATGATGAGGAGTTGGGAAGCAAATGGAGAAGGCGAATGAGAAGGATTGGACCCTGAAATCAGAACTTGACTGCAAAGAAAGATGTGCCCGATGCAAAAGCCTCCTCCACACCCGATGACGTCTCCGACTTCCGAAAATGCAAAAGAGAAATTTCAAGTGGCAAGAATTCCACAGCCTTCAACAGCCTTCCTGCACCTCGGCCCTCGTACGCCCAGTCGTATGCACACTCCACCTTCTTATACCACCTTCCCTTCTTTACCTTTACCTTCTCACATCCACCGATACACACCTCCTCTATTCTGCACATATCCAAGCAAGACTTGCAACGATGTCGAACGACAAGAACGCCCAAGAGCTCCTCAAATGGGGTCTCGCCAACTCTACCGCCGTCACCTCCGGTCCCTCGGTCGAACAGATCTCTGCCGATATCGAATCTGGTCGTCGACCCGACCTCGCCGACCCCAACCTCTACGACGCCATCATGGGCAAATCGGAAGCTCAAATGATGCGCGAAGAGCTTGCCGTTGCCGTTGACACCACCCGCACTGTCGAAGACCGTTGTACGGCGCTTGACAACTTCGAGATGCTTATCGAGCAGATCGACAACTCGAACAACATCACGTCTATGAAAATGTGGCAGCCGATCATCTCGCTCCTGTCCTCGAGTGAGGATGAGATCAGGGTAGCTGCGGCATGGATTGTTGGCACGGCGGTGCAGAATAATGATAAGGCGCAGGTTGCAGTGTTGGAGTACGGAGTGGTGGAGGGGTTGGTAGAGATGCTGCAGAGCGAGGGGGAGGAAGTGAGGGCCAAGGCAATGTACGCGCTCTCCGGAGTCCTCAAACACAACCCCAAAGCTATGGAAGAATTTCACCGCATTGACGGTTGGAAAGTGCTACGAGCCGCTCTTGTTGATCCTAATATTGGAGTGCGCCGCAAGACAGCATTCCTCATCAACGCATTGCTCTTCCAAGATCCGAACGAGTTCGATCACATCCCCACCCCCTCGTCCTCCTCCTCCAGCACCACCTCTTCTGCGACCGCAGTTACAAGCACAGCTACTGCCGTTGCGCCCGTCCCCTCCGCACCAGTGGCACCGCTCGAAACCGGGCCCGCAACCCTCTCCACCTCGGCCATCCATCCCAACGTCGCACAAGCTCTCCTTTCCTCCTCCATCCTCCTCACCCTCATCGCCTCCCTCCTTCCCCCCTCGCATCCACTCATCCCTACCGATACAATCACCCTCTCCGGCCCGGACGGAGACTCTGACCCTCGAACAGACCTCGATTTCGCCGAAAAAGCCACAACAGCCCTACTTACTTTCACCGCCAAACTGCCCTCCTCATCCACACCAAAGTTGGACACAAAGTACAAGCACCTCTTCAAAGCCCTCCTCACCGAACTAGAGGGTGAACCAATCGACCATGCAGAAGGCGCAAAGACTAGATGGGCCGAATTGGGCCTGGACCAGCAGGCTTTCGAAGCGTTCAAGCAGAAAGTTCAGGCTTGGTAGATCCGTCCTCACTCCTCCCATGTACACCAAAATGCCAAGTTAGTATAGAACCCCAATAAGCTCGAAATCACCATTCGTGTCATCACGGCTGCAGAGTGTGAACAAAGAGATCCAATTGCAAAGTGCGAAGCGTCAAGGTCAATACGAGATCCAAACCTTCCTCTCCTCCCCTCTTCGGCACCTCAAACCACATCCGCCCTACAAAGAGGACAACTCTTGGCCTTACCCAACCAGACCCTCACACACTCCTCATGGAACGCATGACAACATCCCTTTAGACTCATCAACACATCCGAATCCACATAATCCTCCCTACAAATCGGACACATCGTATCCCTTCCTCCCTCTGGCGCCGCAATCTTCTCCTTGCCCTTCCCTTTGCCAATCGCAGGCGACATAGCTCGGCAAGCGCCACCATCCCATCTCGCGTACTCACACGTAGGCATACTGTCCACGATCCCTTGCGGCACGCCCACCTCCGCCGCCCCCATCCTTTCGCTGAGCTGCATGAGACCCTCGAAAGAATTGAGTTCCGCCCAGTCTTCATCCGTCATAAAATTGCGTGCGTCGAAGGCAAGGTGCGGCGTGTGGTGACTGAACATGTTCGAAGTCGAAGCGGGTGGGTAGTTGAAAGAACGATAGCCGGTGTGGGAAGCAGGGTGTGGGTCGATCGCCATGCGTAAGAAGGGGTCAGGGACGCCGGCGGACATCCAGCCGTCAAGGAGCGAGTCGTGACTCATGAGACGACCAAGGTACTCGAGAGCTGATTCGTTTCCGTTCCTTTCGCGACGCAGCGGATTGGGAAACGAGGACCGTGAGGTCGCGTGGCTCGCGGAGTGACCGCGCCGGGGGTTCAGCTCTTCAGCAAATGGCTCGAAACGTTGCGGTGGTGGAGCAGCATGTCGCCCGATTTGGTGTGTGGGTGCTCGAATGCCAAAGTGAGCCCTCCTTTCCGGCACGAAGCCAGGGTGACGATCACTTATATCATCGCGTCTTTGCGGTGCCTGGACTGCTTCGCGGTCAGCGGGAGCTTGTCGGAAGCGCTCCGGAACCCACACATCGGAATTTCCCGAATCAAAGGTGGGGTCAGCTCCAAACCTGAATGGACGCCCAGTGACTCTGCTTCGAAATTGTGGCTCAGCGGCGTTGCCGGCAGGCACTCGCTCGGACACACCGTCGTTTCTGGGCCTGAGGTGACCGGAAAACAAGTCAGAATGGTCATCATGAGTGGACTCTGCGCGCCCAGAGCTAGCTGAAAAGGGAGGAATGGAGGCACGGAACGCTGCTGCATTCTGATCAGCTGTGAGCGCGGCCCATCTTTCTTGCAATTCTCGAGAGACTCTTTCGTAGCTGGCTCTTGGGTCAGATCGATCATATCGCAAAGAAGGTGGTTCTTCGCGCGGTTCTTGACGCTCTATACGCGAAGTTGCAGCTTGGTAGCCCCCCGAAGGTCTGGTCGGAGCTGAATCTGGTTGGAGTGGCAATACACGTCTTCGATGCTGACTGCGAGAACGAGCATGCAATGTACCTTGACCTTGCACTTCCTGATCTCCGGATGCGAACGAGATGGCGAGAGGAGATGCAGCTCGGACGTACGGCAGTTGAGGCGCGCTGCGAAGCGACGGTGCATCTGAGGGTTGTCGTGGTGAGTCGTTTGTGAATGTCAGTGCGGCTGGCAGTGTTGAGTCGCCGTTTTGCATGCTCTCGCCCCGTCCACTAAGTCGAAGATCGACTGCTCTGACAAAGTCAGACATGAAAGTATCGGAGCCAGCACTTGTCGGCCGGTCATACGACCTCGTCGCGTCATTTTCCGGTCCAGGACGCACAGTATCCGCATCTCGATGAAAGTATCCTCTGCGACGACGGATGGTGCCGGTGGAGCGGTTGGCCCTCGCACTTTCCACACGCTCGGCCAATAGGTCAGCAGACCTCAAAGAGTCGCCAGAGCGACGTCGAGCGCCCACGGGCTCAGGCGAAGCACAAGACATGCTGCGATTGTCGACGGGTCGAGTGTCGCTTGTACTGCTGTTGACGAGCAAAGATGCTCTGCGCGCGTTCGTCCTGAAACTCGGAACAGATTCGCGACTGCTCGGACGCAGAGTTGCATTTTGGGATGTGCCTGCCATGGTATCGGGATGCGGTACAGACACTGAGGCATACGAATCGATGCTCCATTCTTCATCGTCAAAGCGCTGCCATTGCGAGTCTTGATCTTGGTCGAGATCGATGGATTCGGGGCGATGCGAGCGCCGCTTTTTGTGCGAGTTAGCGGGACAGGTGTAGGAGGCGCTTGGTCCAGATCGCAATGCTATATCTGGCGTAGCCTGTCCGAAGGCAATATCGGAGGGACCTGGACCTGTCGAAACGGAACGAGACGATCCAATGTTGGGCAGTGATACGATGTGTTGCTGGGGCGAGTTCTGGGGCGAAGAGCCTAGTTCTTGAATGCCACGTTTGAGTGAAGGGTCGTCGGGCGAAAGGGCTGAGAGCGAACTGTTCAAGTGCTGCTTCTCGCCGGGTCGAGCATCAGAGTCAGTCACTGCAAGCTGGGACGAATTGTAGCTATCCTCGGCTGGACCGAGATGCGCTATTTGACGGCGCCTGCACGAGCTGCTCGGTCCTGCAGTAGAGGGGGTGTCGGAACGACTTGCTTCATGGCTGACATCCCGTGCTCTGGCCTTGCCCTTGTTCCTGCGATACGAGGAGGAGTGATCGAATTCGGTCGCAGTGAGAGCTGACGTGCCGGGCATATCTGAGTGAGAGTGTGTGAAGCTATCGTGGAAGGAGACTTGGTCCATAATGCTGCCCGAGCTGCCGGAAGGGACAGCTGGAAGGCTCTTCTCGTCCAGACAGATGAACAAGACTAGGGTGCGGGCGTGATAGTGAGGGCTTCTCAGATAGTTGCTGTGTCTGAAATGGATAGATCGGAGATAGGGACGGTTTTCCGCGATGGAGTGACCAGGTTGTCAGAGTCGGCACACTCGAGATGGAGGTGATGAGGGTGGAGCGTGAAGGTAAAATCGAGCTGGTCAGAGAAATATGAGGCGCAGCCAGTAGCAAGCAACTTGAGGCTGTGGGGGTTGTTCAAGCGCAGAGGATGAGAGCAGTTCGTTGCAGATTCAGGGTCACGGCTGCTAGCACTACAATCACAAAAAAGCTGCTCTAGCTGTGAATCGAAAAGAGAGTCTCCCCCACTGATCCGCAGACCACAGCAGAGAGAAAGGGAGAGAGATAGAGAGGGAGACACACACACACAAAACAGGCGAAGCGAGAGCTGAAATTGAACAGGAGCCAAGTGAGAAATGTGGGCGGAGCGGGATAGCCGGACGGGCAGCCTGAGTCAACTACTGTATCGGTTGCCATGATTGAAGCTCAGGAAAGTAATCGCTTCACTAAAAAGTGGTACACTGCAATGTATATATTTGCAGCGGCAGCGTGACAGGAGAAAGACGATGGGAAGAGAGAGGACCCCTGCCATCAGCCAACCCACCCAGTCAGCTATGCAGCTGTGCTTTTGCTACATCAGCTCTGCAAAGTCACATCCCTTCTTCACCCTGCTCACACTTGCGAACAAAGGAATGCTGCGTATCAGAGCTGGTACAGTCCTGTATGCAACGGTATTGCCATACGCACTTGTGTGGCTTGACTTGTTGCGTTGCTGGGAGAGTGCGCACATTTTAATCACAGCATCGGTTTTAGCCGCAATTCAGGGTCCATGCACCAGCGTGCATAAAGAGGTGTGACGTTGATTGTGAGTTGGGCCTGGCTGGGCTGGGCTGGGCCGGCCAAGTGCCGCTTTTTGGCGCGCCTTGCGTATGGTCAACTTCAAGAAGTCAATCGCTCGCTTGGCACATCACAATCAATCACAATCTGGCGATGCTCGCTTCCCAAATTGTTTTGCCGTTTACAGTATTTGATGAGCAGTAACTGATTGTCGGATGTTCCCGCTTGATGCCGTTGCGCACTCGGATACTTGGTTCCCTTGTCTATCATCTGAGCAATCTCGCAGGCATTCGCATTCAATCTTGGGTTGTCCTAGCATCGGATGAGATCGTGGCGCACGATGAGGAGACCGCGTTGAATGGTGAAGCAGAAGGATGAAGGGCGACGAGGAAGTACAGACATCGACGATTTGAGTGAATCGAGGCGGCGCAAGGTGAGTTGGATTTAGGTGGGCGTCAACCACGACCCGCGCTGTCGCTATGATGCATGCATTCACATATTCTTGAATCTTGTCTATCTCTCTGAAATCATTCGATTGCGACTTACTTAGGCTCTGAATACAAGAGAGTAGTCGTCCATCGTCGCACCTTTCATGCTGCGAGCACTCCCAATTGCGAATGTTCCTCTGCGTATCGCGACATGCAGAGTCGCTTTCTCTTGCACTGCCCTCACAATGAGAATCGACTTCCGAGTCGAGAATGCCGGCACACTCAGTAATCAATTGTGCGGCGCATGTGCTGATTACTGCCAAATCACGAGTTTTACTCCACATTTTGGGTTCGGTGTGACTGTGACTTTATCGGGATGAGAATGCAGAACGTGATGCCATTTTTTGGTCCTCCATTTTTGGTCGTCATTTTTTTTTTTTTGGCAGCTTCTTTTTCGCAGATACGAACATTCGGAAGTCGGGCGAGATTCACGACGGAAATGTGGATCTGCTTTCTTTTGTTTGTGGACGTAAAACATGGCCTCAGTCTTCACCTCATTGCGCTCCTGACATCGTTCGACTCCCTCTCCGACCTTTCGCGACGGCCTGTAGCGTCGACGTCGCGCTCGTCAGACACCAAAAGCCACAGTACCACGGCCTCTTCTGCCTGCACATCGAAGTCAGAGCCGCCTGTTGACCTCGCACATCACACCATTCTTCCATGACCCGGTAACCTACAGAAAGACCGCCCATTGACGCGATCCGCGATCCGCAGCAAAGGTGGACCGCCATGTCGGACGATCGTAAGCCTCCTGCGCCCTCACAGGCAGCAGCTGCACCCCTGGCACCTTCCAGTCCTGTTCAGCCGCTGATCTCTTTCTCAACCATCGACGCACCGTCCCAACGCTTTTTCGCCGTCAGTATCGCCGTTGTCGTGCAAGCGTGGAAGTACACCAAAATCGTGCGCGAGCTCTTCTCATCCTCCTCATCAGCATCATCAATAGCGCTGCAAACCTCTTCGAGCGCCACTTCGCTGTCTACCGCTGTCTTCATCAACTTTGCCGTTCTCTTCGTCCTGTCACGTCTCGGCATTCCACTACTCGATCCGCGACTTACATCTGCCAAGCCAGCACCAACATCCGGCAATGACTCCAAAGCGGCTGTGCTCCAACCAGCAAAGACCGTGGGGCTCACCTATCTCCACTACATCCTCATCTTTGCGGCACTCTCCTTCATCGATGCAACACTTGTCGGAAGCGAATCCATAAACCCCATCGTCTTGACCCTCAATGGCTTGTTGGCCATCCTTAGGGTCGTTGCATCCACGTTCGGTCTCAATGTACCCAACGCTGGGATCTTCCCCGATATGCTCAGCCGACAGCTTTCCATCAACGAGGGGCACGTCCGTATTCGCGATCTCATCCAGCCAAAGAGTCACATCCTCGGTCAGCACACCATCCACATCCTTCCGCACAGCACTGCCAAGCTTTTGCCCTCAAGTGCATGCTACTGTGTTGGTCCCGAAACCCCTCAGATCACTGTTCCTGTAGTGTTCAGCAACGCACAGCCCGACTTGCTTCAGTACTCGATCACGGACTTTGCTTCTGGCCAGTCCAGCTACTACAACGTCAGCGTCGACCACTTGATCCCATTCGGCTCGTCTAACTCCGATCGCGACAACGATGATCTGAATGCCATCAATGCAGCTGCAAGGTCACAATCGGGCAAACGATCCTCCCGCGAGAATGATCTGCTCGATGATGAGGACATTCTCGACGACACCACGTCCTTGCTTCGTGGCGTCTCTTACGCAGAGCGCGCCAGGATACGCGCTGAACGTCGAGCCATATCGCTGGGCAAGCACAATGCCGGTATCGATACTCCCAAGTCCAAGCGTCTCCTGTCCAGCCGAAATGGTCAGCAACTGCTCTGGCATCTACCTATCACGCAGCCTGGCCGTATTCGCCTCGAACGTGTTTTGGACAAGTCCCGCAACGACGCTCGCATCTCCATTTCCGAGGCTCTCGTGGTTCAATGTCCCTCCACCAAGCTCATTCCAGCTGCATCTTCCGCAGCTGGCCTGGCGGATCCTCTACAGCTGCAGCACAAATGTCCCGGAGATCGAGCCGACTTTGCCGCTCAGGTCAGTGGTGTGGCTCCCCTCGAGCTCGAGTATCGTCGCATCTTTGACCCCTTGTCTTCTCAAGGCGCCAATGGACGCAACCGAGACCCATCCCGCCAAGAATACCAACGCAAGATCTCGCGCATCTCCCCACCTCATCACACCTCACCTCTTCTCTTGCCCGAGGCAGAAGCACTTCTTTCGCCTACCGAGCGACTTGCTCTTGCGCGTGAGCGCACACGTGCTGCTTCTCGTCGCAACAATGCAGGCTCCGAGGATTTCTCTTGGGCCCAGTCGGTCGATGTCGACATGCCACTCAGCAGCATTGATCTCGAGCAATCTGGCAACTACACATATGCTCTGGAGAGCGTGACCGATGCATGCGGAAACCGCGTAGCCGTGCACGCCGATCACCGTTCTAGCCTCTCGCTCGCTCAGAAGGCGCGCAAGAAGATCAAAGGCGCCGACGAATCCACGGCGGTCTACCAACAGTCCGTGGTCGTCCACTCGCGCCGCAGTGTAGCATTTGACCCAAGACAATGTCGCCCAGGTCATCCGTTACCGCTATTGAGGAACTCCAAGGGCATCGAGCTCAACATCAAATCCACCGCTGACCTTGAACAAAGCGGTGATTGGAACGTGAATGTCTCCTTCCAACCCGACAACAGCGCCGCTTCTAAGGGCCTTTGGGCACGCAAAGCCGAATCTGCTTCCACTATGAAGCTCACCTTGCCCGCTCACGGCTCCTCCATGCCCTTCACCGTCGACAAGCCAGGTACGTACCGGATCGACGACATTGCAGGACCTTACTGCACTGGCGAAGTTGGGTCGCCTTGGACTTGCGAGGTCGTGGACGTGCCGCCTCCTACGGCCCAGATCAACTTCAGCAGCATTGAGGATCGCTGCGCCGGCCCTGTAGGCGTCAAGGCTATGTCGGTTCTCACTGGTACACCGCCCTTCCAGCTCGAATATGAAGTCACCAAGCAAGGTCGTCATCCCGAACGCAAAGTGAGGACCATCTACGATCAGACTCGCGACGAACTCGATTTCCGGCCCGACGTCGACGGTGCTGTCACGTACAAGTTTGTCAAGTTGCACGATAGCAACTACCGCGGCATCCCCCTCGATGGCCCTTCGTTCACGCAGGTGTTCCATCCACTATCCAGCGCCGAGTTCACTGCCCCCATCCGACAGCACGACGATCGTGCCGTCATGCAGAGCTGCAGTGGCAAACAGGCTGAGGCTGACGTCCGATTCAGCGGCAACGGGCCGTGGGATCTGACCTATGCTGTCCGCGCTGGTGATGGTGTGGAGACCAAGGTGGTCGAGGGCATCACGCAGTCGCCACATAAACTCAAAATCGACATCCCCAAGTCGGTGGCTGCCTCCGGTGGTCTCGTCACTGTCAGCTTGGTCAAGATTCGCGACGCAAGAGGTTGCGAGAAGTCGCTTGCTACGCGAGATCTCAACGTCGAAGTCCGACGTGTGCAACCCAGTGTTGGCTTCCTTCCCATCAAGTATGAGAAGGAACGCCATCTCGAGGTCCTCGCTGGAAAGGCAGCTCGTCTGCCCGTCCGACTCAGCGGACAAGGACCCTGGCATGTCGACTACTCGTACAAAGCCAACGAGTCCGCTGACGAAGTTGACCTTGTGGCATCACTCAACAACGTCGACGGAGAGCTGGTCGCTGAACACCCAGGTCTCTACAAGATCAAGCGCATTCGTGACAACTACTGTCCTGGCGTCGTACTTGAGGGACAAGAGAGCTACCGAATCAGCGTTCGACCCCAGCCGCACGTCCAGTTTGCCACGGATGCCGGTTCGCCGGCTCGCAACGGTAGCCTCGTCCGTCCCCCTGTTTGTCGCGGCCAACCTGATTCCGTGGATATTCTCATGTCTGGCCAGTTCCCAGTCGATGTTGAGTACGAGCACATCTCGCCCTCCTGGACCGCAAGTAGCGAGGGTGAAGCCTCCGCGCCGCTCGCATCTGCCGCTCACGAGGTAGCTATGCACGGTAAGCGCAGGAAGACTGCCTTCACTTCGGCTTTGGGGACCACGAACCTGGAGCTCTCCACGACCTTGCCCGGATGGCATATGTACATCATCAACACGGTAGGCGATGCAGTCTATCCTCCATCGAGGTTGAGCGAATTCTCCACCGAATCCCCAAGAAGACTCGAGCAAATGGTCCTGCCCCTGCCGAGTGCCGCTTTTGCCAGTAGCAGCTCGAAACACAATAAGCCTTCGCTCTGTGTCGGAGACGGCCTCGAGAAGCTCACCAATCTCCCTTTGCTCAAGCTGCAAGGCCAAGCACCATTCGAGGTGACCTTCGAGGCAAGCCCGTCCTCAAGCAGTTCGAGCGCTCGACCTTACCGCTTCTCCCGTCGCAACGTCAAATCGCACGAGTACAAGCTCGACTTGAGCAGGGACGAGTTTGAATTCACCTCGAAAGGTCAGTGGTCGATACGCGTCGTGACCGTCAGTGATGCGAATGGATGCCAGTCTTTGCCTGTTGCCGAAGCGAAGAAGGATGATGCCAAGGCTATGGTGATTGAGGTAGCCGAAACCGCGGATATTGCAGCTGTTTCGAGTAGAGAGGACTACTGTGTTGGAGAAGTTGTGGAATTCTCGCTGCAAGGTAGCCCGCCGTGGACGGTAAACTACGACTTCAATGGCAAGGCGGCGCAGGCATCGGTGACGAAGGCAGAGTTCTCCCGGGTTGCGGAAAGGCCCGGTGTGTTGACGATCAAGTCTGTTGCGCACCAGCAGAACCAGTGTCGTAGGGATATCGATCCTCGCACTTCGCAAGACATGGTCAAGACCATCCATGACCTACCCACCGTCCGCATCTCAGAGGGCAACCACTTTGTGGAAGACCTTCGCGAAGGCAACCAAGCCGAGATCATCTTCAACTTCAAGGGCGTACCTCCGTATGCGTTCACGTATCAGAGGAGCGAACCGGTGGACACGCATGCCAAGCCAAAAGTGTTGGAGACGAACACAGTGAGCGGCATTCTGGAGGACAAGTATAGGATCTGGGCGAGTGTGGAGGGTACTTGGTCGGTGACATGGCTGCAGGACAGGTGGTGTCAAGTCAGCTTGGACTACAGTAGTGGTGCGGCGATTCCGTTGGGGAAGAGCAGGTTGGCGATTAAGAACGAGGCTCACAACGATAGCGCGTGAGTGAAAAACCACTCAGTGTGGGGCAATTTCCGCTGCCCATCTGTATCCTACATTGAATGAAACCAGACATGATTCGACTTCACACTCTTTTGTCATGTGAGACCGACACCGACCGAAAATGCAAAGGATAGCATTGACACTGACTGAAAGGGACACATCTGTCGCTGCAAGCTCTTAAGAACCATGCACCGTTGTTTGACGTGAGAAGTGGAGCAATGCACAAAAAAGTCCGAGTTCCGAAAAGCTGAAAAGTAACTCGGCTTCCACATTTTGACATCCAACACTTTTGTGCCTTCTGCTCCTTCCCTTCCATCGTTAATCCTCTCCTTTTCAGGTCATCATACCGAGCAGTCGTAGCTGGAGGGTCGAAAGGGTCAGAATGCCGCCAAAGCGCCCCATCAAGAACGTGTTCGACAATGACGACGACGACTCTATCACTTCCTCTCAGGCACCGAACGGCACTCCACCGAAGCGGCCTCGGCCGGCGGACTCACGCTCAACCATGCAGAGGATGGGAGTCGCCCCTCCCGCACCAGCTGCGCCGGCAGACAATAGTATAGCGGCGCAAGTGGCGGCTGCGAAAGCTCGAGCGCAGGCGCTTATGAGTGCTATGCAGAACAAGGGCCAGATCCAAGGGCAAACTTCGGGCGCCCCAACAAGACCTCCTGCTCCACCTGTAAATTCGGGATCCAGACCCACAACGACGCCAAACGCACTCCAAACAGCGTCATCGAATGGTGCTTCGGCAAGTGCAGGAAGTAGCATCCAGGCACAGCTCGAAGCAGCAAGGGCGAAAGTACAGGCTCAGATGGCTGCTCTGCAAAACAAGAACAAGGCTGCACCCACTTCACCTCCCGCCACGACATCTGCAAGCACAGCTTCCGGCAGCACTTCGGCAGCGATGACGACGTCGAAAGCACCTACAGGCATCCACCCGCTCCTCCTTTCGTCTTCCCTTCCTTCAGCTTCCACGTCTCAATCCTCCTCTTCGACGTCTTCACCATTCATCAAAGGGAGAAGCTCGAATGTTCCACCAGAGTCCAATCCCTACCTTCAGGCCAGCCGCTCAGCCGCTGAAGAGGCTAGCAAAAGCGCTGAAGGGCCGAAACAACGCTCCATGCACAAAGGTTTTCAATTTCACAAGCCCGGTCGGCATGTAAGAGAAGCAGAAGAGTTGCGAAGGGAGCAGCAGATGGAAGACCTTAAACGCCGAATCGAAGAATCCGCACGCAAAGCAGGCTTACAAGATGAGCTGGGAGGAGACGAAAAGCGACTTGTCCGGCAGCCACCACCCGAAGTGGAATGGTGGGATCTCAACCTTCTCCCCTCCCGCTCGTACGATTCGGTCCCCGACTCTCTAGCCATTCCCGACATGCTGGAGAAAGGCAAAATCGATTCTGATTTCCCAATCAAGCTCTACGGCAAAGAAAGTCCCATCGACCACTACATCCAGCATCCCATCCCCATCCCTGCTCCCTCTGACAAATCCGAGATCCGCCCTCGAGGTCTCATGCTTACCAAAAAGGAACAACGTAAGCTGCGGCGTCAACGTCGCGCTGCCGACCTACAGGACAAACGGGATCGAATCAAAATGGGACTGCTTCCGCCCGAACCACCCAAGGTTAAACTCTCGAACCTCATGCGCGTGCTCACTTCGGAAGCGGTTTCGGACCCTACCAAGATCGAAGCGCGTGTACGACGCGAGATTGCGGCACGCAAGGAGGCGCACGAGCGCCAGAACGCGGAGAGAAAGTTGACGGACGAACAGAGGAGGGAAAAGAAGGACAAGAAGAAGGAATGGGATGAGAAAAAGGGCCTGTTTTGTCAAGTTTATCGGATCAAACATTTGATTAGTCCGAGACACAAGTTCAAGGTGAGGAGGAATGCGCAGGATCATGGATTGACGGGGGTTTGTGTGTTTCATCCGAGTATGGCGTTGGTGTTGGTGGAGGGGAGTGCAAAGGCGCTCAAGGCGTACAAGAGGTTGATGACGGTTAGGATTGATTGGACGGATCCAGGGCAGCCAAGAGAGAATGAGTCCGAGGAAGAGGGGGAGGGGGCGAGGGAAGAGGGGAATGCGAACAATGTTCCTGTGCGTGGGTTTAGGACGCTGACTACGAGCGAAGAGGGAGTGAATTGGGCCGAGAACGAGTGCGAGTTGGTTTTCGAAGGCCCAATAAGGGAGAGATCGTGGGAAGGAAGGGGGTTTAGAGCCGTGGGTGCTGAGACGGATACGAGAGCGAGGGAGGTGCTGGGTGAAAAAATGCAAGGATATTGGGACGTCGCAAAGCGTGCGGCTTCGAGTCAAACCGATGTGCTTTAGTACAAGCACTTAAGGCTCAACCATGATCCTTATAACTTGACAGCATTGCAGTGGTATGGATTTTGGTAAAGCGTCACCTCTATTGCATCCGGAGATGTGTCTATCTATTGCGCTGTTTGCGATGTTGCCGGCTTGTGCGCGGATGAGTTTTCCACTCGACCCGCACGCTCTAACTTGCCATCTTTGAGCATGTACGCTGGCTTCCATCTACCCTTGGCCGTTCCATCGCCCACCACCACCTCCGCCTGCGCCTCGTCTTCCCCCTCCTTCTCCCCACCCTCAATCCTCAACTCTGGATTGGGCAACGTATTATAAGTCGAGCCTAAACTTGTATATCCCTGATCATACAACAAGCAATACGGTACACCCTCGTCGCCGCCACCTGCCGTGCCGAACTTGTTGGCCAGTTCTACCCTGCCAATCCCCAGCGCTGGCTCGGAAGAGGCCAGATGTGGGCAGCGTAGGAAATCCCAGACGTCCTGATATGTCCAATCCAAGATTGGGTGGATTCGTTCGACTCGAGGCCAGTCTTTGTCGGTCCAAGAACGAGGCGAGAGTTGAGGGCCGTGGGGGTCGTCTCGTCTTGTTCCGACAAAGATGGCTTTGATCTCCCTCGGCGTCCCCGCTCCTTGCTTTGTTGAGTGTGATGATTGCAAGGGTGATGTCCAACTTCGTCCCCCACCATCGAGGTAGGTTCGAATACCTTGCTTCATGCCGCCTTCCACCGACACTAGATCCAAATTGTACCCATGCACATCCGAAACGCAGAACTCGATGAATCTTTCCACTGTAGGGAACGGGCTGTCGCAGGTGATGTATAGCGCCGGTATGCGCTCCAGTTTTGGATCAGAGGAGAGTTTGTTGAGACGCCGAAGGACGGCAGCGAGAATGTGGACTAGGACGGTGCAGTCTTTCCCTCCGTTGAAGGAGAGGGCACAATGGGACTGGCCGAGGTCCTGGATGACCGATTCGCACAGCTCAACAGCGGACTTGACTTTGGCCGAGAGTTGAGGGTATGTTTGTGCGATGGAGGGCTGCTCAAAGAGAGTGTAGACGGCGTCTATCGACTTGATCCATTCCGCCGATGGTTGTGTCAGGGTGGACGAGGAAGAGGAGGAGGAGGCGTTGCTCGCCATGATCGTCCAGATACCTTGACTTTGTGCCTAGGTGAGTAGTATGAAGGTAGCCGTGATGCCGAGGGTCAATGCGATGCGATGGGACAGAGTCAAGGGTCTGACGATGAACGAGTGCGGGGATGACAGGGGTTGAACGTGGTGCTTGGTCGGTCTCGAAGAATGCGAAAGCTGAACGTGAATTGACGTAAGCGCACTCAACTCTCTTGTCGCTCTGTGCCCGCGGCATCCTCAAAGTCACAGTTTACTTTCTTCCTGCAAATCCGTGTTCCGCGAAAAGTGGAGCAAATTTGGCGCCTTTCCTTGGCGCATGGACCTCTTCTCTTCGCGTTTTCAGGGTCCAACTCAGCTTTCTTTTTGCATTTCTTCTTGGTCATATCAATCATCTCTCCTCTCAGCATGACTCAGACGGTTGAGCCATCCGCATTCGACTGAGCCGTCTCATCACTTACCCGTTGACAGCGCATCATATTCCCAGGCCTATCCACTAGTGCCTTGAGCGCAACCACCATGTCCGACATTACCTCCCTCACTGCACGATCAAGTATGGCACCCGAATCATCCTTCGCCTCTCCCAGCCGCAGCGCTCGCAAGATTCGACTCCGCATAACGTCCTCAGCCCCTCTACCGGCGTGCAACTTCCTGGCTCCATTCGAATACGACCTTCCAAATTGCTTCCAGAGGCTTCAAGGGTTTATCTATGCTCAGCTAGTAACCAGAGCCAATTCTAGGGCGGAGAAAGAGGCGATGAAAGGTTCGAAACCGGAGCAGATGCGGCTCGTCATGGATGGCTTCGAGGTTCCATTTGACGATGCGGAGATACTGAGAGATGGTGATCTCGTGGAAGTAAGGCTGGCAAAGGCAAAGATGAAGGATGAGACTCCAAGACTCAGCAGCCAAGATCTCGACGATATTAGGTACTTCAACGATCCGGGCAGGTTGAGGATGTCGGATGTTTTGAAGGAAGCGAATCAAGAGGATTGGATGGAGAGGGCTGCTGCTGCGATGATGGCGGCGTCTGATGACGAAGACGAGGATGACGTGTTGAAGCATGAAAACTTCGGCAGCGACGCAAGCACGGACGATGGTGACCTCACCTCAGCAGAAGAAGATGAGTTTATGGATATGATGAAGCGGCTTTATGACGAGGCTGTAGCAAAAAGAGCGGCTGCGATGAAAACGAAGGACGATGATGAGGAGGATAGCGCAGACGACAAAGACTCAGAAATGGAAGAAGACTCGAGCAACGACAGCTCCTCAAGTTCTCTCGAACACGAAGCGCGCGGAGCCGACGAAGAAGAGCGAGACGCAATCCTCGAAGCCGCTCGAGTAGCCGCTCTCCTTCGCGCAGGCATTCACAAACTCCCTGAAGATGACAGTGATGCTGCCCCTTCGCGCCTCATGGCAGCTGACGACCTGCCGCGCATGCCCACTGCTCCCTCTCCTGCATCTCTACCGCCGGCAAAAGCCTCAAAACACGCATCATCGTCAGCAGCAGCAGCATTGCCGATGATGCCCATGCCCCCTACTACTAGCAGCAGCAGTGGAGGGGGTGCAGCAGCCGCAATGGCAGCCTTCGAAGCGAGACGCAAGCAGATGCAATCGCCATCGATGGCTGGAAGGTTGCCCAAGACGGAGGCGGTCGTGTCGCTCGCAGAAGCTGTGAATCAGATTACGAGTGCTAGGCCGTCTCAATCGCCGAGCAAGGCTCGCGCAACAGGCTCGACTCCTTCATCCTCGTCCTCTTCTTCAAGCGATAGCTCTTCTGCTTCCTCCGAATTGAGCTCTGATTCAAGCGAAGATTCGAATTCCTCTGACGACGATAGCAGTTCGGAATCGGACTCGGATAGCGATTCGGATTCGGCCCCTTCAGAACAGGCAACTCGCTCCGACCGACACCAGGTCGAAATCGACACGGATTCCGAAGACGAAGATGCGACCACCGTACCTCCCGGCCAAGGTACGGGTCGAACCAGACGAAGGAACCAGATGAGGCGCAAGAAGTTCCAACTTGCACGCGAGTCTGAAAACCTGGCAAATTTCGAATCAGCCAAAGCACGAGCGGCGGAACGAGAGCATAAAGACACATTGGGTTGGGTGGAAGACCGCGCTCCAGCATACCAGGTCCAAGGTGCCAGTCTCGCCATTCGCGATACGGCAGAGGAGGGCGCAGCGAGCTACCTCCCACCAGGGGAGGGAAGTCTTGACCTCCCCACGCAGGTTCTGGACATCATCACTTCGGCGGGCGGAGAAGGCAAGGGCACTAAGCGGAAGCGTAATGATGGCAATGACACTGCTTCTTTGCCAGCAAGGCAGCCAGGGCCGAGAATGGAAGATATGCAAGACGGTATCCCGCCTTTTGGAGGGGATGTGCCGGAGGGGGTGGGGATTAGGCATGTCGACTGCAATGCGTATTATGATACGGTGCTGGAGAAGCTTGAAGCTGAAGCGGCAGCTGCCCAGGGTGACGATGGAGAATCCGAACTGGCACAAGGAGGCGAGCCAAGGAAGAGTAAGAAGAAGGCAAAACGGGCGCACATAGCCGACAGCGGAGATGGTAAAGGCAACGTGGATGAGCTTGACTACGACGAGCCTGCTGAGGAGCAGCCGAGGGAGACGGGTGAGGATGGGCCTCGGAAGCGGAGCAAGGTGAGATCAGGTTGCCATTGTCGGATGTAGTTGACGTGCCGTCTACGACGGAGGCGACTGAGTCGCCTGCTTCTCGACCTGCGTCTGAAGCGGGTAGCGACGATGAACCCGCCGACTACCAACGCTGGCTCACACTGTACAAGGACGACAATTTCGATGTGGCTGACAAGTGGAGGGAAGTTTACGACAAAGGTTGGATGGATGGGGCGGTGGATCTGGAAGCAAAGTTTGCGGACACGCCCACTTTGGCGTTCGACTATATTTTGCCGGGGATGACGCTCGTGTTCAAGGAAGTGGCTTTGGATCCAGAGACGAATTGCCCCGAGACAAGGATGTACATTGGTCTGGTGTGCAATATCTCGAATTTTGGGGAGAGGGATGTGCAGATGGACGTTGCAGGTCCGATGAAGGACGACGAAGATTCTTACGAAGGATTTCGGGAGCATTGGAATCGCGAGAATTGTCCCAAGCTTTTGTGGTATTTTGAGCCCTAGTCGAGCGTCGGTTCGGTCCTAGATTAGAGCGAGAGCGAGAGAGGGTTTGGGGGGTTGGAATCGTGTTACTAGTTAGGGTGGCTGGTCGAATTCCATTTCGACGTTGCTCTTCTGTGCGTGTTCTGCGATGATGTCGACAGTAGTTGACGACGTGGGCTTTGCGTCCTGTGTGTGGAGAAGGGGGAAAGGGTTTTGACACGTTTTGCTGCGGATGTTCTCGGGACAGACATGGCGGCCGACTGACTGCGACGTAGAAGTCGATTGTGTCGTCAATAGATTCTTGACGAGCAGCCGTGATAGAGAGGTCGGGGTTTGAAGCTTGTGAGGGTCCAACGAGTGTCGATAAGCTGCGGGGGAGGAGGAAGGATGGATCATGTAGTTAGCGATAGTACTCGAGTTGGGCTGCGTTTGCATTAAGCTTGGCTGGCTCACCAGCGTCGGTCGGTCGTCCTTGCACCAAACCCTTGCCACCGCATCGCGCGCCTCGACCAATGCTCAAAAAGGAGCCACCATGCCATCCCCGCACAGACTTGGATGCCTTTCGCCCAACAACCTGTTGGTCTCCGTCGCCGCCGCCGCCGCCTTGCTCGATTCAAAGCTGCGCTTGGGCGCCCAAACCCCCCGAAATTTGACAATTCCTCCCATCTCCATACACACACACAAACGCACACACACACATGGAGAGTACGTCGCCACGACTCACACACACACACACACCCATTCATCACAATCCCTCAACACCACCCACACTACAGTACACCATGTTGGATTCGACTTGGGTCATTTGCACAGCATCAGAACAGTGTGTTGAAAACAAATAAATTCTTCCAAAACCATATCTTCTCCTCTTCCTCCTCCTCCTTCTTCTTCTTCTCCTTCTCCTTCTCCTTTCCTGTTCATTAAACGCTGATCTGGGCCGCATCCAAATTCAACGCATGCAACAGCAAGTTGACATTCCTAATCCTAATATCGGGATTCACATCATCCATCCCTGCGCCCGGATTCCTCTTCTGCCACTCCTTTGCACTAATCACATTCTCCAAAATCTTCTCCCTCAACTCCTGCACCAGCACCTGCTGCTGTTCCATCGTCGCTCCAATCGCCAGCGCCGCCATGAGGTTCCACGTTGGCTCATCCTCCAAATCCACATTCCTATACTTGCCTCCCACCGTCTGCGCACTCAACTGCTGTCCCAACCCACTACCCATATAGTAACTCACTCCAAACGGAAGACTCATCTTGGTCCGAGTCGAGGGGAAGAGCGTAGCCAACTTACCCTGCGAAGTAAGTCGTGAGAACAGCAGCGCAAAGATCTGCTTAAACTGCTCCAACTCTTCCGCAGCCACATCGCCTTGCTGCCTCAACGTCTCCGCCCTCGAGAGGAAGATGGTGAGGAACGCAACTCCAGGTCGCGTCTGCGTCACCCGCACAGGATCATTCCGCTCAACAAACAGCGCCAGCATTCCCGACACAATCCTCATGGGCGCCGTACTAGCCATCTGCATCATAGACGGCACAATAGTGGTGGCAAACGTCTCCGACTGCCTCTCCGCATCGCGACGCGCCTCGATCTTGCTCGGATCATCCGAAAGATCATCCAGCAAGGGCCCATTTCGGACAACATCGAGCGATTCAAAGGATGCAACAACCATGGTGAGCGCGGTGAGCGTCTGTTCCGAGGAAAGGTGACGGAGGGCACGAGGGAGAAGCCTCTTGCCCTTGGCCGAAGAGAGAAGCGAGACGAAAGGATGCGGGTCGGAAATTTCCAATGGCTCCAGAACGCGGAGCTCGGTCCAGAGCTGCGAAGTGACAGCCGCAACCTCTGCCTGATGAGCGTCGTGGGCATCCTTGGCGGCACTGGCAGCTTCGTCTTGCGGATCCGTCTCGCCATTGGGGGCAGTAGGAGCGTTACGACGCAACTGCTCGAGCTGCAATACGAGATCGTAGAGCTTTTCCAAGATACGAAGGACTTCGTGCTTGGTGAGAGGATCGCGACGGAGCGTGCTGTTGCCTCCCAAGGATGCACCTTCGAGGGCCTGCTTGACTGCATCCCTAGCATGACCGGCGTCGGGAGTAGCATCACCGCTCGTCTTCTCCTTGTTGGCCTTTGCGGCGTCGGCCGAGATCTGCAGCATCTGCCTGGGGTTCTTGGTGGACGAAAGCGAGACTCGTCCGAGAGCACCTTCCAGCGCAGCGCCGGAAGCCGACTTCTCCATCCTCTCCTTTCGACTCTGGACGATCCTCTCGACCTGCTGCTGCATCCTAAGCATAGCATTCTGCTGCTTGTTCAACTTCTGCTTGCCCTTTCCAGTCTGCTTCTTCTCGCCGTTGGCAGTGCCTTGAGCGGCGGCAGGAGCAGGCATAGGCGGCATACCTGGTCTCCTAGGTCCACCACGAAGAGCAAAGTAGATGTGGGCGTAAAAGTCGTCGGCGTAAGGATCGGCGGTGATGAGCTGCGAAATCTGAATTCGTGTGATAAAGTCCTTGTCGGATCCCGACATGAGACCGTTGTACTTGGCCATGGAGTTGATCTTGTCCATCCTCCTCTTCCTCTTCTGCTCAACTCTGTCGAACTCGGCCATCTGAGATTGAGCCTTTTCCATCATGAATCTGACTGCGTCCTGCTCGGCTCCACTTGGCCTCTCACCGCCACGGTTGGCAGGATCAAGGAGAGCGGGGAAGTTGTGAGCGACGGACTCGAGCGAGTCGAATTGCATGGGAGGAGGCAAGGAAAGGATGGATTGCTGGACGAGAGGAGGCATGGCTTCGAGGAGAGCGCGCATGCGAGCAAAGTGTGCAGCCTGAGCGGCCTGGATGGCAGCAGGGTCTGCGTTGGGGCCGAGGGGAGGCATGGGACCCATAGGTGGCATGCCACCAGGAGGAGGCGGAGGAGGGAGGTCGCGAGAGTCGGAGCGCTGGTGGGATTGCATGAGTGCGGCCATGGCGGGAGGACCCATGGGCATGGGAGGCTGCTGCTGCTGCTGCTGTTGCTGTTGAGGCGGGATTGGGGAAGCGCCTGCACCGCCACGCTGAGCACGAAGTTGGGCTTCAACTTCCTCAACAGTCATAGGCTTCCTGTCCATGGGTGGCTGCTGCTGCTGCTGCTGGGATGGAGGTTGCTGCTTACCACGCATAGCGAGCATCTCTGCTTCGACTTCCTCGAGAGTCTTGGGCTGAGCTCGAGGCTGTTGCTGCTGCTGCTGCTGCTGTTGCTGGTGAGGGATTTGCTGAGGGAAGTGCTGTTGCTGTTGCTGCTGAGCGCCACGACCGGCACCGAAGCGAGGGACGGGGTCAACAAGGAAATCATCGAGACTGGCAGCGAACTTGTTGGATGGATCGAATTTGCTCTTTTGCTGCTGTTGGGGCTGCTGCTGCTGACCATACTGATTGTAGTTGTGCTGAGGAGCAGGAGCAGCATGGCCAAAGTCAAAATCCTTGCCGACATCGCCACCAAAATCGCCAAAAGTGTCGTCGTTCAAGTCATCACCAGACTCGTCGAGCTTATCGCCTAGACCATCGTAGCCCTCCTGACCCCAAGTGTAGATCTCGACATCTTCCTGAGCACCGGCGGCGAGAGCTTTGATCTTTGCATCGAGCGATTCTTCGTTGTCGAAAGTAGGGTCGAAAGCGTTTTGACCGTAATTGGTGCTACGTGGAGGAGCACCGCCTGCGCCGCCACGCTTGTCGCCGGGCAGCGAGACGTCGAAGCCAAAGAAGGACATTGCGTGAGTAAGCAAGCCCTATGGAATCGATATTGTCCTAGTAGTGAATGAGTAGATGGAGAGTGGAGAAGGATGGCGTATGTGCGAGCTGCGATCTGAATCCAGAATGCGAATGCGGGAATCGCGCTCAGACGTTGACTCTGTCCAGTTCAGTCCAGTCCAGTCGAGTGCGCTCCAATCACGTGTGGCTTTGCTGCCGCTCATTGATTCATACTTGTGATCGGGGGCCTAATTTAGCTCAGACAAAGCAAAACTGTGTCAGATCGGTCGATTTTACTCAGGACAAAGAGAATCTGCCAGTCTAACAATGCTACAGGCTTCAAAATGGGCTTCTGCAAGGTGTGGAGGTTTGCAGGCGAAACAATTGAGCGCGTTCGCAGGGGCCAAGCTGGAGAGGAGAAAAGGGGGGAAAAGTGTTAGTTGTGGGTTTGTGCGCTGTCGTCTTGCTGCACGTCAACGCAGATGCATTCCGACGCAGCACAACACAGTACAGCACAGCACAGCTACAGACAAGTCCAGTTCAAGCTTGTCATACGTTGGCAAAAGGTGGACAGACCCCACGCTTACTCGCACGCAGCAGCACACTTACATTCACGCACGCTTGCTCGCTCTATCCGACACCTGCCCGAATGTGATACAGTACTTGCTCCTCTCCTCTCCTTTCCTCAACCTCAACCTCAACTTCACATCACACTCACTTTCCTTCCTTCCACGCCCTCCTATTGCTCTTACCCAGCACTTGTATGAGCGTGGACAGCGGCTGCTCCCACTGCGTCTGACTCTCACCTTCGCTTTCAACTTGGACGGACACCAAACGGCAGAAAACTACAACGCATCACCTCTCTAGGCGCTTCGGCCCTAGCTGCCCACCATGCCGCCCAAATCCCTCGTCACCACCCTTCGCGATCGCTACCTCAACACCATTCGATCCGTCCAACCCCCATCAAGATGGAAAGTTCTCGTAGTCGATTCCTTTACCAAAGACCTCCTCAACTCCGTCCTCAAGATGTACGACATTTTGCAAGAAAACGTAGCTCAAGTCGACAACATCGAGCTCTCCCGTGCATCTCAGCCCACTCTCGAAGCATGCTACCTCCTCACTCCCACAAGCCAGAACGTCGATCGCATCATTCGGGACCTTGCTCCCGAGGCAGGCCGACCACCAACCTACGCTGCCGGCCACATCTTCTTCGTCGACAGCCTGTCAGATGCGCTCGTGCACAAGCTTACCACATCGCCAGCCGAGCCAAGGTTGAAGCAGCTGATTGAGCTATATACCAACTTCTGGGCAGTCGAGGCACAGACCTTCTCCCTCAAGTCGCCACAGAGCTTTCTCAACCTTTTCCAGCCGGTGGGGGGACTGTACGGGCCGGATCCAATGGAAGCCATGCGTGCCATAGAGGAAGAGTTGCAATTCAGCACGCAAGCTATTCTCAACGTTTGTGTCACCCTCAACGAATTCCCGCTGATTCGGTATTACAACCCTTCGCATCCTCCATTGGGACCTCTTCAACCCCCAAAAGACGCCGTCAAATCCCAAACAGCTGCGGCCAACATGTACCAAGGCAGCGCACGCATGGCGAGGTTACGAGGCAACAACGATGGCGCTGTTCCTGGTGCTGGGACGGACGGTCCGACAGTTGGAGAGCATTTCACCAAAAAGCTAGCTTTTCGGGTCCAAGCCGCTATCGACCAATATGTGCGCGATAACGAGCCAAAGATGGAATCCTCTCGTCCTCGCAGTGTGCTTTTCATCACCGACCGGTCGATGGATACCGTCGCGCCCTTCCTGCACGAGTTCTCGTACCAGGCCATGTGCAACGACCTTCTAGCCATCGAAGATGGCACGCGCTACCATTACACTTTCTACACCTCGGATGGTGAACGGGAAGAAAAGGACGCCATCCTATCCGACGAGGATAATGTGTGGACGGGGATTCGACATTTGCACATTGCTGAAGCGATTGACAAGTTGACGAAAGATTTCAAAGCGCATGCGGGGGAGCAGGGAGCGTTTGCGGATCCGAATTCGAGTCTGAACGATATGAGGGATATGCTCGCGAGTTTGCCGCACATGCAGGAGATGAAGGAGAAGCTGTCGTTGCATCTGACCATGGCACAGGACTGCATGAACCGGTTTGAAAAAAGCAAGTTGCCGAGTCAGGCCATGGTGGAGCAGAATTGCGCCACGCGTCTCACGCCAGACGGGAGCAAACCCAAGACTCTGGTTGAAGAGATGGTTCCGCTCCTCGACGATCGGAGCGTATCGAACACGGACAAGGTTCGAATCATTGCGCTCTACATTATGTACTGCGATGGAGTGCCGGATGAGGATCGGAAGCGCTTGTTCCAACACGCGAGGTTGGGGAGGTACGAGATGGAGGCGGTGGACAATTTGGTTCATCTGGGTACGCAGGTTGTCAAGGAGCCGAGTAGTGGTGGAGGGTGGGATATGTTTTTCAAAAAGGGAAAGAGGAAGCAGCAACCGGGGGAGAATGAGTTTGAACTGAGTAGGTATCAGCCGTTGGTCAAGCTCATGGTGGAGGATCATTTTGCGGGCAGGTTGGAGCAGAGTACGTATCCGTATGTGCGAGATGCGCCGCCAGAGACGGCGACAAGTGGGTATGCGTTGCCGGTGCAGTCGTCGGCGTTGGCGAGGGTGGGGTTGGGAGGCGGCAGTGCGGCTAGCAGTGCGAACAACTCGCCTTCGGCAAGGGCGCAACCGAGTTCGTTGCGGTCGGCCAAACCGACGTGGCATCAAAAGGGTCGCGGGGGAAGCAACGTCGGTGTGGAGAGGGTGGAGAATCGACAACGAGTGCTGCTGTTTGTGGCGGGAGGGATGACGTATAGCGAGATGCGGAGTGCTTATCAGATAAGCGATCGGTTGGGCAAGGACGTGTACATTGGATCGTCGCATACGTTTACGCCCGAGAGCTTTGTCGAGGTTCTGAAGCATTTCGGCAAGGCGAGTGCCAAAGATGCTGCGCAGAGGGGAGCGCATCATAGTGAACGAGCGCATGGGCATGGGCATGGGCATGGGCATCATCATAGTGTGGCAGGACAGGGAGCGGGGCAGAACATTCCACGTGGGGCGGCGCAACTTAGCAAACCGTTGAACGACCGAAGTGCGATTCGGAGTACGTCGTTGCAGCATGGAGCGAGGCCGTTGGATTCGAATGGAGTCGGGGTTGCGGGGCAGAGTGGGTATGCCAATGCGACGAATACGAATGCGGGATGGGTGGATCAGGGGGCGTACGATAGGAGGTTCCAATCGCACAATCCTGCATCGCAACCTCCTCAACAGCAGCAGGCAGGGTTGAAACCACCCAACAGTATCCCCAATCACATGGCAGATGTCACCAGCGGCGGCGGCGGAAGCGGGAGTATGAATAATGGAGGAAGAGCAAGTCCAAGTCCAAGTCAGGCGAGCGAAACAAGCTTGAGGACTAAAGAAAGGAAACGCTTGAAAAACCCTTTCTCGTTCAAAAAATAAACCCAAAACCAAACCTCTCGTCATTATTTGCTCCTGCTCATCATCATCGTCATCCTTGGCTTACATCGCCATGATGATCATGATAATGATAATGAACCACTGCATCCCTACAGCCCAAGTCAGACGTCTGAAAATTTTTCGTGCTTGACCCTCTCCCAACCAAAGCACGCACGATTGAGACGTTTTCAACATTACTGACCCTCTCTGGCTCGCCAGGTTGACTTACAATTTACCACCCTCTAATCCCCAAAACATGCCTAACGTCGCTTGCGAACCTCAAACTATCCAGTAC
This sequence comes from Pseudozyma thailandica, assembly GCA_023212835.1. Taxonomy (NCBI): domain Eukaryota; kingdom Fungi; phylum Basidiomycota; class Ustilaginomycetes; order Ustilaginales; family Ustilaginaceae; genus Pseudozyma; species Pseudozyma thailandica. Next base: position 316,978 of record JALCCH010000007.1, read on the forward strand.
TGGCAACAAATCCAAAAGCGCCTCATCGTTTGGATCGCAAGTCCAACCTTCAATCGGCACACCATTCTCCCTATTCAACCTATAACTCGCCGGACTATTATCTACCAAACAAACCTTGCTCAAATCCTTATCCACCACCTTTAAATCCTTAACATAACTCCCCGCCTTATAACTGCAACTCTCCCTAAACAACCTCGCCGAAATCAATCCCCTTCCCTGATCAAGCCAATCAATCACCGGATCCGCATACTCCTGCACCGAGGCCGTAAAAATCACCACCGTATACCAAGAAGCCACTTTGCGCAAGAAATAGTCGGCCCACGGTCGCTTGTACACATGGTACAGGACCGATCGTCCATCCAGCACCACTTCAACCATGTGAGGTCGGATCCGACGTGGATTGTCGTTCGCCCGCAACCCCAGCATCGCCCCCGCCGTCTCAAGCCCCAAAAATCCACTCGTCGTCGTCCTCCCATGCGCACTGTAGTGACTTGGCGATCTTGACGTCGAATGGATCAGCGTCTCATCCAAGTCAAGCACGAGGATCTTGGGACTGTGATGGATCACATTGCTCTGCACACCCCTCGGCACCACTTTGCCCACCATCGACGCAGTCGGCTCCACCTCTGCCCCCTCGCCTGCATTCCCCATCGCCGCCGCCCTCCTCGCCGCTCGACCTTTGGCAATCCGACTCTGCCGTTCAGCCTCCTTGACCGCCTCTTTCTCCGCCATCCCCACATCGATCAGACCTGCTCCTCGATTGCCCTTCAACATTGGATCCACCACCTGCGGATTCGGCAGCAATCGAGACGGCGTCCTTTTGCCCGTCTCCACCTCCAACGCTGTCCATTGCACACCTAGCGACGCAGCTTGGTCCTCCGTTACGGGCTCGGAGAAGTATGACAAGTCCTTTTCGTCCACCTCGGCGTCGGCGCCTGCGCCGGGTTTGGGCGTACGTGGCCGAGGCGAGGGTTGGAGCTTGTCTGAGGTCGAGTCGCGTTTGGGGTCGTTTTTGGCTGCAAAGCGGAGGGAGGAGGGTCGTGGGCGGACAGGAGTCGATTCGGAGGAATCGCCGTTTTTCTCCAGAATGGGCACTTGAGCACGCTCATAGACTGCTTCGACGGCTTCTTCAGCTCGAACAGCCCGACGGCGTCGCAAATATCGCACGCAATTGACAGGAGACAACAGCACCGCTAGGAGGAGATCGCGAAGTGCCAGCAGCGTTCTGCGAATCGCGCGCTTCGTCGACGAGCGGCGTCTCTTGGTTGAAGCAGATTTGGACGATGACACATCGTCCGAGGCAGTGGCATTGCGAGAAGCAAGCGATTGATGAGAATCTTCTGTCTCGGATGCTCGAGCTGACGCGTTTGCAGCCGAGCGCGTAGAGCGACGTCTTCGTATTTTTGAAGGGGTGAGACTGCGATCGATGGCTGCTTCGTCCGAGTCAGTAGTGCCGAGTGAAGAGTTGGAGTTGGAGGAGGCAGCGGCGAGCGCTTCGACTGCCGTCATTCCCATGCCTCTGCGGCGTAAGGATCCGCGCCGAGAAGCCGTAGGTGTTGATGAGGCAGAAGTGGACGAGGCGTCGTTCGAATGAAGACCGTTGAGTTTGAGGTTGGATGTGGGAGTATCTTCGTTTTCACCTGTTGCGCCACTGTCCGATGTGGTTGAGCTTGCTGACTGCTTCTTGGGAGTAGCCGAAGCAGCCGCAGCAGGATCCACTACGTCCGAGCTCGGATTCTCCTGCGCCACCGCTTCCACCGCTTCGGGCTCGCCTTTTGCTGCTTCGAGCAGAGTCTCTGAATCAACAGCCTGTTCATCTCGATGATCCTGCGTGAATGCAAAGCCTTGTCCCTGGCCATGCTCTGTCTCCTCTGCTGCAGTGATGGTAGTGTCCGCTAGACTGGGCGAAGTAAGGAGAGTGGCAGCTTCGTGCGACTGTGAAGAGCCTTCACCCCAACTACTGTCAGCGCTGCTTTGCGAGATGGTCCTTTCCCTCGGCCTGTCAATGTCTTCGGGCGCAAAGTCGCCACCATCGAACTCGACGATATCCTCTCTTTCCTTCTCCGTCATGAGTTCTGGATCCTGGTGTCGTGGCATACTGGCTTCCTGCCTCGCCCATGCCGCAAGCTCCTCTTCCTGGGCAGCTGAGGTAAGGGTCAAGGATGCCGCTTGATTGAAACGCGACTGACGCCTCGATCTGCGCCTGAGTCCCGAATCAGACTCATCTGTGCTGCTGGAGGAGCCATCGCGACGGCGAGAGTGTTGACCTGAACCGGAGGATGCTGTGCGTCTTGCCTGATTGCGTTGCGGAGCTGTCGAGGACAGGAGAAGATCATCGAGGCTAGGAACTCGCTTTGTGCGGCGGTAAGAGAGTTCTGAATCGCTGTTCTTGCGAGAGCGGCTGCGAGAGCCAGGATGGATGGCCTCATCCAACCAACCAGTCAATCCCCATAGTCCGCTCCATCTTGCTCCCCTTTGTCGCGAGTCGGAATCGCTGTCTTCAGTATCGAGTGCGATCGAGGGCCATGCGCCAGCTGGAGTGCTTCCGGTGCGACGGAGGGTGTTGTTGTATAAGCCGCGAGGGGATTCATCCTGCTCTTGGGACCATCTGCGGAGGGAAGAGGAGCCGGATGGGGTGGAAGGATTTGTGCTGGAGGATCTACGACTACCTGGAAGAGAAGAGTGGGAGCGAGAACGTTTGGTGGAGGAAGAAGGTCTGGATGGAGGTGGTTGTGGTGCTTGCGCAAAGGATCGAGTGAGCACCGAGTCGAGGTAGCTGATCGAATTCATGGTGGCGTGTTGACCTTGTCAGCGATGCAGATTTGGATGATGCTGTGCGCGTAGGCCAACGACAGTGCACTCGTACCGCCTTACTGCTATCCTGATCGCTGTCGCTTGGTATCGGGTGGGAATCACCGCTTCATGACGGAGAGATTGAATGGATAGGGATGCTGAGGCGAGACTTGATGTGTGCCTGTGTACAGCCTTGGCCCGAATCGATGCTTGCTAGATGCGTCCCGAGGGCGACGAGCGGCGAGGGTAATCGAATGGTACGTAGGAGTAATGATGGCGAGGGAAGGAAGCTTGTGCACGACAAGTCCGAAGGCACTGTTGACTTAGGTGTAGTAGTAGTGGTTAGCTGTGAGCGAAATGTCGACATCCAGCATGAACTGACTTTTGACTCTCACTCGGTCACTTGTCCCAACACACTCACTCAATCGAGGTCAAAGGTTGCAGCTCAGCTCTCTTCTACCAGAAATATCGAAAAACCAAAAAAAATAAAAAGGTACTGTAGCCACGACGGAAGGTTGAGGCTGAACGGTGAGGAAAATGAGGCAGCAGAGAGGCACAATTATTTGAACCCAACATTCACGAGCGTAATTCTCGCTCGCTCACAACTCCACATTTTTCTCGCTGGCCTGCAGCTGCAGCAGCTCAGTTGACCAACGCAAACGCACTGACCCCACTTCAATTTGTGAATAAATCCAAAAATGACGACGATGGAATTGGCGAAAAGCGGGATTTTAAGGGTCAAGTTTACTCACACAGAAGACCGATTTCCGAAATCACCTTCCGAAATCAGCTTGGCTGCTTGCACTTGTGCTATCAGCTGTTGGTTCCACACCTTTCTGCTTCACCTTCACACTCAAGTCAAGCTCCCACATCTTCAACAAAGCACGTTCCAGAGTCAGAGGTCTGGATATAGCGACAATGCTGCAACCAGCAGCTATCACTGCTTTGCTCACCCAGCTTATCAACCACGACAATGCTGGTGATTCCTCCTCCTCTTCCTCCTCAAGCCGTCCTCACACGGCGCTCCTAACTTTGCTCGACTCATCCGAACTCTACGCCGCGGCAACACGCCTAGTCGACTCTCCACCGCCCAAGTCATCCGTCGCTTCTCTACTTGCTAGCACCGCTGCAGCCACAGGCACTGCTTTGCCCTCAAATGCTCGACCTGCACCTCTCACACTCGACGAACGAGCGCTCTGTCTCTCCGCTATCGCCGTCACTGCTTGGCGTCAAGCCACACAAGCTTCCTCATCCAGCAGTAAAGTTACGAATGTCCTCAAACAAGGCACGAATATCGTCCTCCCCGGTGCGTCCGTGCAGGTAGCCAAACATGCGGTCACGGGAATGACGGGTGCAGGTGGGAAGAAGAACACCACTCGAGAGCTCGTACCCCTTTTGCTGGAGAGCGATTTGGGCAGGATATTGGTCATGCCCATCGTTCCGGCCGGAGTGACCATGAGTCAGTCCAGGAGTGAGATGGCAAATATGGAGGATTCAAATGAAGACATGGCGGTGTTCGGAGAGAGTGCCAAACCGTTTATGCTTCTCACGCTCAACGCGGCAGCTGACGGCCCACCAGCTAATCTGCCCAAGAGCCCCTCGACGCCGAATCAGGGAGCAAGTCCCGCACTCGCATCCTCTACAGCAACACTCTCAGCTACCAACCCAGCCCGATCTCGTCTACGCTCTGGAGGAACCACACCAACTTCGACGAGGTCGGATAATACGCCAACCCCATCCCGCTCGCCCGTCTCGGAACACTTTCCTACCGCCCCCGGTGGTGGGCCGAACGGCTCTTCCCCTTTCCCGCCCGAAGGTGAGACTCTGAATGCAGCGGTAGAGGAAGATGCAGCGGTGAGGGAATGGGAAGCCAAGTTGTGGTCCGGCTTGTATGCGCAGGCAAAGGCGTTGGCGAGAGTGTTGGCGCCGAGTTTGAGCAAGTGTGGCGTGGGACAGAGGGATCATGATGTGGATGATGATCATACGCAGCAGAGGAGGGGGAGTGGGGCGGTGAGCGAGGACGAGGCTGAGCATTGATTTGGGCTCACATCACTATGACCAAGTAATGGCTGAGAGACATGTGAGCAATGATACCCTCTTCGACAAGACAATTTTGTAACACGATGTCTGCATGCATGGAGCTGGAATGAGCCTGTCTGTGTAAACACAGCTTGCAAATCAGGATGGTGCTTTTGATATGACGAGCTGAGCAAGTGAGTTGGGTTGGATGCTGCTGTTTGTGGTGTGTGTAGATGGGGAAAAATCGAGCTTGATGGTGAGCGGAGGGACCGGACCGGACGGGACCTTCGACGCGTGGACCAGTGTGCACTTTTTGAGAGTTGTTCCGAATTTGCACCCCGCCTCTCTCCCCCACACCTGAGCTATCCTCGCATCATCTTTGCGCTTGCACACCCCAACGCTCGACATCATCTTCGCCTTGTCACCATCAACGGCGCCTTTTTTTCCCCCATCCACAGCTCACATCTCTATTGCTACAAAGTGCGATCGAACGCGAAAGGTCACGATGGGGTCTACGTCGACGCAGCCACCCACGTTGCTGATTGTGATGGGCACTTCTGGCTCGGGCAAATCCACGGTTGGTCAATCGCTCTCTGTTGCCCTCAACTGTCCATTTGTCGATGGAGACGATTTGCATCCACCCAGTAACGTGGCCAAAATGTCTGCGGGACATCCGCTAAACGACCAGGATCGAGAACCTTGGCTGCAAACCATTCGCAAGACCGGGTTGGAACTTGCACTTTCTCAATCAGTTGCACCAACTCATTCGACGGGACAGGGTATGAGTGAAACGCAAAAGCTGGCTGAAGTCTACGAAACCTCTTCCACCACCGTTTCCTCCACGGATCGCCTAGCTCACGCTCAATCCTCGACTGCTCAACCACACGAACTGCAAGGTGACCAACGTTATCTGGCGATCATCGCCTGCTCGTCACTCAAACTCATCTACCGTCGTCTGCTGCGCGGTACGATAGCATCACTCGCAGATCCAGCAGCCACAAGACCCGAATCAGAAGCCCCAATCCCAACAGATCTAAAGGTAGTCCACATCTACCTCGACTTGAGCAAAGAGTTGCTCGAGCAAAGAATGGCCAGTCGAAAGGGTCATTTTATGAAACTCGAAATGCTCTATTCGCAACTGGCAACGCTCCAAGTACCCAAAGAGGAGGCCGAAATGGGCGTGGTCAACATCAACGTCCAACCCGAGATGAAGAACGATACCATCATCCAGACCATCGTCCACAAGCTCAAGGCCAAACACATCATCTAACCCCCCTCCAAACCCGCACTCACACACACACATGATTATTGACACACATATATAGAGAGAGTTATTTTCCATGGAATGGTGTACATGCCAGCGGCTGCGGCTTTACTGAGCGGAACCCGACTGAACCGCGTCGGCCTTGAACTGTCTCACCAACTCATCCACCCTCTCCTCCTTCTTCCTCCTCTCGGCGCTCAACAGCTGCAGGATCTTACCCTGCTTGGCACTGGGCAATCCCTTGGTCTTGACCATAAACCTCGGAAACTTTTGCGCCTCGTCCTTGCTACTCCCTTCGATCCCGTGGCTACTGAGTGGGTCGAGGTTGTGGAACATGCCTCGGTCTCTGTTTGCAATCTCGTCTTCGTACTGTTCGACGCTCTTTTTACCCCTCCAACGAGTCGTCTTTGTCATTTTGAGGTACACCCTTGAACGTTCATAGTCGAGTTCCGAAGTGAGCAGATGCTGTTTCTGAAACTCGGGGCTCACTTCGGGGAACAGGAACGGTTCCAACAACCCTACTTCCACCTTCTTGTGCGTTCTGCCTCGACCGGAAATCTTCTTGCCCGTTCGATTGTCGCGCGTCACCGGCGAGCGGTAGATCGAACTCCTCGCCCAGGTGGTTTTGAGACCGTAGATGGCGAGAAGGTAAGATCGAAGCGCGTGCTTGTGCATCGAGAGCGGCACGCGGAACGTCGCTTTAAACGCATCGTACTCCTGGCCCGAAGGCGTGAAATTCTTGACGAGTCGGATAATGGTGTTGGGCAAAAACGTCAATTCACCCGCTCGCTCCGGCGCAGCGTACCATCGCGGCGCGCTCGAGTCAAGGATGAGGCAATCGTCGGCATCGTCCAAATACACGTGCGATCGATCGCGAAGTTTCCAAGCCGCTTTCTCCTCGGCCACCCTCTCGCCGGGTGTCAATCTCAACCACGCCGCCCAAGCTCCCGCCTCTTCCGCCTTTTGGAGCTCGCGGAAAGCCGCCCATCCTTCCTCCGTGTCCGCACCGAGCTTGGCGGGCAGATGCGAAGATTCGGCTTCAGGACGAGGGTAACCGGACGAGTAGCCTTGACGCCAACCGAGTTTACGCAGGCATTCGTATCGTGTGCGAAGCAGGGCGTCGGAGCGTTGGGATTCGGACATGGCTCGCCAGAGAGGACGAAGGGCAAAGTCGATCTGACGCTCAAAATCCATCGCGTCAAACCTTTCCACTTGGCTGACGTACACCGGTCGTTCAATCTCCTCGGCCACTTGTGCTCCCTCTTGCTGCTCCTCTCCCAGTTGCTGTTGCTGTTCTCGCTGCTGTTGTCGTTGTCGTTCCAGTTCTTCTTCTTGCACCCTCCTCTTTTCGTCGATCTTTTCGAGCTTGGCACGGTAAGCCTCGATCTGCTCATCCACCCAGAGTTGAGGATCAGCGATCTGTACACCTGCACCCTCCTTGGCGCGGATCTCTTCGACTGTAGGGGACCAGAGACGCGCACGAGCGGTACGGAAGGATTTGGCGAGATCGTATTCCTCATCGAGCCATTCGGGGAAGAAGCGGCGTTTTTTGGCCGAGTATTGGAGTTGTCGGATCTCCTTACCATGGTCAGGTACGAACCAGCCCCATTTGACCAGATGTTTGGCTTTGTCGGTTTGAGAAGCGATGAGGTTTTCCCTGCTGCCACGCTTCTTACGCCCAGTGGTTGGAGCAAGGTCGAAGTCGGGAGCGTTGGTGGCTGCGGGCTCGGCGGTGGCGGTGATGAGATCGTTGCGAGAGATGGTGGAGACGGTCAAGCTTCGACTTGGTTGAGAAGCAGTGGTAGGGTTGTTGGAGATGGCGATGGCGGAAGTGAGGCGTGCCACTCGAGAAACGGTAGAGGCGCCACGAAGGGCAGTGCGTGCAAGCGATGCTTGCGTGTGTGGTGCTCGAATCATCTTGGCGGTAGTGTGGATTGCCAAGGAGATGGTTGGAGGTGATGATGAGCAAGTTGTAGGGTTTTGATTGAGAAGAACTACTGCTTGCACAAGCAACTTTTTCGACGTTTTCTTCCGATCTTCTGCTTTTTGTCTTTGCTCGTCTGCCGCATTTTCGCAAGGTGCCCGATCTGACAGAGATTGCTCACGTGCCGGCGTCCTAACAAAGGGTTTGGTTCTCGCGCGAGTAGCTTTAGCCAGCTTCAGCCTCGTGGCGTCCCCGCCTCCCTTTGACTGCTCACCTTGTGTCGCAGAGTACTTTTCAAAGCCCACAATGTCAAATGCAATGCAAAGGAGGTCGGAGCTGCTGCGTGCCAATGACTCTGCTAGGATCGATGCAGACTCGCAAGGGAGGCGTTCGCTTACCCCTATGAGTCTGGACAATGACTTGTGTGCCAGGTACGGAACGTGGGTTGGGAAGCTAAAGAGGTTTCACTGTTACTTTGTATGATCACTGGTGACTGCCCTTTTGTGTGGGTGTGCGACAATGAGCAAAAGCCTCCTGTTTACTCATCACCTCCGAGGTTTGACCGGAATCAACAGATCATCATTGCTTCATGCTACTACTCAATGCATAAGTTTGTGCCTGTCGTTGAATGGAAAGAGAAGATGAGAAGCAGAGCTAACATTGGGTGAATTGCTAAAGCTGGGGTAGCTATGATATGTGTCATGCCTTTTGCTGTGAAATCATTATCAAAATTTTACAAAAAATCAATTGCACCATTATGAGAGGTTTATCTGTATGAGTTTAAAAAAAGCCCAAAATTAAAAAATGGGAGAGAGAGAGAAAGAAAGAGAGAGAGAGAGAGAGAGAGAGAGAGAGAGAGAGAGAGATACAAGCGCGTGTGCTCTCTCTCTGTCTCTCTGCTGTGTGCTGCTCACACACACACACACACACACGCAAACGCATGCAGCCACACACACACACTTACTCACACACTCGCCCGCCTTCCGCCTTTCGCCTTCGGTTGAGCTTTGTGCTTGGATGACCCTTGCTTGCTCAACCGCCGCTCGCTTCCACCGTCTCTTACTTCCTCCGTACCGTCTCTTGGCATTACCTTTTCTCTTCACCATCTTCTCGACCTACACTCTCACTCTACTTGTTGACATCACAATTAGCAGCTCACGCCTCACGTGCTTTCTTGACATACACTTCTGCTGCTGCTGCCGCATCGCTTCTGCTGCCACCGTCGGTCAGCAGGTCATCCCATTCGGCATAGTGTCATTCCCTTGACCTTGACTTCAACTTGCAACGGCAGCCACTTGCGCAAGCGTGGCCTCGTCAACCTCATGCCATCCACGCCAAGCTAAGCTCAAGCTCGGAACTCATTCATCGGAAGCATCTTTCCCCCATCATCCTTCTAGGCATTGCAAACACGATACCCCCCCACCGCCTTCTCCTTGGATGACCACACCAACATCTGCTTTCACTGCTTCGGCCTCATTCTCCATCTCGCATTGAAACCCAACAACACATTCGCATGGCCGATCCCACTGCATACATCCTCCCACCTCTTCATCGCATACAATCTTGGCTCGCTGGTCTAGCCGCCCCCATCCGATTTTCCACTTTGCCGTCGTCAACATGGGTGCGCTGTGTTGCAAACCCGAAGTCATTGACTTTGACGGTCCTGTCGACCTGTACCACTTCTACCTGCTCCGCGCTGTCGGCAAAGGCGCCTTTGGCAAAGTGCGCGTGGTCCAACACAAACAGACAAAGGACCTCTACGCCTTGAAATACATCAACAAGGCCAAATGCATCAAGATGCGAGCCGTGTCCAACATTATCCAAGAGCGTCGGCTGCTCGAGGAAATCGACTCGCCCTTTGTGTGCAATCTGCGGTATGCATTCCAGGACGATGAGAACATGTTTATGGTGTTGGATTTAATGTTGGGAGGCGATTTGAGGTTTCATCTGGATCGGACGGGGAATATGAGTGAGGAGGTGGTTCGGTTCTACGTGGCCGAGTTGGCGTTGGGGTTGGATTATCTGCATCGGTTGCAGATTGTGCATAGGGATTTGAAGCCGGACAATGTGCTGTTGGATGAGAAGGGGCATGCGCATTTGACGGATTTCAACATTGCGGTTCACTTTTCGGCGCGCAGGCCGTTGACGAGTATAGCGGGGAGCATGGCGTACATGGCGCCGGAAGTGTTGACCAAACGGGGCTACCTGAGTAGTGTGGATTGGTGGAGCTTGGGCGTAGTTGCGTACGAGTTGCTATTTGGTCGGAGACCGTTTCGGGGAAAGACGAATTCGGCCTTGACGCATAGCATTCTCAACGACCGATGTACGTTTCCGGAAAACGTCGAGACGCTCGTCTCTCGCGAGACAGTGTCGTGCATCAAGTCGCTGCTCGAACGCGATCCACGCAAACGGCTTGGATGCAAGAGTGGGATTGACGAGTTCAAATCCCATCCTTGGTTTGGAGGCATGGATTGGGATGCGATGCAAGCCAAACGAGTCACACCACCTTTTGAACCGGATTCCAAGAAGGCGAATTTCGATGCGACGCACGAGTTGGAGGAGCTGCTGCTGGAGGACAATCCGCTCAAGGCCAAAAAAAGGAATGGCAATGCCGACTTTGACTCGCTCCCGCCCGAGATGAGGCAGATGGAGCAACACTTCCTGCCGTTTGACCATTTGAAGCAGAGGAGGAAGAGTTATTTCCGAGGTACCGCTAGTGGCGGTGTTGGGCCAAAGACGATGACGACGGGGATGGGGGTGGGGGAAGGGGCGTCGCAGATTTCGAGTCTAACTCATACGTTGCAAGATCAGCCGTTGAGCGAGACTGCAGCACCCACTTCGACCTCTGCGGCGGCGATAGGGGGTAGTTCCGGGTTGGCGGTAGTTCCGAACGAGGAAAGGATGAGGAGTCCAAGTCCCAATGCGAGCCTTTGTGGTTCAGTAAGGGCAACAGAGAGGTGGAGCGAAAAGGAAGCCGCACGAAGCCCGTTATCGCAACCGCCTTTGGCGACGAGCAACGACGGGCAAGCAGGAGAAGGGATGACCATGCCACCATCGATGCCGGCGGAATCCAGGCATGAATTGGGCCAGTACGCACACGCAGCACCAGACGTGGATGAGAAGCGCGATTCGCCTCTCCACTAAACCATGCGTGCGTGCCCAAAGGGGGATACATCCATTCGTTTTAGCATGATTACAGTACAGTACATTCGTTCGTTTGTTTGTTCGTTTGTTGATTGAGGTCCTGCGAATAGGGCAGGTCCTCTTTTCTTTTTGTTTGTGTTTTTGTTTTTTATCCAGAATACCCATATCGTTTTTTTTTTTCCCCCTTGCATCTGTGGGATGGGTGTGCCAATGATGCAGCTCGGACGGGATTGTCACGATGCATGGATTGATGATGATTGCGAGAAACTCTTTTTTTTGTTGGATTCAGACATGAAGCCTATCTACATGCATATCTGTGCGCTCGCTTTGGAATCAGATGGATTCCTGCTGCATTCTGTTCAACCTTATCCTGACTGCCTCTGCGTGAGCCTGGAGGCCCTCGCACATGGCTAGGTGGATGACGTTTTGGCCGAAACCTTTGAGGCCTTGCCTTGTGAGGCTTTGGCTGGTGATGCATTTTTCAAACGTGCCTACGTTGACGCCCGAGTAGGATTTGGCGTAGGCAGCCGTGGGCAGAGAGTGGTTGGTTCCACTCATGTAATCTCCACAACTCTCGGGCGACCAGGCACCCACGAAAACGCTGCCGGCATTCGTAACGAGTTTGACCAGTTCCTCGGGAGACCGAGTTTGCAGGATAAGGTGTTCAGGCGCATACGCGTTGGACCATTCCAAAGCCGTAACCCGATCCGGAACAATGATGGTCACAGACTTGTCGATCGCTTGGCGAACAACATCCACACGAGGCAGCGCGCGCGCTTGACGATCCACTTCATCTTCAATAGCCTGAAGTTGGGCAGCCGTGAGCGCAATGCCCACCAGAACCACCTGAGAATCCGGCCCGTGCTCGGCTTGAGAGAGCAAATCCGAAGCCACAAACCCAGGATCCGCCTCGCCATCCGCAATCACCAGCACCTCCGAAGGCCCCGCAGGCATGTCGATCGAAACAATAGCATCCGTCTCGTTCTGCACCAGCATCTTGGCCGCAGTCACAAACTGGTTGCCAGGACCGACAATCTTGTCCACCTTGGGACAGGATTCAGTGCCGTAAGCCATGCCAGCCACAGCCTGAGCTCCACCAGCACACAGAATAGCAGACGCATTCACTTTGGATGCACAGTAGAGCACCTCGGGCGAAATGCTGCCATCAGGACGAGGAGGGGTGGCGATAACCACCGTCGGGCAACGTGCGACCTGCGCAGGAACACCAAGCATCAACGCAGTCGAAGGGAGTACAGCCGATCCACCCGGAACGTACAATCCTACGCTCTCGATAGGTCGTGCGAATCGTCGACAAACCACGCCCGGCATGGTTTCGACTTCCAACACGCCATCTTCGGGGTCTTCGATGCTCTCCTGAGTTCCAGCAGCGCCAGTGGAGGCCGCCTTTTTGTTTCCAAAAGTCGTCTTTTGAGCCTTGTGGAACTTCCAAATGTTGTTGTAAGCGATGTCGATAGCCACCTTGACCTCGGGCTTGATCTTGGCCATCACCTCATCATCCACAAAGGGTGGCAGCTTGACGGGTGTGGTGAGCTTAGCACAGTCGAACTTTTCGGTGAGCTCGAGCAGGGCAGCATCGCCGCGTTCCTTGACGGAACGAAGGATGGGTCGGCAGATCTCCATGACTTGTTCGGTGCGGAGAGCGGGGCGCTTGAGCAGTTCCTTCTTCTGAGAAGCCGAAAGATCTTCGTAGCGGTAGGATTGGATCTTGATAGGCGCACTGGCGTCCTTGATAGGAGCAGCGGCAGGTGCTGCAGCGGGGGCGGCTTTGGTCTCGGCAGCTTTCTGCTGAGCAGCAAAATCAGGTTTGGCATCACCCTTGCGACGCGAAACCTTCTTGCTCTTGGCATCCAAGCTCGCCTCGATCTCCTCAAGCCCAATTCCGGCAGAGACGCACTTGGTGAGAGCAAAGTAGATTAGGTCAGCAGCCTCGAATGCGACGTGCTTCTGGTCCTCGTTCTTGGCGTCGGCAAGTTCGGCTGCCTCTTCGCGCAGCTTGGCACCGAGGAGGGAAGCATCGTTGAAGAGACGGGCGGTGTAACTTCCAGCGGGAGCAGACTGCTTGCGCTCCTTCAATGTGGCTTCGAGCTTAGCGAGACCAGTGGCGGAAGAGAAGCAGCCTTCGCGATTCTCGAGATGACAGAAGCCAGAAGCCGAGGTGCCGCGGGACTGACGGACGGCAAACTGGATGGCATCGGAATCGCAATCCTGACGAATGGAAACGACGGCTTGAGTGGCACCGGAGGATTCGCCCTTGTGCCAGAGACCGCGGTTGCGAGATTGGTAGTGGGCGGAACCGGTGAGGATGGACTTGCGAATCGAGAGGGGAGAAGAGTAGACGAGGCCGAGAGAGGTGGAGCAAGCGGAGGAAACAACGGTTGTTGCGAAGAGACCGTCGGTACGGTCGGAAGTGAGAGGAGCAATGAAGGCATCTACGATGTCGAGCTTGCCCTTGTGCTGCTGAGCCTCTTCGGCGACGGAGAGGACGGAGGAAGGGGCAATGATGCTGGCGTTGAGCTTGGTGATCGCCTTGACATCCTCGACGGAAGGAACACCGGAGGTAGCGAGAACAAAGAGCGACTTGCCCGAAGTTTTGGTCTGGAGAGACTCGGCGGTGGTTTGGATGAGCTGTGAGGAGGAAGCGATGGCCGAAGCGGCAGGGAGGGTGATGACGGCACCAGCTACCGACTTGAGCACCTCTGGAACAGGAGCAGCGCCCGAAGCGGAAAGGTAGATGAAACGAGACGAGGCGACGGCAGCATCAAACTGCTCGATGAGTTTGGTGTCGGCAGTGACGATAGCTTCTGCGCCAGCATCGAGCAAGTCGGCGGCAGAATCGTAGGTGAGTGATGGTTCGGCGAGAACGAGGTATGCGACGCCGGCAGGAAGCGACTTGACGAGATCCTGTGGGACGAGAACGGGGGCGATACGAGCAACAGCACCGAGAAGGGTGGTGTCGTTGACGCCGGCCGCATCCAAGAGCGGTAGCAGAGGAGTAGTGAGCTGCTGCATCGCGAGTGTATGCAGAAGGTAGGGATGTTGGATGAGAGAGAGAAGGAGAAGAGCGTGGTCTTTGCCGGGTCCCACTTTGCAATTGCAATCAAGTGATTGCGCCGTCTGCTGTGGGCTTAGATAAAGCTCGAAGATCTCTTTCTCTCTCTCACGGCTATCAATTGCCAAATTTGATCTGCCAGACGGCGTCACTCTTTGCCACGCCACGCTTCTTTGTTCTGAGTCTCTTGTGACTCTGTGTGACTCTGTGAGCTGCTGCTTTGATTGACTGTGTGTGTGTGATTCTTCCGGATTTCTTCTCGAGATTTTAGCTTTTTCGGTCTTGGCTTAGTTATCCTTCCGTTGTCTCCGAAAACAGGATTAGCTCAACTCTAACAGTTTGTCACAAAAGCATGACTCGGATTTTTTTTTGAAGAGACGTGTGCAATCGAGAAAGCTGACATAGCTGTATTCACAAAATCGAAAGTCTCTCCAATCGATCGGCGATCTATTTCCTTGAAGCCCGAGCCGCCGGCTTAATTGGCTGAATCTCTTGAATCCCAATTCATGATTTTTGCCGCTGTCCCGAGACCGAAAGGGCGTCGGTCGGGCTGTGTCCGCTAAACGATCTAATCAAGAGCCGTTTCTCTGCAAGCACTTCTATGTGAACGACTACACATATGGGTGAAGCCAAGAGTAACCACGGTTTGCAATGCACACAAGTACATATCAATGTTCAGTTTAGTATATGCAGCTATGACAAGAGCCGGACGTCTGGCGGCATCGCAGCGATGTTGACGGCGAATTTTGGACGATCCTCGGCACACAGTTATCCACGCGTAAGTGTGCTGTTCTGCTGTGAACCCTTTTTTTCCCCTTCTACAGTATAATGCTGTGCTTTGGTGTGCTGGCAGTCGCTTATTCTCCGCACCGCGCATAATTCACAACACAGCACAGCAAAGAGAGAGGATGTCAAGCGAGCGGGACCCCATTTAGCGGGCCGCAGCGGAGGCCAAAATCCGCCCGCCTCGTTCAGCAAGTGAGTGTTGGTTGGTCTCGCTCAGCAAAAAGTCACTAGCCTGACCGAGAGTGGGTTACTGTTGTGACTCCTCTTCCCTTGCCTTCATCCTTATGCTCAGTGCAAGAGCATACAGTGCAAGGCTAGTAGTGGAATCAGGAAATGCACATGTCTGCATGCATCGCGCCGAGTCGCATCCATCTCGAAGCTGTCTATTGCGTGTAGGAATGAGCTTTGCAAGAAAGAACTCAGAGAGTGAGGATCGATGAAAACTGCTCCGGGCCGGCAATGGTCGAAAACAACAAAAGGAGTGAACATCGATCGATACTACTGTACTTAGTGTTGTTCGGTGACGAGCACAAGCACCTCACTTTCTCTCACTCTCTCTCTCTCTCATTCCCCAAGACTCCAAGACAATCATTTCTTCTAGACAGAAGATCAGAGCAGTCACATTTCGAAAAAGAAAAGAATGGACACCGAGAGAGCGAAGCGCGAGGGTTCAACTTCAGCCGATCCGCCGTAGGATTTCGTTATTTGTGATTTGCGTGAAATCTTCTAGCGAGATCAACACATCTCTTCTGAAAATAACACACTTTCGCCAGCAGAACTCTGAGCAACAGCAACAACACGCCGGTCGTGTGTGTGTGTGTGCGTGTGCGTGTTGCGTATGTGTGGTTGTGTAACTATTTCGGTTTCAAGAAGAAGGGGCCCTTTGCGATCGTCACATGCACCTTTTGAAATGTCGCATGTCGTTGTGCAGCCGACTGCGTCCTTCGCTATTCGAAATCAACACACGCGCACATACACACTCGCAAGCCCATGTCAACCGTCACGCCAATACGCTTTTCGCCGTACTTTCGACCTACCTCGCCACCCTCATTTTTTCCGATGTTCGGCCACAATGATAGACAGGCTGATACTCTGTGATAGCTGAATCGACAAGTTGGCCGTGGACGAGCTATGTGTGGCTTCACGGTGAGCGACTTACTTGGCTGGCTCAGGTCGGCGATCTTGGCTTTGGAAAGTTTTTCGATGCTCCTCCTCGGTGGTGCGGTGATTGATGGCTTGCCTACACTACACCAGTCTGCTGCCGTTATGCATCAATACAGGGGGTTCGACCACTCCAGCTGCAGATCCTTTGCATTTGACGTCCCTGCCCCTAAATAAGTCTTCATCCACAAGCGACCCAAGCCCGAACTTGGCTACACCGACGCCCTCCATGCAGTGATTGACTCAATCCAATCTCCTTTCCTCCTTCGCCCACTTGCAAACTGGGCTGCGCTGTCCGCCCTCTTCTCCAGCCTTGAATGAAGCTGAAAATATCTCGACTTGACAAACAGCCTACCCAACCACACTCTCATGCACAGCAAATGTGAGCTGTCCCACAGTCTGCCCTCTCCTGATCCGAGCCTGCGTGTGTGTCTGTGCCAGAACATATATGTGATCCTCTTTCCTCTGCTCAAAGCCTGTTTTCGTCTTCCTTCAATCCTATCTTCCTCTCCACCACATACACCCACTGACAACATCATCAAAATGTTCGCCAAGTTCCAGATCCTCGTCGCTACCGTCCTCGCCGCGTCGGCCTACGTGTCCGCTGCTGGTCCCATGATCAACACTCCCACCGCTCTTACTCAGTGCCAGCCTGTCCTCCTCCAGTGGTCCGACGCTACCGGTGCCGGTAAGTAACACCTCGACTCCTCGTAGGATCTCGACAAAAAGCTGCTTGATGCTAACTATGTCTTCTACTTGATCTCAATTCTCGATGGCCACAGTCTACATCACCATCCTTCCCGGCGAGCAGCCCTCCGCCGCTCCTTTGTACAGCTTCCCTACCCAGCCCGCTGGTACCACCAGCGTCAAGTGGACCCCTAACCTCCCCGCTGGCACTGCTGTCACCTTTGCCATCTCGGACGACTCTGGTACCAAGAACTACTCTGCCGAGGTCAACATCATGGCTGGTTCCGACTCTTCGTGCCTCAACGCTGCTGCCTCTTCTTCGGGTGCTGCTGCCGGTGCCGCTTCGACCAGCGCCAGCTCTGGCTCTGCTTCCAGGTCCAGCTCTGCCTCTGCCTCTTCCAACACTGGCTCCGGCAGCTCCAACTCGGGCTCCTCCTCCTCCAACTCTGGCTCCAGCTCCAGCCCCTCCAGCGGCTCTTCCTCTTCCAACAACCAGAAGAGCGGTGCCAACAACAAGGCCGCTTCCATGGTCTCGGCCGGTCTTGCTGCCGTTGCCGTCGCTGCTGTTGCCTTTGCATAAGCAGTTCGCTTCTTCTTTTGGGATCGTTGTCGCTTGATTCAAAAGCATTCTTCGCTTCATTTGGTTCGCTCTTTTTTCTTGCTCTCTTGTCCTCGCATGATTCTTCGCATTTACTTGTTTATAATTGACATGCATCAAGTCACAGCTGCTCCTGCGTCTTGTTGTTGTGATACACAATCTTTTGGCTCAAGCCGGCTCGGGCCTGGTTGAGGGAGTGGCGAGGGTTTAAACAGCTTGGATGGTCTGAGCGGCGGTGGTTTCGGGGTTGTAGTTGATTGTTGTTGTGGTGGTAGTGGTCGTCTGGAGCTGCTTTGAGTTTTCGCTGTATCGAGAGGATTGCCGCGAAGTATTGTTTCTGCTCGTCGTCGTGCTTCAGCCGAACTACCCGGCGTGCGGTAGAGTGGCATAGCTAAACGACTGCCTCCACGGCCGTGCTGGGGTAGTCGAGTAGCTGGGATCAAAGGACGACGTGCAGCTGCTGTCAGAGACAATGAGCCATCCGGATTCGATTTAGACGCTTTCAGAGTGGACCATTCTGGTTGGGCGGGATATTTGAAGCTCTCCAACTCTGCTCCACCGCGCGAATGACATACAGGAAGTCAGCACGTTTCTGGGTCGAACAGTAAGGCTAGGATGCTGAGCAAGTACGTACTCTCTGCAGTCGACTGCTTGCGTTTGGATGTACCTTTGAGGGCTTTGGCGATCACTGTGACGGAGAAAGCACACTCGTCAGCTTGAGCTTCAACGGGAGAAGGGAAAGGAGAAGAAGCGTAGGGGCAAGGCTTACTGTCGGCTTTCTTCTTGGCTTCTTGTGCCTGTCTGGGTGTTTTGGGGGCGTAGTTGGAGGGCCCAGGTTCGGCGTTGTGCGGCGACGGAGGAGGCTGGTAGAGTTGCGGGTAGCCGTGCGACTGTTGGGTAGCATACGGTGTAGGGTCCAGATAGGATGGATGATACACAGGAGGATCTTGCGGGTACATAGCATGCGGCGTGGCTGTTTGGAATACCGGTTGAAAGCCATATTGCCTTTCATTTCGAGTTGGCACAGCGACATATCCAGACTGCCAACCACCCTGCGGCACGATCTGCATTTGGTCAAGCTGCGGAAGATACCTCTGGCGCTCTTGACTCCTCGGCGAGCCCTCCGACTCAACCAGGACCGCCAAAGGATAGCCTTGAGATGCATACGCATTCGCAGGAGGACGAAGTGGTGCCATTGCCTGCACCGGCCACCCGTGCTCCACTGGCTTCATCTGAACCGGGTACTGATACGATCCAGACCTCGGCGGTGCAAAGTACGGCGTTGTGGTACGTTGTTCCTCATAGTACGGCTGATATCCCCGATCCGCAACGGTAGGCTCATAAGAAGTGGTATCATATGCAGTGCTTCCATCCGCGACCATGCTCTCCATAAGCCCCGAGGAGCTGGCGGCCGACCTCGTACGATGGGTCGTTGCCATCTCGCGCTCCAAGCCTTGATAGAATTCGCGGTTCTCCTCCAAAAGCTGCTGCAACTCCAACTCTGCTTGTGAAGGTGCAGACTCTGTTGCTGCAGGTCTGTGTTCGAAGTTCTGGTAGAAGTCGCTGTTCTCTTCAAGCAGCTTTTCTATAAGATGTTCGCTCTCTGTCTCGGCGGGTGGATGCAGTGCGTTCGAGGCGACTGCTTCTCGCGCAGCACCGGCGCGCTCGAACCTGTCAACTGCGCTCAAGATTTCCTCGTCGTCGGCGTCATCATCATCATCGCTGTCGGACGATAGGACGATGACCTCGGACTGGACACTCGGCGTCGGTGGCTGAACGGACGACGAGACGGACGGCTGATGAGGTGCGATCGCTCGTGGAGGTGCCTCATTTCTCTGTGGCAGAGTTGGCTCCTGCCGCAGTCTGATCGCTAATGGTGTTGCAAAAGGTCTCTGAAGAGAAGCAGCATCCTGTCGTGCTTGCAAAGCCCGAGGTACTGCCACCGGCTGATCCTCCAAAGTCGTAGCATACCGCGAGCTCGAAGCGTCCAAACCTGCATCTTCGTTAGCAACAATGATAGGCTGTCGAGCTTTCCTCAAGCTAGCATTGCGAGCAGCGATGGTACTATGAGTCTCCTTACGAGCCATCAGTATTTGCCGTCGTACGTCGCTTTTGGACAAGTGCGAGCCTGCTTACAATGGTGTCTCTGTGAATTTGACCGACTCCTCATTTACAGCTCGCAGCACAGGATCCTATCGATGGCCGTTGGTGTTAGTATCGCTCATCACAGCAATTGTATCGCACAGATTGAAGCGCAGGTAAGCATCTTACCTGCTCCAGCCGTGTGGCATCGAGTCCATCATCATCACCACCATCGTCACTATCGGGGAAAGTGTCGCCTGCGCAGTAGCCTAGGGAGGTGGCCCAGTCAGACATGGTGACAAACAGGAGAGGATGGGGCGCGATTAGAAAAACGGAAGGACCTGGCGTAGCGGACATCAAGCACATGGACTCGCTCGCTCGCTCGCTCAGGGATGCTTACGTGGACCCAGCACACATCCGACTCGCCACTCACAATCGCAATCACAATCGCATCCCAACACTCATCTTTCCAGTTCCGAAGACTGTGATTGCAAAGAGGCAAGCAAAGCTCGGTTTCTTGCGCTGCGATGTCAAGCCTGACAGGCAGAAATGCGTGCGGGGGAGAACAGTTGTCATTTGGTCAATTGACAGCAGCGACCCGCTTAACCGGTACTCCGGATTTGCCGAACACTCATGGCGGATTCGCTCTGCAACCGGCTAACCAATTTCCTCTTTCCTCTGCAGAGCGCTGCGCTGCCCCACAAATCGCTCAGACCCGCTCGTTCGGCACTGTGAATCTTGTGCGTTGTCTCGAAGCGCTACGCCGCATGTATCTCGTCTCTCTCCCATTTCACACTGCACGTCGGAGTGACAGGAGCAAAGCACTCTGCGATACTTGGCATTTCGGGACACCCGACTCAAGCAGAGGCTCAAGCCTTCCCTCTGCCTTCATCCCTTTTATATCAAGGACGATGCCCCTTCGAGCTGCTCTTACGTCCCTGCTTCGCACCTCTTCCAGACACGCGGATCGTCCGAGACTTCTTCGCCCTCACTGCGTCTTCACCTCATCACCAATAGATACTCCTCTTCCCACGCCACGATCAGTGATCCCGAGCCAACGCAACTTTTCCTACAGTCACATAGGTCGGATCGAAATGTCGACTCAGACTTCAACCGAATGGAAAGCGTCCAAGCCGCGCGGTGAGCAGCGTGCTTCAGATCACAAAACAGGTCCGAAAGGAGAGCCCATGACCCCACTGCCCTCGTCCACACTCATCGTCCTTTGCCCTCGAACGACGAAGGAAGCGAACGGAGCACGCCAGTATGATACACTGATGGTGCAGCGCTCTGGAAGGCAAGGATCGAGTTTCAAATCGGCTGTTGTCTTCCCCGGTGGGGCACTCGATTTGCAGGACGAAGCAGAGATCAACGCCGCATTCCCGTCGACTTCCGAAAAGGAGAAGTACATGCATGCTCTCAAACTTTGCTCCCTCCGAGAGACGTTCGAAGAGACAGGTCTGCTGCTGTTGCCGTCCAAGACGCCGAGCGCGAGCGGATTGCCTACAAGCCGTGCAGTGGGACATCAGGAAGCAGGCATGTCAGCGGAGGAATGGGCACATGCAAGAAATGATGTCCATCACAATGCTGTTGATTTCCTTCCTTTCCTGCGGAGGGTCTCTTCGAAGCTCGGCTTGACCGCAAAACATGGTACTGGAGATGCGGCGCTGCCTGAGTTGGCACCCATGGCCCACTATTCCAACTGGATCACCCCTCGAAGTGTAGTGAGGCCAGCTAAACGATTCGACGCGCACTTTTTTATCACCGTCCTCGACACCCCGGACGCGTTTGGTGACGGAAAGGATATCCAGATCTCGGCAGATGGGGCTGAGACTCTTTCGCTTCGTCTTGAGACTCCGAGAGAGATCATGTATGCTGGGATTACGGATCAAATCTCGCTCTTCCCTCCGCAGTTCTATATCCTGGCCGACCTCGAGACCGCCCTGCGAGCCACTACAAAGGATGGTAAGGTGCCGATACTGCCGCTCATCTTCGACCCAGCCCAAGCGACGGACCGCACAACCCCCGCTGCTGAGTTCCAGGTCACACCTGTGGAGGAAGAAGCGAGAGGTTTGCAAGGGAGGAACTATTCGTGGGACCGAAAAGACGTTCCCTCTTCCTCTACTGCTAATGGACAGCTCACAAGTTGGGTTTCGGACACCAACCCACCGCTATCAAAGATCCGTCCGCTCGGAACCGAACCCGAGAGTCAGTATCCTAGCGTGACGGCGGTGGAGCCAAAGCCTTTCCCCAAGTTGGGGAGTATGATGGACATCCATACCCAGATTCAAGAGAATAAAGCGAGGGGGGCAAAGGGGGAGGATAGTTTTGTTTTCCCATTGGTGTTGCCCGGGGATTGGCAGGCTTCACCGGCGCAGAAGGAGCGTGCAAAAAATGGGCTTTTGCTGCCCGGGACTGGTGAGCAGAAGGCAAACGGTCAGGCCAAGGCTGATTCTTCAGCCTCGACGCAGGGAGCGGGGAATCAGAAGCCTCTGAATCGACTCTATGTCTCTCCAAGGCCCAAGGAGCAGGGAGGAGGCATGACGGTGAGAGGTGCGGTTCGAAAAGGTCTGACTCATTTGAGAGACTTTCAAGTGGGCGTGCATCTAGCCGACACTCATGATGCCTCCCAATCGCGCGATGCCAAACTCTAGACGCTATCCCAAACACCCTCGTCTGCTTCATCTCGAAACGCATTCTACAACATCATGAAATGCAATTACAAATTGTCCTTGTTACTGAGGATCTGTATAGAACGCCACTGCTGTGGCCAACAATCTCTTGTCCAACTCTTTCCACACCGACTTTACCTCCTGCTCTACTTTTTGCCTCTTTGCATGATCGGCGGCCTTGATCCTCGCCTCAAAGATGGCCGTTACCGGTCGATGATCCGAAATCGTACATTCCCACCTTCGATATTCCAAACACTTGATCCTATCAGGTGTATGCGATCTGAAAAGAATTCGATCGCACCATGCTGGGATTCGATTCTTGTCGCTTGAATCCCACTCATGCGTACCCCTGTCGTACTTGTACGTGGGCACAAACGAGATGGGCGCCTCGCTAAAATCCTTCAACCGAAACGCTGGATTCCCTCGCAACTCTTTGCGTAGTTGATCTTGCTCCAACAACCCCGTGATCTTCTTGGCCCCAATACCGCCCAACACCGTTTCCCGATTCATGTCAATCCGATAGTTGAGATCGCCTCCCCAAAAACAAAGTTCATGGTCCAGAATCATACTCCCATCCCCACCCCCAACATACGCCCCCGGATCCGCATGTGCATCATTAAACACCGTCGGATACTCGAGAATATCCGCAACATCCGCATTTCTCTGCTTGACATGCTTCTGACCCGCCGCCAAATGCGCATTCACAAACACCAAACTCGTATCCTCCACCACCAACCTCGCAATCACCGCACCCTTGTTCCCATACCTCCCGCCCATCCCCGTCTTGACCGTCGAAATCGCAAGCTCCCGAACGTGCTTGAACTCGGTCTGCTTGACAAAGACGCAGGTAAACAGCCCAACCAGACTTTCGGATTGGACCAAGAGGTAGCCGCACGTGGGTGGCATAGCGTACCGAACAATCTGGATGAGTTTGTCGTACCATGCTCGATATTGCCGCGAGACCCGATCGCCCAAGTCGTTGGCCTTTTTCTTGCCCCCGCCCAGCAGCAGAGATTTGGCGGTGAGCTTCTTGCTCTCCAGATCGATCAACTCTTGGAAGCCGAAAACGATGATGTCCGGCGGTCGATCGGCAGGGAGCGAATCCGATCCAACCTGACAAGCGTTCCTCAACATGGATGCGAAAACCTCCATGTTCTCCGCGCTCGTCTCGAGATCGGATGGACTGGCGGCGTCCATATTAAACGTAATGTTGAGCATCTTGATGCCTCGGTAGGAGCAAAACTCGGGTTCGCGTTTCGACTTCTCGGCCTCCATCCAATCGAATGACAATGTTCCATCCCACAAATGCACCGCCGCATCCAAGCCTCCCGACGCCACCTGCAGACGCCCGACTTTTTCAATCCCGTGCTCGTCCACTTTGATCGCGGTAATGGGCTCCTTATGCGCAGTCCAGATCTTGAGCGCTCGCCAGGGTTGCGATTCCGTGTCGAATACCGAGATCGTCCCCGCCCTCGTCGCGACCCAGAGGTACTTGACCACGCCGGCTACTGCAGTCAGTCCATGCGGACCAAGTTTGCGCACACCAATGCATTCGTACGTCTGACGAGACCAGATAGATACATGGCCCGAGTCGTGGCCAAGGTAGACATAGTCCGGACGGGAAGGAATGACCGCGCCTCCTGTGACGATGCCGACCCCTTCCGCCATGTCCGGAGGGATCATGACGGCTTTGGAGACAGCATTGAAAGGTTTGTCGTCCGCGAAGGGGTTGTAGATGCGGATCCGGGGTCCTTTGCTGCCGGCATAGTCCTTCGCGTTCCTCTGCGCTCCGGGTCCGCTGGCCACCCACAGCTGCTGCCCCACCATGCATGCGTGAGAGCCTTTCTCCATTGCAATCCTCTGCGTGATCGGCTGGTTGGACAGTCGCAACCCCGCAATGGCAGGATCAGGATCCGCGGAGGGGAGCCAGATCGAGATCTTGCCACCCTCGTCCAGACTGATCATCTTGTTGCCCACTCTCTTGAGCATCTGAATCGGATCGCTGTGAACGTTCTGTCTCGAGTACACCACTTGCGCCTCTGCAATGTCCAACTCCCAAATATGACCATCCTTAGTTCCGCACCAGAGATACCTCCCTTCGTCGGCTGTCTCGCCATGACTTCTCCTTCCCATCGCTGGCACCGGCGAAACACCATGATTGGGTGGCCTGAATTCGAGCGCTGTCAACTTGACCTCTTTGGACAAATGTTCGCCGACAGTACAAAGCTTTTCACCGACCCCGGAGGCGGACTCGCCTACACGGTAGACTTTGACTTTGTCCCCGCTTCCCGTGACCACTGTATGGCCGCAGACGGCAAAGCACTGGAAACACTGCTTTGCGCTGGTGCAGCAATCCGGAGAGAACTTGGGCGCTCGGCGGTTGGCGTGCGAGGTGTCGGGTAGTCCGCTTGGAGTCATATCCATCGCCGCGTGCGCTCGGCGGAGACCCATAGGAGTTTTGTAGGAAGAAGAAGGGGAGAAAGAGGATGAGGCTGCGTCTTCATCATCTTCCTCTGAGCTGTCTGATCCATGCCGACGCAAATGAGAGGAGAAAGAGGATCCGATGCTGCGACCTGTCGACCCAGCATTGCGGACGGGAGGCGGCAGAACCGGGTTCAAACGCTCAATTTCGCTCGGTGAGAGACTCTTCGCATGATGTTGATGCCTCGCCGCAAGAGAGGCAACAGGAATGGGCTTTGCACGGACGGTAATCGTGTGCGCTCTATGCGGCGTATTTGGCGAAGGTGCTGTGCGCTGAGGAGGCGGAAGGAAACCTCCATTCTCTACCGCGTCCCCACGCGAGGGTCTCCTCGCAGGAAGCGGCGGCATATCTTCGCCATCCATTATACTCGTAATGACTGGAAGAGAGCCAGTGCTCTTGGACGCACTGAGACTTCTCCTCCGCCTGATGTTGCTCGATTCTGCATCCGAGTCTCTAGATGGCAATGGCGGTGGCGAGATCGACAGCGCCGTACCGAGCTCGGGTCTCGGTGGTACCACGGGAACAGGTGATGAGCCTGTGTCTTCATCTAACAGAACCGATGCGATAGATCCAGGGAGTCGGGAGATGCTATCTGTTGAGCTGTCCGTCTTCATCGGCCTTGGTGGTACCGAGGGTGGTGACCTGTCTCCGAAAGGGTTTGAATCTGAGCTGATTTCTGCAGAGGGTGAAAGCTGCTCGTTCGATCTGGAGTACTTCAAGAAATGCCCTCCTGTTGAGATACGAGCGGGAGCTAAAGTTGCTCCACTGTTGCTGGTGCCTTTCTCCTTGCTGTTGTTTGAGTGGCTGCCGAACATGTTGGCGAGAGAGGTGACTCGGGAGGAGGAACCCATGTGCGCAAGACGCTCAAGATCAGCTTCGTCGAGGATCTGGACGCCGTGCGCTGCAGATGCGGGCTTGGGTGGGCGTGGAGGAGGTACTTTGGCCTTAGTCGGACCTTCCACATCCGATGCTGATGCAGACGCGGTCGTGGATGCAGGCGCACTGGGGGCAGGAGTATCCTTCGCACTAGACTTGTGCGCACGCAGAGTGGGTGCTTGTTCGCCAAACTTGCACGCCGGCATAGCCATAGACCCTGATGCCTGTCTCGATTGTGATCCGTGCGTAGAGACCTTCTCTTTGGCCGTGCTGAGCTTGGATAAGTCCGATGTGGAGCTGTTTTTGCTTCCTGGTGCAGACAGCGCAGCAAGATCGGCTACGCTGAGCGTCGCTATGCCTGTATGAGACGGCTTTGTGTGCGCAGCTGAGGAAGAAGCAGATGATGATGCTGCATCTTCAGGCTGACTTGGAGGTGAGATTGATATTGTTGAAGCAGTCTTCTTGGGCTTGTGAGAGCTGCTAGATCCAGCAGGAGTTATGATGAGCTTTTTCTCCGCCTGACCAAAAGTGTGTGTTGCATTGAGGTCTTTCTGTTTGACGTTGGAGGCGGAAGTAGTTGACGTATAGGCTGGTCGACTGCTTTCGGATTTCGACATTTGTTCGAATCTGGAGCGAAGATTCGAGACGCCGCCGGTGAGGGCGCCGAACTCGTCTGGCTCTTGTTCAGGATGATGATCGTCCATGGTCGATATGTTATGATGAGGGAGCTATATCGAGCTGGACTTGCTCAGCCGTGGCACGGCGAGATGTGCGCGATGACAGCCATGCACCTTGTCCGCCTTGCTGTCGCGATTTCCGCACCTGCAGTGGACGTATTGCGCTGAATGTATGACACAGCCCTGCTGCTAGCCTCAGAATGAGCAAGGAGATGTGGCGTGCTTTGTTTGGCGTTGTTGACGGTGATGAGGATGATGAAGATGATGAAGATGTGTGGATGAGGTTGACAGCCACGATTATTGTGTCGAAATGGCAATCACGGCGAATTCCTGAAAGATCGAAGGCTGCGCTTCACAGCCGAGCAACAGAAATAATCACACAACAAGCACAAAAACGGCCAAAGCGCCTGTGTGTTGTTGTGGACCCTTGTTCGGCCTGATCTTTTGGGCACAGCGCACTCAGACTCACCTTCGAAATGAAGAAAGCCGAGTTGCTACCTCATCTCCCAACCCAGCAAACACACGCAAACCTCATGCATGCAGCGGTACGGTACCCGGCGGACTTGACTGTCGCATAACAATGTCTTACTGTGCTCAGCCTTTCTTTGCACCCTGGTCGGAAAGAATGGTCCGACTTTTCGACATGTTTCTCCGCCTACCTTTGTGTAATGCATGTACCTACGTTCAATCCTTTCATGGTTCTCGTTGTGACATAGGATTCGTTGGAGGATCATCACCCATTTGCATCTGCAAGTTTGCGAAATGGCACTGCTCGCTAAGACCTCTCGCAGCCCAAGTTGACTTGATTTTTTGAAAATTTTCCCGAAATCGCCGAGCTGAGCCTGACCCGGCCCGCGGACTCACCAGACAACATCATAGGATAAGAAGCGATTTGCGCAGGCTGTGCGGAGAAGCGCTGCTAAGCTACTATCTGATGTCAAACAATGCCAATCATGTTGATACCGCACGTCACACAGATACGATGATGATGATGATCTGTCCTGTTCGGCTGTTGGCTGTTGGTGCCTTTTGATGCCGAAGCACGATCAAGCTGAATCGTATATGCCAGACATGTGTGCGGAAAGCGAGCCTCACACCTGCAGTCTGGCTGTCTGTGAAGAAACCTCCACAATTTCGGCGTTAGGTGCTCATCATCAGATCTTCCCCCGCGTTTCAAGGTATTGAAAGATCCTTCCCTTCTCTACCCAACAACCTGGATCTCCCGCGCTATCGTACCACGCCAGAAGCAAGCACTCCATCAAGATGGTTCTCGCCGCCGTAGCGCAGATGAAATCCACCGGCATCATTGCAGACAACCTCGCGTCTGCCGTCTCCATCATCCACAAAGCCGCACGTTCGGGAGCCAAGGCGATCTTCCTCCCCGAAGCTACCGACTTTATCGCGCCGCAATCCGCCGTTGCCGAGCTCACAAGGTCATCCGACAACTCTGATTTCGTTCGTGGCATTCAAGATGCTGCAAAGGAAGCGAGCGTGTGGGTCTCGGTCGGGGTGCACGAGCCTCCATCACGGGAGCAGGACGAGAAGGATCAAATCTCGAACCAGGGGAGATTACGATGTTACAACACCCAACTTTTGATCGATGAAATGGGTGAGATCAAGGATCGGTATCGAAAGCTGCACCTGTTCGATGTCGACATCAAAGGCGGTATGAAGATCTTGGAATCCGACTCGACGCTCAAAGGATCTCAACTCTTGGCACCTCGCAGAACAGCGATTGGCAATCTAGGCCTGTTGACATGTTACGACTTGCGCTTCCCTGAACCTTCCTTGTCCCTGCGACGACAAGGCGCACAAGTTCTCACCTACCCCTCCGCATTCACCGTTCGAACCGGCGCAGCACACTGGGAAACCCTACTACGAGCCCGCGCCATCGAAACCCAGAGTTACGTCCTCGCATCGGCCCAAGTCGGCGCCCACGATGGAACAAAACGTGTCTCTTGGGGTCACGCAATGATCGTCGACCCTTGGGGCTCCGTAGTCGCTCAAGCACCCGACATTCAACCATACAAACCCACATTCTGTCTTGCAGATATCGTAAGTACTTCACCCTTGACTCAAACTACAAGTCGGCATTTCAAGTTTCTGACATCTCTGTTCTTGATCTCGCCATCATAGGATCTGGAGTCGCTCGAGGCCACGCGCAAAGAGATGCCGCTCTGGGAACAGCGACGAAGCGACATTTTCCCGCAACTCTAGATGACTCACATGGGCAAGGAAGAGGAATGGAATGGTATCTCGATTGATTGAGATGGATGCGACTAGAAATACAATGTGAAACCAACAACGACAAATGGAAAAGGACAGATGAAAGCAAGTGCGATGATAGAAACCAGAAAGACAAGAGATATTGCGGATATGCGCAAGGAGGGGCCAGAGCATCAGATCGCCTGCATCCATGCTACGCCTCCTGCGCTCGACGGTTGGTTAATTGGCAGTTTCGGCACGAGCCAAAGCATTCAGACGGCTGGTGAGATCAGCTGCATCCAGTTCAAACTTGGGCTGGGCAAGCGCTGCGGGTTCAGCGTCGAGGCGAGTGATCATGAAACCCAGCCAGCCTTCGCTGCTTTGTCCGACTGCGCCAGTGGAAGTATGCTTGCCGACGCTCATGGAAGGGTTGAAGCTGTTGAATCGCATGCGTTGATTGCTGGGAGCGTCAGACGTCTCTTCGACCTTGACCGTGGCAATGCAGTGCTGTCGGTGCTCCGAGGTCGAAGGAGAGTGGTGCTTGCTTGAGATGGCAGAGCCGGGCAGGTGACGAGTGGCTCGGCTTAGTGCCGATGCAATCGAGTATTGTGCCCAAAGCACAAACGCGATCGGTAGAGCCGCCTGAACGATGAACACGCAAAGATATGTCACCTGGTCTCGGAAGGATCCGACGCTCGACGTGTGAGGATCCATGTGTGCCTGAGCTGCAATCAAGCGAGGCGTCGTGATGATGCCGGCAGCGGCAGTGCCATTGACACCCTGGCCTTCGATCTGGTGGTGATAGAAAGCAGTGCGGCTCAGGCTGCGTAGAGCAGCAAGCGCGATGAGCACCTGGCAGAGCACATGAGCTCGAATCAAGCGCGAAGCCAAGTCGATCACCCATCGTTTCTGCAAGGCAAGACCGGAGATGCCGACCAGGGCAAAGATCGATTGCATAAGCATGAAAGCTGTCAAAGGGAATGAGGCAGCGTCGGGATGAATCGAAGTCTCAAAAGCGCAGACAGCGATGATCGACACGCTCATCGCAGCAAGTCCGACAGCCACCAGCGGCGTGCGAACATTCTGGGAACGAAACGAGTTCTCGCGAATGTTGTGCAAGCTGGCAGAAGGCTTTTGCGAGCATGCCTTGCCGTTGTTGTTTTCGCCAAGAAGCACAGAGCGGTCTGGGAGATCCGAGATGGACAGACTGCGATGCTTGCGCCAAGAATGGTTGCGGCGGTGAGTGATTGGTGCCTCGTAGATCTGGCTCTTGAAGCTGACGCCGGGGCGTTTGGATGGGATTCCGGCTTCTGGAAGTTCGCGCTCCTCGGAGCTGCTCTGACGCGACAGGATAGGCGAGACTGTATCAGGAGAGTCAAACACAGCCAGCTCGCGAGATGCAGCGGCGGCAGCAGCAGCTCCGCCCAGGCCATAGAGCGAAAGGCGGTCCTGCTCATCGACATGACCTGATCGACGCTGGACGGGAGTAGCGCCCTCGAGGTCGTCATCGCTGTGGTCATCAACAGCAACACCGAGAGTCTCGACGTCAAAAATGGATCGAAGCTCCTGCAAACCTGCTTTGAGGTATGGCGATGTGGTCGAGTGGATAGTGTTGTTGAGAGCTGTAATGCTCATCCTACGAGACATGGAGTTGGACCATCTCCTGGCCCGTCGAGACCAGTTGGAAGCCGAGGACTCGGATGGTGAGCCTTCTGCCATTGTGGGAAGATCAGCTGAACCGTTGAGCGAAAGGTAACGCGGGCCGCCCATCAGATTGCTACGATCAGATTGCGCCGAACGCAGCGAGGTGGAGCGGGATAACGTCGAAGTCGGACTTGTTAGACTGGGAGTGCTGGACAGAGATGATGTTGCTTCTTCACCGAGAGAGCCTTCTGCGGAGTGCATGGGCAACATAATGGATCTATCGTTGTCCTCAATAGAGCCGCTCGAGAAGATGAGACCCGAAGATATTGAGTCAGAGATACCAGCATAGCTACGCGAAGGGTGTGCACGCCGTGCGGAAGGCGATACAGGGCTCAGAGAAGGAAGAGCTCGAGAGGCCTGGTCGGGGCTAGAAGGCGCATCGATCCCTTGACCCGAGAAGACGCGTCGCTGTCTAGAGTGGGCACGAAGTGCGTCCCCGCGCTTGGAAGGACTGACAAAGGGATCACGAAGCTCGCTGACGGCGTGAGAGCTGCGTCTCCCAGCGTTCAGGTTGATGGGCATTGCGAGCTCATGAAGTGGTGGGAATGGTGTGGATACGGAAGCGTGGCTGTGCGACCGCGAGTGTGTGTAGCCGACAGTTTTGCTGCGTCGCACGGTTGGATCATAGCGTAGAGAACCGGACGAAGGCCCGGCCTCGCACTGCGGTGCCGTAGACTGGCTCATGTCGTCCTATGGTTGAATGTCGGTCGTCGAGAGGTCAGCAGTCAAGCATGTCCAGCGATGATGGAGATTGGAATGTAAGGTGTAGCGATGACGGAATACCTATCGATAGGAGCGAACTGTATCTGGCTCAATCTAGGAGCGGACGGAAAGTGCTAGTGCTGATAGAGATGAGTACGTGGCAAGCTGAGTGCTACAGCCGGTCGGTGATGATGGCAGTGGTCGCTCGCGAAGGCGTCGATTCTGTTGACTGTTGCAAGAGTTGATGCGCATCTGACGATGCAAACGATGATGGAAGATGGGTGTTGGGTGAAGAGTGAAGAGTGAAGATTGACGAGTGAAGGAGGACAAGCTGCAGATAGACAAAGGAGGATAGACAAAGAAAGGGAGGAGTCCGAGGCTGAGTCTAGGGAGCCGATATAGCAGCCCGTGTGTGAGAGAGAGAGGCGTTGGAGTAAGCGTGGCTGCTCGTACACTCTATAACTGAACTGCAATCCGGTCTAGCAGAGCCGCGTCGCAGCTACGACATGACAAGGCAAAGAAAAGGTGAAAGGGCAGCCGAAACGAGTCCAACACATGCAGCTTGACAGTCAGCCGGTCAGTCAGTCAGTCACGTCAGTCACAGACAATCACACACAGTCATACAGGCACAGGTAGACAGCCGCACGGTGGGTCAGTAAGCGGGAGGGTTTCGGGAGCTGACCACCGCTGCACGAGACTTGAGTTGCTTGCTTGCTTGCTTGCTACATTCAGGGTCAGGGTTCGCTGCAGAATGCTGTGTGTGCGTGTGTGATTTCTGAGCGGAGTGAGCGCCGGGTTCTTGCAGCTGTAGTCGGCATACACACAAAGGAATGAATACACAGACAGACAGGCAAAGAGAGCCGAAAGGGAACAAATTTGTGGCCTGACTT
This sequence comes from Pseudozyma thailandica, assembly GCA_023212835.1. NCBI lineage: Eukaryota > Fungi > Basidiomycota > Ustilaginomycetes > Ustilaginales > Ustilaginaceae > Pseudozyma > Pseudozyma thailandica. The sequence continues at coordinate 348,711 of JALCCH010000007.1, forward strand.
GTGTTGAACAGAGCTTTTGTTTTTTGATATTTATTTTTCCACTCTCAACCCACATACTGACCCACAGTGAGGGCGGCTCAGCTTACTTTTCGTGCAGAGACCAAAACTTAAATAATAATTAAATTAATTTTCGACATTCTGAATCTGGAGGAGGGTCTGAGGCGTCTGTCTGTGGAAGGCACTCTCCAGTTTGCTAAGCCACGAAACCAAGAAAATGCTAAAATTTCGACACTAGCGAGAAGAGACAAAAGCAGGAGACAAGTACAGTAGAATGCAGAGACTCCGGCATCGTCATCTTTGTTCATCACTTGACTTAAGGTATCTGTAGAGAAGAGTCATCGCAAAAGACAGAGACAGAAAGAGCCTCGCTTAAGCGTGCAAGGATCATGGAACCTGTTGCAGTACTTTCCTCTTCGCCAAGCCATTTCGATTCGATGCATTCGGCATGATCCGTTAACATCAAAAGTGTAGTGTTTGAGCTCGGCATTCCTCCTGCTGTGCGACTTGCAAGACAAAGATCATGAGGCCCTTTACGACATCTTGGCACTCGGTCGCATCTCAGATCCGCTGCTTTGTAGCAGTTCGGAGTACGAGCGACGATGGTACACAAGACCCACACCACACTCCTCGCAGATGCAGTGGGCATGGGTTTTGACTGCACCGAAGCTATGCATGTATTTCAGAACGTGTCGTGGTGACCTGCTCTGCATTATCCAAAACTTTTTCTGCTTACACGCCTGGACATGCTCTGAGCACGGGCGACTTGGTTGATCTCTTCATTTCATAGGTAGATGGCTCGCCTCTTCGAAGCTGAAGATGAAGATGAAGATGAGACGAGAACACATACAGTGATTGTTCTAGAATGGTGGACGTTGCTCACCGTAACCTGGCCTCAGTCCTGGGCCGTGCTTGGCTGTTAAGATAGGAATAAGCTGACTTGCTCCAACGCTCGCGTTTCCTTCAGGGTCTCTTGAATTTGGTCCAATGTAAGAAACACTCAGTCATGGCCGCATAACCGCTTTCAGGGGCCAGAGCCAGTCTCGAACTGCGGCGGAGTCTGATCTTACCACAAACAGCTCGACTTGGTGAGAGTCGGTCTTCTGAGCGATCCAGCTGCTAGCTGAGCTACAATACTGTACACAGTACGTGGTGTAGAAAGCCTGGCTGGGTTCAGAGAAGCGGGAGGCTCGCCTAAACAGTCAAAGCTAATACTGTACTTTAGGCCTGGAATGCGCTTTCCGAATCCAGAGTCCGCTCACGACGACTCCTTTTTCGCTCTTTGCCATATTTTTTTTTAAAAAAAAAAATCGCAGTCGGCAGTGGCTCGAGCAATTTACAGCAGGCAGCAGCCAGCAATGAATAGGACTTGCAGATGCAGGTCCGTTGGTCACTCTCTCGCTTAGAAAGGCATTTGCCGTTGGCCAGCTTGGTCGTTACTGTACCATGCTCGGCAGCAGCTCGACTCATCGCTTTGAGTGCAAACATCCGACCAATACTGTGCTTTGCTATCATGCGCATTGCGATCTGCAAACACCTACTGGAGTATACCAAGGATGATGAACAGCGAATTGTTGCGATTTTAATATTTTACATTTTCGAGTTGTTGCTCCTGCGAGCTGTAGGAACAGACATCCGAGTTGCCGAGCAAAATAAGCTAACTTAGCGGTCTTGGCAGGCGTGAGTTCAAACACGCTACTACTGGATGCAGAGCTCGCTTTGCTTTGTTCTACACCATCAAGAAAGCAATACAGTACATACAACAGTAGCGATGTTGACAGCGAACCTGCGATGTTTCTATTACTACTGTAGGTCGTTCAAGTCGGCGACTGCAATGAGAGACTTGGACCGAATTGCATGCCGCTGCAGAATGATGTCTGCTTCTATGCAAGGCGGAAGGGAAATCATGCGATCTTTTCCGTCAGCCTTGGCGCCGATTCGCGTTGGGCAACACATGAGCAGCCAGCGACTTTGGATCACTGTCCGACATACTGTATGCAGCTTCTCGGCAGAGTTGTCCCCTCTTGCAGCACGTTACACAAAACACCTTTGCATCAAGGCTGTGCGGTCCGGTCGATAGACGATCACTTTGACCCCGCAAAAGACTGACTGAAGCGAGCGTGGATTTTGCGCAAAACAAGCCAGCCAGGTACAGCCGAAGTATGTCCTCTGGCCGGGTTCATGCAGGATTCGGCAGCCAACTTTCCCCCACAGTCCTCAAGGATGCTGGCACGTTCTCCATCGCGATGAGTACAGTACAGTATCACCAACTTGGTCTCCACGCTTTCCTTGATGTCGCCAGCATGCTCGTGCATTCTTCAGCAAGGCACGGATAGCGAGGTGAATGATGCCGATCTCATGTACGCATCCGTTTCTTTCGATCGTCTTCGGAATTGAGTCGACTGAGATGGGGCATCGGTCGAAGCATTTTCTCTCGGCATGAGTTCTTGGCTTCCGGCTTGGCATTATTCTATCGACGGCCAAATGCATAATGCTGGCGATCGAGCGGAGAGCGGCTGCTAGCCAGTGCACATTTTTATCCAAGCGTTCCTACATGTCGCCTAAGTTGACAATATTCACCCCAGACCAGGACGGCAAAACAAATCGAGCTAGCTCGTCCAACGAGACATCCACCATACTCCTGCAGGTTCAGTTACTCGCCTACTGTGCATTTCAAAGGTGCGTAGGCTACCAAAGGCACAGCAACTTGTTCCTGCCTTGAGCGCCAAGGATCGATCGAGTGAAGAATGCCAACTCGAAACTCGACTCAAGGACAGCAGGTTGGGAACGGTCACGAGACGTGGCCCCTAAGCTGAGAGAGAAGCGGAATTCGGCAACGACGACTTCTTTTTCCTTTTCGCGTTGTGATGAGGGGCACCCTTGCTTACCCCGGAATAGGAAGAGACCAAATTGCAGCCTTTTTGTGAAGAGTAAGCAGAAACCGGTATGCGCCTCCAGTGTAGTCTCGACCAGACTGCATTCTTTGCTTGTGTGGCATGATATAGCGATTCCGAGAGCATTCCGCCAAGCCATCTCAATTGTCTCGCTCAGCATTGCGTTCACTTCGCCTAGTGTAATGCCATTTGCTCACATAAACGAGAAAGTCTGGGTCATGTGATGCGTTTGCATTGTGGTACAAGGGCCCAAGTGTGTGGATCTGCGGTTGTTGCCCCCAGTCATCATTCAGAGAAGCCTGGAATCTGACGTTTCCGCCCATGATTATCTGATTGATTGTTTCTTTCTTTGTCGTCACAAGGTGCCTTAGCCAAGACTGCCGCAGTGCTTTCCTGTCAAAACTGCATCGACGTCACCCCGCACTTTTTGTCGGCTTTTGAGCTGGACCCCCTCCAAAGCCCAATCCCGTCGGATGCTGTCACCTTTGTCGGAACGTCACACCGCGAAATCCTTTCCCTACACCAACACAACTGACATTTAGCGTCATAGCAGCGTCGTCCCCTGTAGTGAGCCGACACGTTATGGTGACTTTACAGTCGACAGGAAGCTGGCCAAAAAAACCAGATGATGCATGTTACGTCGCAAATACAGGCAAAAAAAGAAGAACTGCAGCACCTAGGATTCCCGCGTGGTCCCCCACCGCAGTACTGACTAGGCGATACCTTGCTTAACTTCGCAGATCGGACGGGATGCGGTGCTTTCAAGGTTCTATGGCCGCAGATGTTATTCTTCAGTTGTGGGTCAGACATGTATGTTAGCGCATGTGTTATCCTTAGGCACGGTGCGTCAAGCAGAAAGATGGTGGCTCAGGATGCGCAAATTTGCTTACCGTCTTTCGACTCCGACGAACCATGAAAATGTCAGCTCGGAGAAAGCGACCCGCGAAGCGCCTTGGTAGATGCCTCGACGTATCGTCTGTCCCGCTGCCGCCGGCTTCTGTCTGCTGTTCAACCCTTGCAGTCGTCGCCAAGCAGAAGCACTGATCGCTAGCCGCGCTTTGATGTGGGTCCTGTATCGTCATGAACTCTCATGTGCTAAACCAGCCTCAAACAACGATTGTACTTCGCCATTGTCAGCCCAATTCCGAATCTCGAGTATAAAACGTGTCAGCGCGGACCTCATGTTTGCACGACCACACGGCAAAGCTCATGAATGACTCGAATTGCAGCGCCGGGGCGTCGCATGCGCTAAACAAAGGGATAAGAGATGCGCCCTTTTGCAATACAGTCAAGTATGATGCAGCAAACACTTGATCTTGATTGTGATGAGATCGGGACGGTTCAACGTCCGATACGAACCACCTTCTTCCTCTGTCTGCGGCCCAAGTTGAGCGGATTCATAGGATCCTTCTTCTTGCCTGCTGCCTCCTCTTGCGCTGTCTCATCCTCCTCCTCGTCATCATCATCTCCACCGAGACCCATGCCTCCGAGCATGCCGCCGAGTCCGCCTAGAGCGTCGGCGCCGGGCATGCCGGGGGGCATACCGCCCATCGCATCTGCTAGGTTCATGTTGAGCAAGCCACCTTCGATCGCTGGCGAGTGTGCGGGGAGACGTGCTTCCAGTGTGGGAGGGTAGCGGATCTTGGCTAGTCGCTCGCGGATAGGGTTCGGGTTGGGGTCGCGTTTGGCCTGAACGATCTGCTTGCGCTGCTCCTTCGTGAGTGTGGGTTTGGATGGGCCAGCGGCAGGGGATGCAGTGGTGTTGGCCGCCTTCTTCTTGTTCTTCTTTGACGATCCTGCTTCGGCGTTTGCGGAAGTGCCAGCCGCAGCAGCTTTGGCATTCTCGGCCAGCGCCTGCTTCTTCATGGTGGAAGGACGAACACGCTTCTTCCTTGGCTCGATCGCAGGAGGCTTTCCACCGCAGTTGGGCTGCATTGTCTCTGCAATAGCGTCGAAGAGCTGCTTCTTGCTTGGGAATTTGCTGTTGACTGCACTGCCATCATCGTTGAAAAGCTGTACCTTGACTCGGCCAGGGTTCTCCCAATCCTGAGGATGTGTCTTGAAAGGCTCCTGAACATACTTGAGTTGAAGACGTCCAACAGCTTTGGCGATCCAGAGCTGGGTGGGGAAGGGACTGGCCTTCTCGTAGGATACTCTGCGGCATCCCTTGCCATAGTGTCGCTTGGCATCAAAATAGATAGGATAAACGCTGACCCACTTCTTATGCTCGCCATCGTCTTGCGTCTTGGAGCCGCTTGCACCGGCAAGATCCATGGGTGGTCGGGTGGAACCAAAGTCGCCAGAGCCAGGAGCCTGGCCCATCTGCTGCATCATCTTTTGGAAGGCGGCCATCTGGTCGGCTTGCGGACCTGCGCCGGCACCAGCATTAGCCTGGGCGACAGCGGGGGACGAGACGGTCGGGAGGTCGAACTGTGCCGCAAATTTGTGTTGTGGTGCGTAGAGAACTTGTCAGCCAACTGATATTCTAGATGAGCCTTTGATCAGGAACTTACCTCGAAGTCATCGTCGAAATCTTCGACGGCTGCTTTAGGCGGCATCTTGAGCGTGCTCCTGGTTGCGGCGATCTGCTTGCGTGCTTGTGGTGCGTGTAGCTGCCTGTGACCTCAAATGAAGAGCGTTGATCCAAATCGAGATGGTGTTCAGAGCGTCAATGCAGATGCAAGTGGCAGAGTGGAGACTATGCAACGCTCAAGTCAATTCGAGCTGCAGATGCCAATTGGGCGCGCCACGTGACCCTCTCGCCTTTAGGCTTTATCGCGCGAGTGGAATTTCTCTCAAAGCTCAGGGACCATCATGCAAAGTGGTGGTGTGGAGGCCAATGCGAATGCTTCTTTTTGAATGCACACCTTGACACCTCTTCCATCTCTTCCACCTCATCTTCCATCATCGCAACCTACGCAATCACATCGGACTGCGCTCGACAAAAACCAGAGCCTGAAGTCAGGCGATGATCACCATCCCATTCTGAATGGCATGTCTCTGACCTGCATTCGTACTTGGTCTCGACAACGAAAGCTATCGTCTTGGACTCGTTGCGCATTCCCGAGCGCACTCTCGAGCCCCTACTCACCGCTTCGGCCAGTGCGAACCTCATCTTTGGCACAGCAGCTTCGTACACATCTCACAATGAGGCAAGGTGCTCACATCCAGCTCACAGAGCAAGAAGAGGCTATCTGCCAGCTTCTTGACAAGACTTGCTCTTACATTCAGCAAGAACGACCCGAGATCGATGGCGTTGACTCAACACAGCGCAGCGGCGATGCGTTCGAACCCTGCGAGGCACGTATAGCTGGTGGCTGGGTCCGTGATAAGCTGCTGTCACGCGATTCGGACGACCTCGACATCTCGCTCTCCACCTTGACCGGCAATGCCTTTGCTCTCTATCTCAAGCACTACCTCTCATCCCCCTCTTTCGCAGCATCATCATTGGCGCAGTCGCCATTCTTCCGCGAAGATGGCTCCGAAATGGGTCGCATCGGAAAGATTGCTGCCAACCCAGAGCAGAGCAAGAACCTCGAAACCGCTACAGCACGTGTGCTCGGTCTCTCGCTAGACTTTGTCAACCTTCGCAAAGAGACTTATGACTCAGGCTCAAGGATTCCCACAATGACGTTTGGCACACCCAAGGAAGATGCGGAGCGTCGCGACATCACAATCAACTCGCTTCTCTACAATGTGCACACGAGAGAGGTGGAAGATCACACTGGCCTTGGCTTGCAAGACCTTGCAGTTGGCTTGATCCGAACACCACTTCCACCATTGACCACCTTTCTGGACGACCCTCTTCGTGTGCTCAGATGCGTTCGCTTTGCAAGTCGCTTCGCATACGAGCTCCATCCTACCATCATCCGCTGCTTGACTGGCACCAACGTCGCTGGCGCCTCGCAGGACGACACCGACTCGAGCCCGATGCAGCTGGCTAGCAAAGGCGACCCGAGAATTTCGGCTCAGGGACACGCAGGCGTTGAAGATGGAAGAGATCAGATCCGTGAGGCGCTGATCAGCAAAGTATCAAGAGAGCGCTTCGGCATTGAAGTGGACAAGATGATCAAGGGTCCCCATCCGCTTCTAGCACTTTTCTTGTTGCATCGCCTCGAGCTCTTCCCGCTCGTTTTCCATCCTCCACCATCGGCAGGCAAGCTTCTTGTCGCACCGACAAAGCAGCAGGACCAGCCGACTCCGGATTCGATTGCGCTCAATGCAGCTCGGCTTCTTGACTCCATTCTCAAAGGCGCCTCCTCGGAGGATGCTCTACCCGTCAACCAGTCTGTAGCCATGGACAGCCTAAGCATCGTTGAGGGTCAACAAGGCAGTGATGCGCAGCAAAAGTCCGACCTTTCGCGCGCCTTCTCATCCCTCCCACCTTCACCTTTGCCCAGAGCAGTCCTCGACGCGCTACCCTCCGACTTGCTTTCCAGCTGGTCAAGCGCCTCGCTGTCCTCAGAGGAGCGAAGACGTTTGTGGATCACAACCGCACTTCTTCCATTGAGGCATCTCATCTACGAAGAGAAGAAGAACAAGTTTGCTTGGGCCGGTGAGAGCGTAATCGCGAATGGTCTTAAGCTCGGCACAAAGACACTGAAGGATCCTGTTGCGTCTCTGCATCGATGCATGGAGTTGCTGCCTCTTGGCCGAAAGGTGCTCTGTTCGGATCAGCCACAAGCAGGGGCCGACTCGGAAGCGCTTGACAAGCTGCTCAACCTGCCTCGTGGTCTAAGCGTCCGCTCTCGAATGGCTCTTCTGTTCCGCAACCAGCATGTCTCGAACGCTATGCTGCAGCTTCGTCCAGAGCCGGCTTTGCTCATTGCGTTCATTACAGAGATCATCGGCGTCTGCAGCGCAGCGTCATCCGAAGCTACCTTCAGCCACGATAGCTCGGACCTCACCTCCGTTCAACCTCAAGTTGTCCAACTCGCACGCGAGTATGGAAGATTCTGGCAGATGATCAAGGAGTGGAACCTGGTCGAGCGAGCACACGAGAAGCCAGCGCTGGACGGTAATGCTGTAACAGCTTGTCTCGGGTGCCATCCGAGACTTATCTCGCAAATCCAGACCTACGTGCTGGCGTGGCAGTACGATCAGCCAGAGGTGAAGGATACAGCAGAGATGGCGGAGGAGTGCCAAACATGGTTGAAGGCGGAATGGGAAAAGGGTGGCATTGTGCCAGTGGAGCAGAGGCCGGCACCGATAGTGGCCAAGGGCAAGGCCAAGCAGAAGGTGGCTGCTCCGGCGGTGCCAAATCGAGGTGAAGCTGATCGTCGAAAACGACAGAAAAGCGAGTGAATGTACTTTGGAGTAGAATCGAATCGACCATCACTCGATCCATCCAAGATCAGCAGTCATGCATGTGCGTGTGTTGAAAGCGTGGGTATATTGTTGTATCTTCGACTGTCCAGTGACAAAATGAGTCTCTGTTGTAAAGCTTGAGGGCTTTACATGCCTCTCCAAATCGTCAACTCATCCTCATACGCATCCATCCCATCCGCCTCGTCCTCCTCCTCCATCACATCTTCCACATCCTCTCCCCTCATCGCCCTATTATGCAAATTCAAACTTGCCAACGGCAGCACCGACCATTTGGGTAACCACCTCACATCGATATCCCTCCAAACCGCTCTCTCATCGTACAGCTCGATAAACTCCTGATCCATACTCCGACTCTTCGGCCAACTAAACCTTCGATACTCATCAAAGATCGTGGTCAAACTCCACTGCTGGAGCTTCCTCAAGCACCCTATGAGACAACCTGTTCTGTGCTTGCCTTTATTGCAGTGGATGAGGATGGGATGATTACGACGGTCGAGAATGGTGGTGAGAGCGGCGGTGATCTTGTCGTCTGGGATCGAAACGAAGGGTTCCTTATTGCCTGGAATGCCGAATTGGAAGAAGGTGATGCCGTTCTGGTCCAGAAAGCTCGAATTGGTTTCCGGGTATTCCTCGAGAATGAGGGTGAGCACGGAGCGAAGGCCAAGGGTGCGCAGGAAGGGGAAGTGTTTCTTCTTGGGGAAAGAGGATCGGTAAACGTGCGAGTTGACCATGGCAAAGTTGTCCGGTGGCAGAAGGTCTTCTTGGAAATCCGGGGCGGCGTTGGTGGTGGAAGCGTTGGTGGATGAGCCACCGGGGATGGGCAGACTGGATAATGCGGAGAGATTCGAGCGGGATGTGGGAGGTGCGGAGGCAATGCTGGTGCTGGCCGACATTTGGGCCGGATTGTTAAGAGCGGAAGCGACCCCGGTGCTAGGTCGAGTGTTTATTGACGAGTGACCATTTGTGGACGCTGTCGAGCCAGTAGATGACAGTGTCGATGTCAGTGGTATCGAGAAGCCTCCGTTGGTTTTGTGCAACCGCGAGACTGCATCCGATAATGATGCTGGCGAGCCGCTTCTGGGCAAAGAATCCATGGTAGCCGTCGACGCTGTCTTGGGTGAAGTAACACGACTCAAAGGTGCCGACGAAGGATTGAGCAATCCTGCCGTGGAAGACGAGGAGCCCGGTCTGGAGCTGCTAGTCATCCCATTTATGGAAGCCGAAGCAAGAGCGGCGGTGTTGCGCTTCTTGGTGACGGCTGCATTGAGAGCAGCCATTTTACTACTTGGTGCATCGTCCGGTATCAATGGTACACCTGCCGATCGCAGCTGAGGATACGCTGAGAGCTGAGAGAACCACGGCAGCTCCTCCTCTTCTTCCTTTCTTTCGCCAGTCCCACCTTGCGCCCCGTTCGTACCCGAGCTGTTGAGGGCATTAGTGGCTCCTTCCGCGGGGCTTTCACTTGGTTCAAATGAATTGGCAGAATCAGCCAGGATGTTCGCTGTCTCGCGAAGATTGAGACCGTTCTGAACAGCCGCGACGACGCCTGCCCCGGCCTGCACTGTGATTGAATCAGAAGCGTCGATAATGCTGACGTTGTTGAGTGAGGTGCCGACTTGGTCGATGCTAGAGTACTCGACATCATCGGTTCTGATGCGGTGTTCGCTGAGGATGCGCTGCAAGAAGGCGTACGGTCTTGGTTGGTCCTGACGAGGTATAGTTGGATTGCGGCGACAGTAGAAGTTCGGCGGATCTGTCTCCACTGCTTCCTCGCCTCCCTTGCCCTTCTTGTCCTTACCCATCTTGCCGTCCTTGAATGCAAGATAGACAGAAGTGTGTGAATGGCGAGGCACCTGTCGACACCAGCTGGTTCTGTTCTTCCTCGAGTGAGGGTGCAAGAGCCTCGCTTGTATTGTGTCGCCGTATCAAGGCGTCTTGATTGCCGTAGAAGGCTCGAATGGCAAGTTGAGCACAAGTGATGCTGAAGAGCAAGTCTCGTAACATGACACTGAAGCCATATTCTTGAACAAAGCGGCGGCATGTTCGCAATGGCCGAGTTCCGATGTGGAGTTGTTAGCTGCAGGGTTCGAACCACCTTTTTTTGACGCCTCAATTTCAACCTTTTTTCTTGCGCAGCTCAGTAGTCCTGGCATGAATCTTTGAAACTTTTCCATCTACCCAACCCTCCGCCACCACCATCTTGCATCACCTTCCCTTCAAGAACGAGACAAGATGGCGCAAGGATTCAAGCCAGCCAAGCCGAAGAAGGCCGCTGCCTCTCCCAAGTCCGGATCCAAGGCCAAGTCTGGTCCGAAGCGTGGACGTAAGTGGACATCTATACTGTATAGGTTGCATCTCTTCGATCGAGGGAGTCGCTGACACGTACGCCTCCTCCTGTTCCCATATCTCTTTACAGCCCGAGTTATTGCTCCCAAGAAGAAGGCTGCTGTTCAGGCAGCAAAGACTAAGCAGAAGCAGACAGGTGCAATTACAGCGAGGATCGAGCAGGAGATGGTCAGCCGTGCGTCTAAGGGTGGTCCGCTTACCATCATGAAGAAGGCTGCGGATGGCGATGCAGATGACAAGAAGAAGAACTTGAACAAGAAGTAGACGGCTGTCACTGCAAGAGGAACTACCCATATAAACACATGGGCACAACGGCAACCTTCAAACACAATAGGCTCTTATCCCGAAACATGCATCGAGAGCCGCAGCGAAGCCGTATATAAAGCCAATTTAGACCTAGCCTTCCGGTCATTCAAGGCTGACTGCTCTTTCGTGGGCACTTGAATCCTTGTGTTTCATCTGGGCACCGCTCACCACAACCTTTCATCCTTCTCAGCATTTCGTATCCTGTACTTTTAGCTCTCGTTGAATTCGCATTACCTTTGCATCATAGAAAAGACATGAAACACGGCATGTCCGCAGCTGCAACGTCCTGAAATGGTGGATGCGAAAGACTCTCAGCCGGCTTCCTCGCCGTGTGGTGAAAGTAGCCAACTCAATAGACGATGTAATGATAATGGAAAAAGGCATTGAAAAGGTTCTGTTAGAGTCGAATTTTCCACTGGAACAAAAAAGGACAAATTTCTCACGTGATGGTCCACGACGCGAACCAAACATTATTGGCAAGCCAAAATATGCGTCCGTCAGGGCGTGGTGAGAGAGAGAGGAAAAAAAGTCCAACACTTGAGCGCGCGATGGGGTGCAACCCTCACAATAAAAGAGAGCTCAGCGCAGGGTCGAAGCAGAGACTGACACACTGCGCAAACACGCGCTCAGCTTTTGCGTTTTGACGTGAAGAGCAGTCAAGCGCACTCGCACTCACACTCACACTCCCGCTCAATCGACTCAGCAGCAAGCCAAAACCAACACCAACACTCTACCAATTTTGATGGAATCCACCCAAAGCTGCACGCGCTCTGCTTAGCGCTTGGTCGCCATCTGGATGATCGGCTTTGCTCTTCAACTCCATCCGTTTTCGTCTTTTACCATTCTGCATCCTCGGCAACAGCATTCGAGCGTTCGAACGCGACCACCTTTCCCATCGGCTTCGAGCCTGCCGTGCGCGCCGTCATCACAACAAGACCGTAGAGACATCTCCACATCTGCAAAACAGCCAACTTTTCTTCGTTTGAATACATCCGCAGGGAAATTGTCATCATAATGCCCTCGCGAACATCATCTTCATCCTCTTCCAGAGCGCCGCTCGAGGAATCGCGCGCTGCCAATCGCTCCATCTCAGCTTCCTTTTCCGGCACAAAGGCTTCGCTTTCCGCCAAATCGGGCTCATCCAAGAAGAGCTCTTCTTCTGACCGTCACAGCTCTTCTTCATCCAAATCACGCTCAGCATCAGGCAAGCACCGTGGACGCTTCGATGACGATGACGACATTGTCGAAGAGGACGAGGATGATCAAGATGACGGTGACGACTATGACGACGAAGACGAGAACAGTCATCGCCAGAGCAAGTCGCGAAAACCTTCCGGCGCACACTCCAAATCTGCCTCTAGACCCACTTCGCAGCCGTCCAGCCGCCAGCCATCTGCATCCAACAACGCCAATCGCTCTGTCTTGTCGCGATCCAATCCCAATGCATCGATCATGATGGCTGGCAACACCTCAGTCGCTTTCCAGAACTCGCGTGTCGCAGCGCTCGCCAGGTCGCATGCCGTGGTCGACGCATCCTCCATCATGCGTCCTCGCGGTCAAGCTCCCCAGCAAGGCGCTTCTTCCAGCGCAGCTGCAGCAAGCAACCCAAACGGCGCAGCCTCCACAGCCAATTCATTGCGAGTCGACACTTCCAGCTTCGAAGAGTGGATGAAGATGGCCACTGACAACAAGATCAACTCGACCAACACATGGTCCTTTGCACTCATCGACTATTTCCACGACATGTCGCTCCTTCGCAACGAGAGCGGCGACGGAAGCATCAACTTCCAGAAGGCATCGTGCACACTCGATGGATGTGTCAAAGTATGGACTTCTCGTGTTGACTCTGTAGTAGTCGAGACCGGAAAGCTGCTTTCCGGTCTGCAAGATGATCTGGATCAAGCAACACGCAAGGACAGGCGAGGCAAGGGCGATGAGGACGACGAGGATGCCGACGACGATGACGCGGATGACGATGGTAACGGCACAAGTCGCAAGAGGAAGCGAAACAAGGAAGCCACTCTTGCCAAGACTTTCGGTCACATCCGGATCAAAAAGTTCGATCTCGAATTCACCGTCGATCCTCTCTTCAAGAAGACCTCTGCCGATTTCGACGAAGGCGGTGCCAGTGGTCTGCTGATGAACCATCTCGGTGTCGATTCTTCCATGGCCGTCATCTTTGATGCCAGCGATGTTGCAGGTGTAGGCAGCGATGAGGATTTGACCAAGATGCTCTCTGTAGGTGAAGATGGTGAGGTCACCGAGGACGCCCAAAGCCCCGCCCCAGCTGCGGCCGAGGAAGCTGAGGACGAGCTTGTCGACTTGTCTAAGCTCACCACAAAGTGGCTCGAATCTGGCGAATTCGGCAATGTCGACGGTGCCGACGATGTCAAGGCCATGCTGTCTCGTCGCGTGCTTTGCCCTACTCTCTGCAACTTCCGCTTCTCAAAGGATGATGACACCCCCTTCGGTGTCGGTATGGACGAGTTCAACCAGCAGACCTTCCTCAGTGCCACGCAAGCCGATTACTACCTCGATACTCCGGCTCCCAAGGGCATGCGGGCCTCATCTGGTGACTTTGGCGGATTCTCCGACGATGTCACCCCACTCATGGACGATGCCGGTGCTGATATCGACTTCTTCGGCGCTGACATGGGCGCACCCATGGGCGATGACGATGATGACGGCAACGACTTCTTCGATGCTCTCGATTCGGCGCCCGCCTTCCAGCACGGCGGTCCAGTCGTGCTGGACGGTACCACTGGTGATGTCCAAGGTTACGGGCCCTTTGACCCTTCTGCGGGTCCCTCTTCGGAGCTAGTCATGGCCATGGCCTTCAATCCAGAGACTGGAATGCCCATGGACGGCGCAGACGGTGAGAACGGCAGCGATCTCTTCGATTACTTTGATCGCCGACTCATGCGCAACTGGGCTGGTCCTGAGCACTGGAAGTTGTCGCGTGTCACCGGACCTTTGGGCATGGGAACAGCTGCCGGCGGTGCTGCCAATGCAGCGGCAGCAGCCAGCGCTCGCAAGGAGAGCAAGAAGAGCAAGGAGCCCTTTGTCATTGACTTCTTGTCCGAAGAGGGAGCTGTCAATGTCAAGGAGATCTTTGAACCTGCCAAGCAGGCTGCCACGATTACTTTGCCGCTCAATGCTAGCAAGAAGATGGCCAGTTTGGCGGCCGCTTCTTCGGAAGCCTACTTGCTACCAGAGGACCGACATTTCAGCTCGAAGCAGCTGTTACGACTCTTCTTGAAGCCTCGTGTTGCAATCAACATGCGTCGCAAAGGTGCAGCTGGTAGCGGCTTTGGCGGCGGAGACCAGCAACTCTGGAACGACGTCGCTGGGGAAGCTGGCGAGATGGAGAGTGCTGACGGCGGCATGCCCTTCGATACTCAATTCTTCCACGATGCCGACGACGGCTTCGACGCCAACGGTGGCGATCTTGGTGGCCTCGACGACTCGCCTGCCAACAACACTGTGGGCGGAGATGCCGAGGATGAAGAGCTTATCCAGTCCTTGCAAGCACTCAATCGTGTCAAGCCTGAGCACGTCAACTATGCGAAGAAAGCCAAGCGTGTCGATATCAAGGTGCTCAAGGAGAACATCTGGAAGGAGTTGGGTATTCTGCCGAACACCAACTCGCCTGCTACATCTGCTGAAGGCGAGGAAGAGGATGAGTCGATGGCGGAAGCTACATCAAGCACCGAAGTGGCACCTGCTAAGACTTTCGAGTCGGTGCTATCTGGTCTGCAGAAAGCATATACACAGGAGAAGATGGAAGAGATTTCGACCTCATTCTGCTTTATCTGTTTGTTGCATCTCGCCAACGAGGAAGGGCTGGCGATCAGCACAGGGCAAGAGGACAAGATCGAGGAACTGCGATCGAGGCGTGGTAGGAATAGCGCTACACCGACCAAGGGAGATGGAGGGCTGTTTGGACGACTGGCGCGGGGCAAGGTGGTGCAATCAAGTGCTGAGGATGATGATCTCGGCGGAGAAGATGACGAGGCGGTAGAGGGCGAGGAGGGGTATGAGGAGGATGAGTTGAGAGTGGGCAAGCTGTCGCTGTTGAGGATCATGAAGGATCCAAAAGCTTACCGCTCCGCTTGAGCTGGTCTTTTGTTGTACTCTATGGGTTCACTTTATGCACGCACTTATCTGTAATCATGAGTTATGATGGTTTCATACATGTTTTCTTGGAGTCTCTATCTTACAACATTGAGACATCACCCTTCAGAAGCCGAGAGGATTGATGTTCCCCCCGCCATCTGTGGGCAACTTGCCCTGTTCCCTCTCCAACCACCATTTTACATCCCACCCGTCAAACACCAGCCCCAACTCCCTCTCTGCGCTCTGCTTTGCGTCACTTCCGTGGAACCCATTCCTTGTATCTCCCAATCCATACCTCGCTCTCAATCCTTCTGGCTCCTCCCATTTGCCACGATAGGCTTTTGTGGGTCCGAGCATCGCCCTCCACTTTTTTATCGCGTCTGGACCGTAGAGGGCGAGAGCGAGGGAAGGGCCGGAGATCATGCCGAGGATGAGACGGTCGTAGTAGAATCGACCGCGATGTTCAGAATAGAAAGCGTGGGCGTCGGTGGACGTCCAGAAGAGTCGGCGGGAACGAGCGACATTAAGGCCACTTTGCTTGATCTCGCGGAGGATTGAGGACACGTCAGGTTGATAGGCGCAGACGGAAGGTTTGATGAGGGCAAGGGTGAGTTGAAGCTCGGAGGAGGAGGGTGGAGGTTGAGAGGGTTTGGTGAAGATTGTTCGGCGTGCGTATTCATCGCTGCTGATTCCCGCCTCCTTGCTGTGCGATGTTGTCCTTTGAATGAGGTTCGAAGGGATGCGTATCTTCGAGCGTGATGAGGAGGCTATCGCTGACATCTTGTCTATGTGACGGGTGCTCGTGTTGTGTTGTGTTGAAGGGATAGGGAGGTCAAGATCGAGGTGAAGGTAAAGGTGGAGGGCAGTGCGGAGATGCTGATGAGCGCTTACATAATTGCAGTCTATTGGGGATAGAATTCTCGGCTGTCGGGAACGCGTCCGAAAGCTCGCGGCTAACTCTCACCATTCGCCGGACCTGCAGCTCATACCTTCACCCATTCCATCCTTCCCTTACCCCACATCGATATCGGAATTCACCATAGCTACGCTCCTTCTTCCTCACAGCACGTCATAGCTATCTCGAGGCTGTTGCTGCTTCTTTGTCTATTCCTGGACGACCCTCGACATCCAGCTATAGCTATCCGAGTGCTGGCGCACCCCATGGAGTAGACTCTCCAACCTACAAAGGCACACAATGGCGACCACAGCGTCGGTATACAACACGTCCCGCACGACGCGGCAAATTTTGCGGAGACATAGGAAAGACAAACCCTCGTTGATATTGCACCTTCACAACAATCACTTTCGTTTCGAGAGGCAGAATGGGATGTTCTTATTCGATTCACCCGTCAAGGCGTTCCTGGGTTTTATCAGGGATCAAAAGGTGCCTGCGGATTTGATAGATGTGCTGACGGAATCAGGAGTGCAGTTCTTCGAGGGGTGTTTGCTGGTGGATGTGCATGATCATAGGAGTCATGCGGCTGCGCAGAGCTCGAATTTGGGGCCGAGAGAGTTGTTGAATCTGAGCTCGACGGGCGGGAGGGAGAGAGATCGCGTCACAGCGGGAGATGCGGAAGGTGGGCTGGCATCGAGCTTGTTCTACCTCCGAGAAGGCGGAAGATATGGTGCGCGGAAGCTATTGGGCGGGACGAGCGGATCAGATCCACGTACATCAGGTCTTTCCGGCGTCGAGATCTACCGCATCGTCCTCCATCCATCCTCCGAAACTCTTTGGGCGGATATCAAGATGCTCGACGACATGGCAGGCGGTACATGGACCGACCAAGACGCACTCGAAGTCGAAGCCAAGATTCTCGCCCTCACCGCTCCACCCCTGTGCCTCACACCGGATCCGCAAGCTACCCGCATAGCCAACCTGATGCTCTCTTCGACCGCATTACCATCCGCATACAGCCCTTCGCAAGACTCGCCGTACAGGAGCGCCAAGAAACGAGGCGCCAACTCGATCGAAATGGAACGAGAAGAGATGAATCGGCAAAGGAGAGAGAAGATCATGCGTCTTATGCAGCACGGCCACAAGAGTGGGATGGTAAGTACGAATGCAGCGACAGGAGTGGTGGATCCGACTCAGACTGCCCCTGCGTCATCCGCTGCAGCGACGGCGTTTGTCCCGACATTTGGGCGGATGGGCTTCATCGAAAGGTGGAGGATGGGGAGGAACGCTGCTTTGGCTCCGCCCGGGGCAGCAGGTCCTGCTGGCGCCGCTCCTGCTGCAAATGGTGCTCCTCCGACCGCATCGAAAGGCAAAGATGCCAAAGCGGGAGACAAGGACGATTCGAGCGACGCTGCCAACGCTGCCGCTGCTAAGAAGCCTCCCAGCAAAAAGAAGAAGAAGGCTCAACGGGAGAAGGAGGAGGCTGAAGCCGCTGCTGCTGCAGAGGCAGCCAAGAAGAAGGCCGAAGAGGAGGCTGCGGCCGCTGCAGCTGCGGCTAAGAAGCCGAAAAAGAAGATGACCAAGAAAGAGCGGGAAGAGAAGGAGAGGAAAGAAAGGGAGGAGAAGGAGAAAGCTGAAAAGGAGGAGAAGGAGAAGAAAGAGAAGGAGGCCGCAGCTGCCGCAGCTAATGCGAAGGGAGCCAAGGGCAAGACCAAGAAGCAGAAGAAGGAAGAGGCAGCTGCAGCTGCTGCGGCTGCGGCGGCGGCGAGTGCTGCAGGGACGGAGAATGCCACTACGACAAAGGGGAATGCGAAGAAAGTGGATGCTGCAGCGCCGGGTAGTCCGGACAAGGAAAAGAAGAATTCGCCAAAGAAGACGGCTGCCAAGAAGCCAGCGACGAGTACGGCTGCGGCTACACCGGCGGCAACGACGCCGGCAGCGAAGAAGAAGACTCCAGCGAAGGCGGATAAGAAGGCTGCTGCAAATGCGAATAATACACCCGCGGCGGCGAATGGGGACGCTACAAACACTCCCGCAGCTGCTGCAGCCGCCGTTCAAGGGAATCCCATCCTTGGCAGTGCCACACCATCGGTGCAATCGACGCCAACCCCCGCGCATCGCGCCATCCCATCCCAGCCACAACAGCAACAACCGCAACAGCAAATGGCACAACCCAACCAACCAATGCAGCAGCAGCTTACGCAGCAGCAATTGCAACAAGCCGCACTGGCAGGCATGTTCCCGAATATGCAGCAGCAAGGACAACTACCCTTCGCAGCCGCCAACGGCATGGGCGGATTTGGGATGCCGATGATGAACACTGGGTTTCCGCCTACAAGCAATCCGCAGGCGACAGCGGCGGCGTTGGCGGCGATGCAAGGGATGGGGTTGGGTCAGTTTGGTGGGCAGAATGGGATGAACTTCAATGCAGCAGGGCAACAAGGAGGAGGGTTGAATTTGGCCAATCTGGGTCAGATGCAGCAGATGATGGGGATGATGAATGGAGGGTTTGGGATGCAAGGTTTTCCTCAACAGCAGCAAGGGCAGCAGCAGGGGCAAAATGGGGCGCAGGGTGGGGGGCAGCAGGGGACGGGTGAGATGCCTGTTGGTGTGGGGCTGGCGGGGCTGGCCAATTGGGGTCAGGGCAAGTGAGGCGTGTAGAACAGTGCCGAAGTTATCACAAGAAAGATATGAGGGAAGAGGATGTTAAGTGGAATTGTATTTGTATACCCCCTACAACGTCAGGTGTGGTTTGTGGGTTTTGCTCGTAGTGAGAAGTAGTGATCGGATGCGGAGTGAAAGGGGGAAAGGCTTAGCGAGCGGTAGTGCCGCCGTCGATGGGAAGGATGCTGCCGGTGCACCAAGGAGCGTCCCTTGCGAAGAACCTGTTGGTCATGATTATGATGCAGAGACGAAAAGTCGTTGTCGTCAGTATGCACTTGCTCTGAGCACTTTGTTTGGGAATTGTACTTACATGACGCCGTTAGCTACGTCTCTGGCACTTCCCTGGTGAGGCCAGTAGGTTGGTCTCATGGCTGCGAGCTCAGGTGAGATGTCGGCTACCATTGCGGTTCCTGCCAGATAACCTGGCGAGATGGCGTTGACGTTGATCCTGTGGGGTGCATAGTCACAAGCGACTTGTCGGGTGAGGTTGATGACGGCACCTTTGCTTGCGCAATATGCGGGCTCCGAAGGTCCACCAATGAGACCGTGAATCGAGGCAATCTGGATAATCGACCCACGCGATCCACGTGCACCCTTATCGCCCTCGCGACGGCCGACAGTGGCAATCGGCGAGCCCTCCTGTGCAGCATAAGCCGCACGAAGAGGCACGCTAGGCGGAACATCGTTGAAGCTGTCCAGATCCTCCTCGAGGTCAGCAGGAAAGGCGATGGGGTCTTGCTTCAACATTTGCTGAACAGCGAGCTTTGTGCCAAGCCAGACGCCCTTGATGTTGATCTGCATCATCTTTTCGAGTACCTCGAGCGACTCGTGCTCGATGCCGCCGGAAAAGTGGGTGATGCCCGCATTGTTGACGAGGATGTCGAGACGACCTCCGCCGAACTTGACGCTGCCATCAATGGCGGATTGGAAGTCGGACTCGGAGGTGACGTTGAGCTTTTGAAAGTCGGCCTGACCACCAAGCGTCTTGATCACTGTTCAGAAGAGAGGGAAAGGGATGCTTCAGAGTTGATCCGATTCCTGAGACGGCGAGCACGCTTGCTGGTTTGACTTACGTTCGTGAGTCGGTACATGGCGGGAACCCTTGCCGGAAGGTACTTTGGCTGCTCCAAGCGGTTCGGGTTGCTTTTGCAGAGATGTCGAATGAGTTTCGAATGTCAGCAAACACCACGTGCAAAGAAGATGGGGAGCTCAGGAAATAGGCTTACAAGGTCGGTGCAGAAGACGCTGGCGCCAGCGCGAGCTAGGTGAAGAGCCTAAGCCGTCATAAAACATAGATGGATGGAAAACGGTTTGGTCAGCTCAGCTTGGCTGCTTGTATGTTTCGAAAACAATGCGATGAGCAACGTACCGTCTGCCTTCCAATGCCCGAAGAAGATCCAGTGATCAGAGCGGTGCGGCCGGCGAGGCTGAGCGAAGGAGGGAGCGACTTGGCAAACTTGGCGAACGACATGGTTGCGGCGCGTGGGGATGTGAGAAGGTGATGATGATGATGGAGTGTAAAGCTAAGCCTTGCGAATCAGAGCGCGAGGGATATGATGCTCAATCTAGCTCGTCGACATAACAAGATACCCACGCCAAGGGGTCATCTACGGAGTAGCCCCCACAGTCAGTCAACGCGAGGGACAGACAGGCTTCGGAGCTGGGACAAGAGTTCGGCGACGGATGATCGGCAGTGCCGCCGTTTAAACGTGGGAAAGAAAGAACACCGGTCATTACTTCCGATGACTACACAGGCAGCAACGTCTTGGCAGGGCACGGCCTTGCGAGGAAGCAAGTTGACATTCGAAGCCACATGACGAACAAGGGAGAACGAGCATGGACCAGCTCTGCTTTTCCTCTTCCCCCGCACAAATTCGGTGTCTTAGCCGAAAATGATCGCGTTGCGTCCTGGCTGCAAGGGTCCTCTTTTGATTTCGGCGCTCCAAGTCACCGACGTCACTCTCCAAAAAAAAAAACAAAAGAATCGATATCGCCGATTTCCTCGAGTACGGATCGCGGTGCAGTCCTTTCTTTGATGTTTCTCCGATCAACAACGTGGATTTGACCGCTCTGTGTCGTTTCATCGTGCTTTTTGTTGCCTGGGACCGTGCCTACCTCGTCACGCCTTGCCACGCCTCGTTGTCGAGAAGGTTCTTCTGCTTATCAACTCAAGGCAATGCTTGAATGTACGTTGGCTTTGCCGATGAAAGCGATTGTTTTCGAGTACGCACCATGGTATGGTAGCATGTACTAAGCCGTATGCTGTAGCAAAGTCTGAAAGATGAGACGACGTTTGCTGCACTTTGCGGAAGCAAACGCGCGATTTCGACTGGACTACAGTACTGACTGACTCGAAAGTTTATCAGTCCACACCACGCTCCGCTTTTGGCGGCCGCTGCGGGGCCTCATCATTCACCAGCTTCTCAATTGCCAGCTTCTCATTTTGAATAAAATAAAAGAAGAGAAAACAGCAGAAACGGAGCAAACGCGGAGCCAGCGGTTGTTGCATGCATGTCTTTTGTAATTAACCTAGCGCGGATCTTCGCTGCTTCTTCAAACGGCCGCCTGATCTAGCTCAGAGACCTCACACACAGATACACAGAAGTCCAGCAATCCTTGTGTACGCAGTACGAATTGCAGCCTCGCCATGCGCAGAATGACCGACAGAAGACCGTTGGTGACTACAGTCGATGACCTGTCTGGTCGCATAGTTCTCAGCTATGTTGCAGCTCTTCGGTCTCTGTTACCCTCACTGCGAGTTCTCTCAAGTACCTAGGGAAATCAACTCGGCTTCTTTGCAAGGATTTAGATCTGCTATTTAGCGAGCTGGCCTGACTCTTTCTGATGATGTACTGTACCCTGCTCTGAAAGCTTGTTGATTGGGTTACTGCATGAACTAGTCAAATTGCTTTTCGAGAGGAACAGCGTGGCTTCCCTAAGTCGCTGCACGGGAACAAAGGCAAATTGTACTTGACAGCATCTGCCGACCGCTCGCAATTCAGACCCAGTTCAGGGACACACACCACACACAGTCCAGTGGTGGTGAAATTATTCTCTGGTGTGGCTCCGATCTCGATTCCACTCTCGTGTCTCGAAGCTTTTGCCTGACACGGCCGCCGCGACGCAATTCTCGGATGCAGGCAGACACACTCTGTTCTCGTCACCATCATCTCTACCACATCATCCACCTACTCAACATTCACCCAACTCACTCACGCAGCGTCACCACCTTTCATCTTGACTCTGGATTCTGCTTTTTTGCGCCCAACTTCTGTTGCAAAGCTGAGTGACAGTCGGATGCATCCAGTGCCTTATAGCGGAGACCAACATATTGTAAGTGCGATCACAATTTTCTCTTACTCTCATTATTGTATCTCTACTCGTACAGCGGCGGGTGCGGGTGCGAGTGTAGTTGCATGCTGCTGCTTGTTCAGGCTGATTGAAGTCGGCTTGGATCCAAGCCGAGATTTGCTGAGACGCATGTCTAAAAGGCAATTCCGAAATCGGTTTTCCCCCCGATTTGACGCGTCTCTTTGCACACCCGATTGCATTTCATCACTCCAACCTCGCTACCAGATCTACTCTTTACAATTTACGTATTTGACATTATTCTGACATACTGACATCTCGACACATACAACTTGCTCCGATCAGATCACCGATGCTGCATGTGCACCTGTTGTAACCGGCATCTCGACATCACCACTTTCTACCTCGAAACCCCCTAAGCCGCCTCTGATAGAGCCGCACTCCGCAGATGCTGATGCCAGAGTGGGGGAGGCGTCATCATCATCAACATCAGCAGCAGCAGCAGCAGCAGCAGCAGCGAGCATGACGGATGCGACGCCAGGACAGGCCGAGCTCGAGGTAGCGAAAGGTAACACAGACAAAGATGCAGCGGGGTCCTCCGAGCCAACTTCGCGCTCTCCTGTTGCTCCTCGATCGTTGCCAGCGTCATTGCCATTGTCCACAGCTGTAGCATCAGGCCAAGCAACCCCAGACACTCAAACGCCCGAGGTCCCGTCGACTGTCAGCACTCTGCAGCTTGCATCCGAGGCGCTCTCCACCATCCGAGAAGAGCATCAAAATCATGTCAGCTCCGTGCCGTCGGAAGCTGCCGAGCTTCTCAATGCGATCCAGCAGAAGGACAAGAAAGCTGCCGCGATACGAAGCCCACATCCAGGCTCAGTCCGCTCCCGCAGCGCTGCTACCACTCCCGTCCCACCTTCGATGCTGCTGGGCGTAAAACATGACTCCTTTGATGTCACAGCCAATTCTTCGCGCGCAACCACTCCAACACGTACACCTGGCGGTCGTGCCAAGCGTCGGAAGCGAGAACGCAATGCCGCTACACCAATCGCTTCAGTTTCTGCTTTACCGAGCATCGAATCCAATGATCGAAGAAGATCTGCGAGAGTGGCCAAGGCGGTGACCACAAGTGCATCCGACAGTCCCAACATGCCCAATCTAGCGCTCTTTGGCTTCTCGCCCTTCCTCGAGAATCTCGTCATGAACGCCAAGGAAACCGATCGTCGCACGCGCTCCGGAGGCAGAGGCATTCGTCCGGCTATCGATCGCGCTCCGACAAAAGGGAAGCGCTCCGCAGCCAAAAGCAAGACCAAGGAGTCCGATCCAGACGGTCCTGATGACGAAGCAAAGATGGAACTTTATTATCAGCTCTGCATCATCTCATATCAACTGCAGGCCGATCTTGACATGGTTCCCCGTAAGTCGCTAGATGAGCTTCGCGCACACTTCGCTACACCCCCGCCAGACGACAAGCCCGCATTACCAGGTACTGCCCGCGCCGTGCCCGCGGACTCTGTCATTACCAGTCGCGCGGTCACACCCGCTCCGCTCGTGCCAACACTGCAGCAATCTCAGGAGGATCAGATGCCTACTTTCGGCGCCAACACCCAGGCGTACTCAGATCCTATCGTCAAGATTGAGCCGCCTCAGTCGCCCCAGCTCATGCATGTCGAGACCCAACAGCAAAGAGATGCCTTCTCGCCCGAGTCCTCTCCCGAAGTGGCGCTGGCGCAGACGGTTAGACCTTCTTACAACGAAGAGCCGAGGTACCTTCCCTCATATGCCCGAGAGACCAATCACTTTCGCCGCTCGCCCGAGCTTCCAACATGGACGGCAAAAATGGACGAGCCGGAGGATGAGCCAATGTCTCCAGTGTATCGACCTGCTCGAAGCAACATCATGTCCATCTCGGCGCTTATGGATGGTCCCAGTCCCGCCAGAGCTCGCTCGCCTACGCCCGAGCTCATCCGCACACCTCCAAGACCCGAACTGACAGTGCCATCGTTCATGTCGGAATGGACGGAAGAGGATGAGATGGCGTCGCAGTTTTTGCAAGCATGCGCCGACGCCATCCCCAAGCTCGATACCACTGAGTTTGACCGTCTGTCCCAGATTGCTCAACTTGCCGCGGTCGACCTCCTCATGCCTTCGACTTCACCGACGCCGGAAGACCCGACGCCTTCTGTGGATCAGACCGAACTCGAAAGGCTCGAAGCATTCACCAAATACGATCCCCAAAATCTCAACCCTCTCGACACTCTTGATACACACGAGCTATACAATAGAGAGGAAGCAGAATATCTGCAGGAGATGGAAGCCAACGAGGAGCTGTATGAGACTGTTCGCTATCTTTCCAGCTTTGACGAAGTGGTGGACGAATGGAGAGCTGCCGAGCTTGTCAAGCTTCGACTGCAGCTCGAGATGCGCAAAGGCGAGATCGATCGCATCTGGACTTGCGATCGCAAGTTTGCGTGGTCCAACTACATCAACGACCGCGCTGTCGAGCTTTACCGCAAGCCGATGATGGAAGCGAGTCACAAGAAATGGCAGGCGGAAATGGAACTCGATTTGCTCGCTGTGCACCGTCGCAAGACTCGCGGTCTGGCCAAGCTCACGCACGACATCTTTGTGCCCGGTGGCGAGAGTATCGAAGATGCAAAGAGCGCAGAGTTGTACAGGCGTTTCGGCAAGTTCCTCTCCGCCGCCAAGTATGCGGGTCAAGACGATCCTCTGGTTCGCGCAGACATCCGCACCATGCGCAAGGCTCTGCAGGAACAGAAACGCCGCAGCAAGCAAGATCCGCAGACCGAAACAACGGGAGATGCTACAGAACAGGCCGATCAACAGGACGATATGGTCACAACTGCGGAAGGCATTGACGTCACAAATGAGCAGGCATCGGGCGTATCGTCTCATGAGTCCGATTCTGACGACGAGTACGACTCGGACTCTTCGTACGCTTCGTTGTCGAGTATATCGTCGTTACCTTCCTTCAGCTCAGTCTACAGCTCTCCTCGCTTGGCGAGCATTGCTGACATTGATGTGGCCATGTCAGATCTGGAGGGGCTTGCTTCGGAAGTCGCATCATTGCATGCTGCCGATACGAGCTCGGACGCTGAAGCAGATGAGAGTCTGTGGGCCAGGCAGATGCGTCTTGCGAATCAACTGGCTGCGACAAACGATGCCACACTCAGTGTCAACGCTTCCGGCATTCAGACACCCGTCGAGCCGGTCGCTGCACATGGTGATGATGTCGCGTCCGCAGTGCCGAGCAGGATCGTGAGTCGCGCAGCAAGCCCGACGCAGTCAGTCAAAGGTAGCAAACAGTCGAACAAGAGGAAGAGGAAGAAGCCTCCTCCTCCTGGAGCGCGGTTGTGGAAGAAGGGTCGCGTTCAGCAGGATGCACAAGATGGAGATGCGAAGCCGGGAGTACCGGTCAAGCGGGAGGATTTCGACACTAACCGGAATGGAGAGGCTCGTCGGGCGGAGGAGCATCAACCAGACTACCAGCATCGACTCAGTCCGGAGTTGGCCTCTGCTATGCCTGCTGAACCTCACGCTGCTCACGCCGAAGAACGCAAACCCGAACGTTCGATGTATCGAGACTACGCCGAGCAACCCCGCCACCAGCAGCAAAGCCTGCACTCAATGGGACCATACGACTACCCTGCACGACCCAGCTATTCTTCCGAATACGACTACCCAGACCCCTATAGCATTCGCAACTACCCTCCCCCTCCTCCTCCAGCTAACGCATACCCATCCTACCCACAGCCACCTCTTCCAGCCTCGATGGGATACAATGGCACCAACAGCGAACCTCAAGATGGGCGATATGGTAGAGCGTCGCCACCCGCACCACCGGCTGAGCAAATGCAACAACAGCGTTACGCTTACAACGCGCCTCATCAGCATGCGCCTTATCCGCCTCACCCGCCGCCGCCCCAGCAATGGCCATATTAGTTTGACTTTTCTCTCTCACACACTCACACACACACACACTCTTAGCATACCATCCACACCCCAAAACGTCATTTTGTACTTGTACGACTTTAATCCCAAAAAGAACAACAGCAAAGATTGTTGCTTTCGCTCAAAGATTTTCGGCAGAGGCTGCGTGACAGAAGGGGTTTCACAAGTTGGGCGCACACGGCTGGAGGCTGACACGAGAGCGAGCAGAGGGGATGGATTGAATCTGATTGACTTGCATTGCTCGATATTACGAATCAAGAAGAATGAGAGCACAGAATCTGCATACTACGGGCATGCGAGGAAAGGAAAGGTTGAAGAAGCAAGGTCTAAAGTCAGTCACGTTGTCCCTTCCAACGAGATTTTCCTCTATACGACCGTCTCTCTTCTCACCACACCCTCTTTTCTCGAGAGCGTGAGGTTGGGGTTTGGGTAACAAAGTCAGACAAGGCTGAAACTTGAATGGTAATTTGATTGTCCTCAAAGTATGTTAGGACTAACGAGATTCCTGTAGTCAAATATGGTTGATCATCACACTGATTCCCCAAACCCCCGGGCAGAAGGCCTCACACCATTTGCGTGTGTGTGTGCTGCTTGAAAGTTGATGCAGAGCGGCACGAGAAAGAGAGAGAGAGAGAGAAGAGAGATGGCGTAATGTTGTACGAGGCAGACTTACGCTTTGTGAAGAGTGGTGGTGGAGAGAAAGGAAGAAGGGGTGAGTGCAGGTGGAATAGTTGAAGCTTTTTTTTCCAAGCGCAGGCCGCAGAAGCTTTTTCGATTGAATCAAAAAATTGGCCCGATCACAATTTTTAGCGAGACAATGTTACATCTTTCCGAAAGGGACACAAAGTGAAAATTGGCCTATGAGCTCAGATGTTACAAGACGACACAAGCCGAGCCTCACTACGGTGTTCGAGAGACGAATGCGTATGTATTGCGATGCACAACAAGAACATAATGATAAACCGCCACCGAAGAACGATAAGATAATTGCTTCCGGAACCACACCTGAGCCTACTAATATTCCGACCCTACCCTGTCTCCGACGGCGGGCAGAGACAGCTTGGTAGGCGACAAGCTCCTCGCTCTCGCCATCTGAGCTCTCCTAACAGCCGGCGAAGGCGGGATCCTCGCGCCTGCTCCGCTTCCCAAACTGCCCCTTCCGCCCCGTTCACCACCTTCTCCGAATAAAGTTGACGTTGAAGTGCTGATCTTTGCTGTCTTGCCTGCGAGATCGTGCATGCTCTGCTCCACGCCCCTGTCCTTGGCCATCGAATTCGATGCGGAGGAGATGAGGAAGGGGTTGTGATTCTCTCCATCCTCCGTGCCCCCACGTGCTACATCTCTGCTGCGGCTGGGACGCTGTTCCGGAATCGTGGGCGAGAAGGGCGTGGAATTTGTCGAAGAGCGCAATCTGCGGTACGGAATCGCTTGCTGATTCGTCGACTCTGTCTCCCTCTTCGCTGCCCTCAGATCCGCTTCGTGCTGAGCTGCAGTCCTCGGCTTGAGTGGGGATGGGATCCGTGGTCGATCTCTCGACGACATGCCTGGGCGGTTCGGGTTGAATCTCCCCACTTCAGCGGGGAGAGCAGGAGCTTCGGAAACGGTCGATCTGCGAATTCTCTCCCCTTCCTTCCTGCCTGCGCTGGTGGACGAAGTGGTGGAGGAGCAGGGTCGGTGTCGTCGAAGCTCTTGCGGTGCATATTCTATGAATGAAACTGGCGGATTCGCAGCAGGAAGAGAGGTGGGGAGGGGTGGCGCAGCCATGTCTGACCTGCTCAAGCTGGGCTTCTTGCGTAGCTCTGCTACAGATGCGCTGTGTCGAAGACGACGAGGCGAGGCAGAAGGAGTAGCAGAATCAGAATCCTTCCTCGCGCTCGGTCGGATAGGCGCCTCTTCGCTCGTTGCACGAGTCGATGTAGGTGCAGTGACCCTCCTCCTCGTCGCTTTTGGCGTCTCCACCACATTGGCAAGCTGTTCGGGTGCGAGCTGCGATCGCGAAGCACGCTTTCGAACTGATGCCTTGGGCGTTGTCGGCATCGATTCGGCCTCCTCATTGGTGCTGTGAAACGTCGTACTTGCCGACATACCTCCCGTCTGCTCAGCAACATTATTCAGACTCGGCCTCCTCGATCCTTCCGACTGCAATACTTGGGACCAGAAGTATCGGAATTCCAAACACAGCAAATCTGTCTGCTTGAGTGCCGTGATGTGGCTCGATCTGGCCGACACTTCTGCCAGGCTTGGACTACTTGCGCTGGTTGGCGTGCTGACTGGTGTCGTGACTGTATCTGCGCACTTGTGCGAGAGCTGGACGATCTGATGAATGCCTCCCATATCGGAGAACCTTTCTTGCGCGACTGGGCTGTCGACGAGGATGCACATGAGCAAATCGAGCGCAAAGCCTGACGGCAACGAGAGTGGCGCGTCTGTGGGTACGGGGAAGTTCGGGCTGGTTGGAGTCAACGCCGTCGAGCTAGGCACTAGGATGGGTGGGAGGAGTCGAGTGCAGTAGTCGGAAAGCACGATTTGTAGTAGGAGTTCGAGGGAAGATTTGCGTTGTGTGATGCGTTTCGACGTTTTGCTGCAGAGCGTAAGGCCTTGAAGGATAGTAATCGCGATACAAATCTCGGACACGATAGAGTGAACTCGCTGCCTCTGGCCATCTGATAGACACTTGAGGCCGAAAGCTTGTTGAACTGGACTAGTGGACTCAGAGTCGAGAGTGTACGAACTTCCAGAGGGCTGCATCGACACATGCTGTTGAGTGGTCGCTTCGTAAGCCTCATTCTCGCGCTGGAGGTCGAGGTGAAGGCGGTGAACATGGCCAACAAGGACCTCTGCGAGACTGAAGCCTCCAGTAGCCTGAAGCGCCCAGAAAGTGGATGCTTGGTCGGGACCTATCAACGATGACGTGCGTGCTGTAGCTGTGATCTGGACGAGATTCTTTTCGATGTCGTTGAGTATGGATATGCGTTCTGAAGGTGTCGATAATGGCGAGGTGAGACCATCAACCCACTCCTCGATGGTGACCTCGAAATCGATACTTCGACATGCCATGGCGCTGTTTGGTTTTGAGCTGCCGGGACTAAAGTAGTCTCTCGCCGTGCTGAATGCTCGAGTCGGTGTACTCGTAGAAGAAGAAGATTGAGATATGATAGGAGGAGACATCTTGATCTGCTCTCCAGGTTGCGAAGGAAGAGGAAGAGGGTCTAGGTGTAGAAAGCAGCTGTGGCCATCCCAGCCAAGACACAATAGTGTGAGCGAATTGGAGGCCACAAAAGCACCCTTGCCAAATCGGTCGGTACAAGCGACGAGCGGCTACCGAGTTCGAAGCATGAATCACTTGCCGGCTGTGGGTCAGTGTTGGTTTGCTTTTCGAATCATGGAAGCAAGCAAGCAAGCAAGGAGTGTTTCAGGTGGAGGGAAAGTTCGAAGAGACAGAGAGAAGGGAGAAAGAGAAGAGAAGATGCAGTGCATGTTGGTCACAGCAAGGATCTACTATGCATAGGGCTTCGAAAGCCGAGTACAGTACAGTACTGTACTGTTGGTTGCTGTACAAGGAGAAATTCAATGCACCACCGGAACAGGGTCAGACGTAGGCGAATGGTGGAGTTGAAATTAAGGCTCAGAGAGACAAGGTCTCGGTGAAGCCCAAGCTCAGGCGGATCGGTGAGGTTCGTGCATCTGCTTGCAGGCCGCTCTCATTCGGAGGAGCGGATGAGCGGCTGTGTATGACAAAGCGCTTGTGTTACTACGAAGCATGGCCGCACAAACCGAAGCCAAAAAACGAAACCTCCAAGCAGTATGCACTGCCGATCAAACACATTGGACCCTCACAACCATTTCATATCCCCTGCCGCCCTGTATGGAACCGATCTGGAAGCATTACCCCTTGCATAGCCTCAAGCAGATGCGTCTGACGTTCAAGCCTCGCAACAAGGACAGAGTGATGATGATGAGGAGCGACCTCAGTGAGACAGTAGGACGCTGTCAACTCAAATCAAAAGCGGAGCTCCTGTCAACAACACAGCCAAATTCCAATTTGGCACAAACCGCGTTCGGGCTTGATGGAGTCACGTGACTCAACCCTCCAATTCAGGGTCCAGCTGATGTGCGCCTTGACACATGCAGGTAGAATGCGCAGTTGAATGCATTCACATACCACCACCATTTTCACATTTGTGAATCAACGGCAACCATCTTGACGTCTCAGAAGATACATCGGGGACGCAGCGGATCGACGCCGCTAGCATAATGCCTTCGAAGGCTCGCAAATCGATCCCACCGAAACATCAATTCTTCCTCGACCAAGAAGAGACCTATTCGATCCACTTTTCGCTTTTCCATCCCAATCCCGCTCTTGCCAGTCAAGCCCCTTTCCAGAGCGACAGTCGGATTACGCTCAATCACATCTTCGACTCGCTGCCGGATTCAGCTCTGCAAGGAGGTCACGGTCTCGCAAGTCGAGAGCAGCGCAACTTTTTGCATCAAGACAGATCCAAGAAGTCGTTCGGCTCACCGATAGATATCCGCTTTGGACCCATACGCATTGACTGGGCGGAACGGGCGCGGGCTGCGAACATGCCACAAGAGGACGGTCAGCAGGCTGGCTCAAGCTCTGCCGCCTCTGCGCCGGGCAGCAAACCACCAAGAAGAAAGCACGTATTCCATGCAAAGCAGCCACAGGTGTCCTTACCCGTCGCTAGATTCGACAAGACCGATTCATTCGAGGGCGATGCCTCGAGCTCAAAAGATGCGAGTAAGAATCTCGCGTCATGTACGGAGAGATTCGATGGCATGACTATTGGAGCCACAGAGGTAGCATTCGGTATCGTCCATCTGTACCGAGATAAGCAAGAAGCTGCCACGTCCACTCCAAGTCACCCCACATATCGCGCAAGGTCATTGAGCCATGCCTCATCATCAGGCTCACAAGAGCTTGAAAATCAGATTCCTGAAGAAGACATCGGGGCGGTCGTTGCTGTCCTCGCGGTGCCTTCTCACTTGACAGCATCCCACTTCCTCTCCTACATCGAGCCTGCAGTAGAGGCGATAACACATCTGCGTATGGTCCGCGATATGCACCCGAACAGATGCATGGTACTCATACGCTTTCGTGACGCCAAGGACGCCGAAGACTTTCACAAGATGTTCAACGGTCAGCCCTTCAATGCTATGGATCCGCAAGAAATTTGCCAAGTTGTCTATATCACATCGCTCACCGTCTCGAAACATACGTCCCTGCCGTTCAGCTATCCAACACTCACCAACTCTGATCCGTGGCCGCTTCGTCCGCCAGCGAACACAGCCAACATGCCCGCGCACGAGCTACCAACATGTCCTGTTTGCTTGGAAAGGATGGACAGCTCAGTGACAGGATTGATGACCATCTCGTGTCAACATACGTTCCACTGCTCGTGCTTGTCCAAGTGGGGCGAGTCGAGGTGCCCAGTATGCCGATATTCGCAGACAGGACAGCCGGCTGCATACCATCGACGTAAAACACCGAGATCCTCAATGGATCCTTCTACTCCTTCTCGAGGCGGAGATGGCGAGGCTCAGCTCGTTTCGGACGAAGAGAGCGACGTGGACGAAACGAGTTGCTGCGCGGTCTGCGAGACGCAGCAGGATCTATGGGTATGTCTGGTATGTGCTTCCGTCGGCTGCGGAAGATACAAGCAAGGTCATGCGCATCGACACTTTAGCGAGACGGGTCATCTCTACAGTCTGGAGCTTGAAACACAACGTGTTTGGGACTATGCTGGCGACGGCTACGTCCATCGACTGATCCAGAACAAGGCCGATGGTAAGCTGGTCGAGCTCCCATCTGCGTCTTCAGCAACAGGGACGCCGGAACGCACGAGAACACTGCCTTCATCCGCGAGCTATGCATCTGCCATGGCGACTAGCGGGACAAAGTACTCTGGCCCACCACCGAGAGACGCAGCAACACGCAGAGCAGGGAACAGTGAGGAGTCGCACCACGATGA
The DNA here is from genome assembly GCA_023212835.1 of Pseudozyma thailandica. NCBI lineage: Eukaryota > Fungi > Basidiomycota > Ustilaginomycetes > Ustilaginales > Ustilaginaceae > Pseudozyma > Pseudozyma thailandica. The sequence continues at coordinate 380,528 of JALCCH010000007.1, forward strand.
CGACGAGGATAGTGCAAGATGGACAGGGTCCAGCCGCGCACCAGACGAAAAGCTAGAAGCCATCGGTCTGGAATACTCGTACCTCCTCACTTCGCAACTTGAGTCGCAGCGTCACTTCTACGAAGACAAGCTCGATCAATTCCAATCTCAACTCACCTCTCTCACTGGAGAGCTTGCCTCGCTCTCGGTCAAGTCGAAGCAAATCGACTCGCTCTCGCAGCGCACAGCTGAACTCGAACGCAATAATGAGACCCTCAAAATGGAAAAGGAGAAAAGCGACAAGAAAGCCGAGAAAGCAGTCGAACTAGCCAGAACCCTGCAAAAGGATTTGCAGTCGGAAAGAGAGATCAGCAAAGGGCTCATGGAGAGGTTGGAGAAGACGAAGGAGAGCGAGGAGGGGTTGAAGGCCCAAGTGGGGGAGTTGCAAGAGCAGGTCGGGGATCTGATGTTCTTTGTTCAGGCGAGAGATAAGCTGGATCAGGAAGGAGGTGAGGCGCAGGGAGGAGATGTCGAGATGCGAGCGAAGCCGGAGCGGAAGGGGAAAGGCAGGCGAAGGTGATCCGCAAGCTGGTTGGCACACTTGCTCTCCAGACTGTAGTTGTAATGCAATACACGTTATTCTTACCCTCCCTCTCAACAGACTGAGACTCCAGACTGACAATCCGGAGCCACTTCGGTCGGCGCCTTCGCCATTCCGCGTTGTGCTGAGTTCCGTACCATTCGAATGAAGATCATCTCCACGGCATTTGTAAACTGTCCGCCTCGGATGCCGAACACGCGAGTCATACCCAGAGGAACGGTAGTGCGGGTTGTCTTGTTTTCCCCCGTCTTACATGCATGCATACGGCTATCCAAACCCCACCAATAGCGGACGCAGGCTCAATTTTTTGGAGTTACGTGCGAGCCCGGCTGGTCTGCTTTGCGGTGTTGATCGGTGTGGGGCGAGAAGAAAAAACGGCCATATCGGGCGCTTGAGCACGCCTTGCTTGGTCGGCAACTTCTCCGGCAGTGGCAGTCACACAGTCTAGTGTGTGTGTTGCCAGGTGGTCAAGAAGAATTTCGTGGTTGACTCGGTAGATGAGGTCATTTGAAGCCGTGTATTTTTGGAAGCGTACCTCTGCAGTCACCACACTGAATCGATTGGGAGAGAGAGAGAGAGAGAGTTGAGAAGAAATTCATGGAAGATTATTTGGCTCATTTTGAAATTGGTTGCTACGGTACTGTAATGGTCCGTGCAGCTGAGAAGAGGATTGGCATGGTGGCGACAGTGTCGGACCGAGGCAACACAACGCAACAGCGAAGGTGAGAAGCGGCTCGCTGGATCTTCGGCGGATCTTGTTCTTCCATATTCCGAGGTTGAAGGCTGAGCAATTCGGTCACCCAACGTCAAGATTTCGGCACAGAGTCACAACCAGCGTCGACAGTGCACGTTCCACTGATCAAAGTATATAACCGCTTCACCAAACATCATCTTCCTCCCATCGTTCACATCACCTGTATCCACACACAATCCACCGCTATCATGTCGCTCAACAAGACCATCACCCTCAACGACGGCAACAAGATCCCCGCCATCGGTCTTGGCACCTGGCTTTCCAAGCCTGGTGAGGTCGGCAACGCTGTCGAGGTCGCTGTCAAGAACGGCTACCGCCACCTCGATCTTGCCAAGATCTACCAGAACCAGCCCGAGATCGGCGAGGCTCTGAAGAAGGTCATCCCCTCTGTTGTCAAGCGCGAGGACCTCTTTATCACTTCGAAGCTCTGGAACACTTCCCACAAGCCTGAGAACGTCCAGGCCGCCTACGACGAGACACTTCAGGAGCTTGGGCTCGACTACCTCGACCTTTACCTCATCCACTGGCCCGTCGCGTTCAAGGCTGGCAAGGAGCTCGTCCCAAAGACCGAGGACGGCAAGCAGGCTGCTCTCGACCGCGAGACCAGCATCGTCGACACCTGGAAGGCCATGATCGAACTCAAGAAGGCCGGCAAGGTCAAGTCGATCGGAGTGTCCAACTTCACCATCGAGCACCTTGAGACCATCATCAATGCCACCGGTGTCGCGCCCGCTGTCAACCAGATCGAGGCCCACCCGCTCCTCCCGCAAGACGACCTGGTCGCTTTTGCCAAGAAGCACAACATCAACCTCACCGCCTACTCGCCTCTTGGTAACAACCTCAGCGGTAAGACCAAGATTGTCGACTACCCTCAGGTGGCCGAGGTGGCCAAGAAGTACAATGCCGACCCTGCTCAGGTGCTCATCGCATGGGGTATCAAGCGCGGCTACTCGGTCATCCCCAAGAGTGTGACGGAGAGCAGGATCAAGAGCAACTTTGACCAGCTCGAACTCAAGGACGAGGACTACGAAAAGGTGACGTCGTTGTACAACGAGTTGGGCAAGGTCCGTTTCAACATCCCCAAAACGTATGCGCCGTTCTGGGACGTCAACGTCTTTGGAGAGGACGCAGAGAAGGACGCAACTCACTCGGTCAAGCTCCAGTAAGCATCCCGTGTTTGGCCTAGCACAGAAATCAAAATAATTGTATACCAACCCCCCCAAACCTCTTTTTCTTTCGTGCATGTGGGTCGTTGGTAGGCAAGCTAAACTCTGAATGAGCAATTTCCCAATCCATACCGTGATGAACCAGGCAAGTGTCGACCAAGTTTCGAGCCAGATGTGATGTGAAAGGAACTCGTATGTGCTGCAATCGTCATTCGACGACACTTTTCTTGCGACAGCCCACGCTTCCTCGTCACATCTCCACACCCGGTGCTTGTCCAACCCTAAGCACACCTTGACCTCAAAACATCTTCTAAGAGCTACCATCTCACCTTGACATCCACACACAACAAACTGCCTGCGTTCCATCTTTCGCGAACGTCATCAATTCAAACACGACAATGACATTGACATGACGCACACCCCCACCTTTCTTCCTCAATCATACTTGTTCGCCTCTCCCGTCGCCTCGGCCTGCCTCTTTAACGCCACTGGTGCATCCCCTCTCCTCATAAACACTTCCACCACCCTAATCCTATCCGCCCTATTAAACTCCTCATCCTTCAACAGCTCATCCAACTCCTTCTTGCCCCTCACCGCATAGTACGCCTTCTGGCTCGGCTGCGCATCATTCTTATGACTCTCCGCATCCTTATCCAACTTCTCACCGCCCTTGTTCGGTGCTGACAAGAAATCCAACAGCAACGAATGGTCATAAGGCGCAATGTCGTTATAGCTCCGCTGCGGGCCGTGGATTTGGCGTTCGATCTCGTATCCGTCGTTGTTGAGGATAAAGAGGTAGGGTGTGAGGCCGTGTTTGATCATGGTTCCAATCTCTTGGACGGTGAGTTGGAGCGAGCCGTCACCCACGAAAAGGTGCGTGCGCCCGAGCTTTTCCTCTCGAGCAGCGAGCGCCACACCCAGAGTTGCACCGACGGACCATCCGATGGAGCCCCAAAGCACTTGCGACACCCATCGTGTGTGGGCAGGAAGTTTGGCTTCAAGCATGCCGAAGCTCGAAGTGCCCGTCTCCACAATGACCTGATCCTTCTCTTTGAAAAACTGGCCCATACGGGGCCAGAGGTAGGCCTGAGAGATCACATCATCCTCCTCCTCCTCCGGGAGCTTGTTCTCGAAAGCAGGCACTACCTTTTTCGTATTCTCCGCGCGCTTGTCCTTGTCGCTCTCCAGCATAGCACTCAGCTTGGGAAGAAGACGCTTCATGCCAATACCCGGATAATGCGAGTATCCGATGGTGGTGTAGTCCGAATGCAACTCGATGGTGCTTTCCTTGGGAGTGCGGTAGCTGAAGTTGCCCGAATTGAAGTCGCTCTTAAGACTGCCCACGGTGATCAGCACATCTGCTGACTCGACCACCTTCTTAACAGGCTCGCTAGTGAGGTTGCCTACGTAGATGCCGCCGTACTGAGGATGGTCCTCATCGATAATAGCCTTGCCCATTGGCGTGGCAAAGACCGGCAGGCCTGACTTCTCGATGAGCTCCCTCGTCTCCTCGATGCATCCATGGCGGGCGGCGCAAGCATCCACAAGGATGACAGCCGAGTTGGCGTCCGAGATGTGCTTCTTTGCTACATTAAGCACATACCTCTCCGCATCTTCATCGTTGGGATTCGCACTGTAATCGAGTTTGTCCTTGAGCGCATCAGCTGGAATGGTAGCATGGACCAGGTCGGTGGGAAGAGCAAGGTAGACGGGCCTTGCCTTTTTCATGGCATTGACCAGAATGCGGTCGATGGCTTCACCAGCTCCTTCCTTATGCTTCAAGATGGCGCTATCCACCGAAATCTCCTTGGACATGTTCTCGAAGGCGCTGAATCTTCCGTCTCCCAAAGTGTGATGCAATAGCGAGTGGCTCCCCTGTGCCGCGGTTGAAGGCACACCCACAATATGGATCACAGGTAGCCTCTCAGAGAAGCTTCCAGCGACACCGTTGAGAGCGCTCAACTCACCCACACCGAAAGTGGTGACGACAGCAGAGATGGTGCGTTTGACACGTGCATAGCCGTCGGCAGCGTAAGCGGCGTTGAGCTCGTTTGAATTGCCGATCCAGGTGAGCGAAGGGTGATCTTCGATAAGGTCGAGAAAGCCCATGTTGAAGTCACCAGGAACGCCCTGGACGGACCGAGTGCCGAGCTCGGCAAGCCTTTCTAAGAGGTAGGAGCCAATCTTGATCTCGTTGTTCGACATAGTGGCAGATGTCTTTTGTATATGGTGATGGAAGGATGTCAAGATAGAACTCGAGGGACACAATTACTTATCCCAACTCATAATCTCCGACAGGTTCGCCTCGCTGAACTTGTTCTTCTGAGGAAAGACAGGGTTCAGTCAGATTCCGGCAGTGCACAGATCAAGGTCGGCTTAGTGTGGCTCAAGTGTCAGGATTGGCCATGCTTGGTTGATGACGAAACTCAGCAGCACAGCTGTCAAAAGTCGTCGGAAAATTGCTGACCGCAACAACTTTTATGCATCACGTCTGCCTGCAGCTTCGTGCATGTGGAGGATTATTGGTGTTTTTCTGCGCTGTTTGACGGCAGCATATCCGGCGTAACACAAACCTGCCATTTCAAAAACATCTCGCATTCATGTCGATCCTAATCTTGTGCTCATCACAGCTAGCTGAGCAACATCACAGACGGCAACGAGCGAAACATATCAGACTTATTGGAAGATTGATCGAGTAAGACGGACACAACAGATGGAACATGCCAGGTTGAGATGCGGCAGACAAGCGGGTATAAAATTGGACACGACTTTTAAAGACGCGCGCTTAGTCCTTGTATCCCGCCTGTCGCCTCTGACCCTTCTGCACTGTCCTGTCCACCTTGTAGCCCCTCGCCTTGTAGTATTCCTCTTCCCTACTCGTACCGTCTTCGCTATCCTGAGGAATCTCACCCCTCGTAGCCACGCGCACAGCATGCCTCCTGCTCACACCCACATCCTCGTAGATGGCAGAGTGAATGTTTGTCCTGTTATCCCAGATGGCCACATCGCCGGCATTCCACTTGAATCGTACGCTGAAGTCAGAGGCAGTGGAGACGTGGTGTGTGAGAAAGTCGATGAGGAAGTCTGACTCGGCCTTGGGCACGCCAGGGATGTATCGGCAAAATCCGGGGTTGAAGAAGAGAGCTTTGTGCTTGGTGACGGGGTGAACGCGAACGAGAGGGTGTTCGGTCTCGACGGGATCACGACGCACAGTGTTGCCGTGTCGGCGGGCTCCGTCGGCCTGGTCAACCGCCGAGTGGATGGCGGTGAGGGATTCGAGATAGGTGCGCAGAGGGTACGAGAGGCGGTCGTAGGCTGCGTATCCGGAGGCCCAGAGAGTGTCACCGCCTGCTTCGGGCGAGACGAGGAGCTTGAAAGAGGTGTACGAGGGAGGGTTGACTTCGTATGTCACATCCGAGTGCCACAGGTCTGCACGGGAATGCTGCACTGGACCACGGTAGACCTTTTCGTTAGGATCAGAAGTGGGATGAGCGTAGACGACGTGCACTTCATCCAGATCACCACGGGCGGGAACACCAGTGGTGGCGTGCTTGTGAAGAGGACCCCAGTAACGACCAAGCTCAAGCTGCTGCTCGATGGTCCAGTCATCCTGACCTCGGAGGAAGACGACCCCTCGCTCGGCTACGAGCAAAGCGAGCTCGTCCTTTTGGGCGTCGTTGAGCTCACCAAGCTTGATACCCTCGAGCTCAGTACCAATAGTGCGGGTCAAGTCCTTGACGGAGGTAGCCGCGCCGAAGAGAGCCCTCTTCTCTGGGTCTGCAAAGAGACCGCGGTCAGTTGGAGGGGTAATGGGTTCGTAAGCTTCCCAGTGAACGTCTGGGAAGGAGGGCTTGAACTCGTTGTAGGGATAGTCGGCTTCGGATGCGAGAGCGCCGAGGTCAAAGTGCTCGGAAGTGTATGTCTGGGCTCTGTTCGTGGCACCGCTGCTGACTTTCTGAGATTTGATGACTGAGGTAGAAGCACGGGGAGGGGACGCGGGGCGTCGGTCGACAGCGATAGGAGCCATGATGGAAGTGTGTATACGCGGAAGTAGCGTCGGAAGTGTCTGTGGAGCGGGCAAAGGCAAGGTTCGTTCTCGAGACTTTCTCGAATGTGGGAAGTGGGACTCGTTTGGACTGGATGTCAGAGGCTTGATATATACGAGAAGATCATGAAGGGATGAATCACCGGCCCTCGATGAGGGGCTGTCAAGGAGGGCCGCCTGCAAAGCCTGAGCGTCCTGCTACTGCGCAGCGAGTGAGTTCATCAACTCATTCAACCGTTTAGACAATGACAACGTCAGACACTTTAGCGTGCAAGACGATGAACGTACCTCTTGCGTGACCAGCATACGCCATCGGCCGTGCTATACCGTGGAGCAGATCGCATGACGAAAGACCTAAGCCCGAGCTTCTTGTAGCATCGGGTGCAGCATATCTCCATGTCTAAAATTGTCAACATACAAGTGGATGAGTGCCGTCATGGGGCTCTACATTCTCAAGCGCGAGTGCGGGGGCCTTTGAGGCGTGTTCATCATCCATAAAGCCGGCTGGTAGCAAGGGTGTGAAACCGAGGTCACAACTTCTGCAGGAATGTCGAAGGTCGAGGAACCCTGCGTATGTTGGCATCAATGGCGTCCAATTGCGTGAGCTCGTTCAGACGAGATTGTGGGGTTAAAGCTCGTCATGGCAAGGTCGATACGCGATACGGAGATGCTCGAAAGGCAATAACGGCCACCAAAATGGCGCAACTTGACATTCACAGATTGAGCTCGGTGAGCAAAGGTCCAGACTTCGAAAGTTGAGCTGTTGACGTCGTCTTCGCACAAGATTGCGCGAGTGAGCCACTTGCATGGCGTGATCCCTTTTTTTCCATCGAAGATGTGAGATCGCTTCTTTCGAGAGATTTTTTTCTTCAGAAAATTGTGTGAGCAGATGGTGTAACATGATCTCTGGAAAAAAAGAGCTTATCTTTGCGGCTGTCAAGAAGCGCTAAGCGAAAATGAAAAATGGTGGCTGTTTTACCATGGTGCATGAGATAGAGATAAGAAGACGCCGACATTCCAGCTCCGAGTCCTACTATTGATACCGAAGATGCGAGTTCAAGGCTCTCAACGCTGTCAATGCCATCATGCGTATGAGTCCATGCGCTCGCTGCAGTAGCTTGTGTACGAATGTCCAGCTGTTACAAGCGTTCAACGGTCATGATGGTACAAAGCCGAGTTCGTGACAGGAGACAATGTGAGCGAACGCAAAGTAGGCTTAATGGTGCTGGACAAGTGAGATGAAAGGGTCATTGTGCTCCGCCTTGTGTATGGGAGCCGGTACACAGCCGCCCTTCCAAGAATGCACTTCGGGTAAAGTAGACTCGTGGGAAGATTGGAATGTCTGCAGCGTCGAAAGACGTCCTATCTGCTCGACCGGCCCATTCCACTGTTGGGTTCGTGCTGCTTATTTCTCGTCTAGGGACGGTCCTCCTTCTCCCGGGAGTAAGCTCAAACGCTCATCAGCTCGTCGATAAAGGCGGCCGTTATTGCATCAGGACTATGAGAAATGCATCGGTCTTTGTCTAAGCTCCATGTAAAGGTTGAGAGGTAAAAACAAACCTGGAACCTTATAGTTTGCTGGACTTCAGGGTCCTGGGAAGAAGCGTACATGTAGGAACGCCTCTTCGCTTAGGTATAAGCTCTGCAAGGCAAAACGGATTAGGCTCACGAAACACACCCAATGCCTGCGTTCGTGGCGGCCAGCACCTTCATAAAATAGTCACAGCCTCAAGAGCAGCACTAGCATCCCTGTCCCCGTCCATGTCATTCGTGACACCTAGCTCCTCACCGAACTTGTCACACAATATGGTGGCATATCGAGCCTCAAAGGACTTCTCCAAAGACGACGAAGAGGCTCTCACATACCACCCTACGACGACTATCGTTTCCCCCAGTCGTCAATACCTGTCACACCCGACGCTAAGATCGCACCCCTCGCAATCACGAATACGCTACATCACAGAGCCTCATATCGAGCTTCCCTCCGCTCACCGCAGGCCCAGAATGTCCCCGTACGATCCAATGAGCTCGGACACGATCGCTGCCGAGTCCAGCTCCGACTTCGTCCCTATGACAGCCCATTACCCGCAGATGGAGTACCATGACTCTCCCGACCCCCAGCTCGAGGCGGCATGGGAAGACTCTAGCTGCATCGATTCTTGCTCGCCTACACTTCCTAGCTTCGATGTTGAAGAGGAGCCCAAAGCGGAAGATAGGTGGGAAGTGGATGCACTTCGGAGACAGGTAGAGCAGTTGCAGATGGCGCTACAGCTGCAATCGCAGCAGCGCGAAGTTGCACAGCTCGCAAGTCGTCATCGGGCGCCATTGCGGCCACTTCCGACTAGCCCCGTGGATTCGAGATCATCTCCACTGTCAATAAGAGGGATGGAGAGTAGGAGGCAAAGCGAGCGTTCCTACGCTCCGTCACTTTCCGCAGCGTCAACAACTCAAACATTGGTGGAGGAGAAGAAATTCGACGACCTCAATCGAAAAGTCGAAGCCTTGGAGGCACTTGTTGCCGCTCTCGCTCCCCACAACCCCACCCCCGCTGCCGCAACTTTGCCTACGCCAAGACCTCGAGCTATTTCCGTGGCCTCTTCGAGCACAGCTTCGACGTCGACCTCATCGCAAACCCAGAAGCAAAGCAAATCGAACAAACTCGCAGCGACACTTGGGCTCGGCTACAAATCTCATTCCAGCAGTGCCTCAATAACTTCAGGAGGTAAGAAGGTGGAAGAGAAGGTGAGTAGAGTAAGCTGGAGCAGAGGGAGAAAGGAGAAAGTTGCGGTGCCAAAGGCAAAGGTGGTGCGTGCTGCGGGTAGGGGAAGGATGGCCATCAAGCCTTCCACGCCGACAGACGCAACGTAGTATCACACTTTTTCTGCAATGCGATCAAATATGCTATTGATGATGAACGAAGTGAACTAGTCTGCACGCAGTCGAGCTTGCATCTCTGCATAAGTCCGATCCTGTTCATAAGCGATGCTGTCTTGGGCGGGAACGTTGGGGGCCTCGCCCGGGATCCAGCCGCCTTCAGGGACGCCGGAGGCGTATCGCGGAGGTGCCCAACCGGACTCGTCCCTTGCCTTGAATCTCTCCTCGCCGTTCTTCTCCGCGTTGCTTCCCTTCGAGTGAAGTGCAGGTTCCGGTGCATGGTGAGTGAGCCCCACGTTTGGCAACTGTAATGGCGTCGTATGGAACGCTGTCAAAGCAGACCTGTATGCGGCATCCAGACCCTCTCGCACGATCCAGCGTCGACCATTGAGCCAGTTCTCCACCCTCGCCTTGTCCTTTGCTTCCAACTCGGCAGCATCGAGGGTCGACAATGCGTCGTCTTGAATCGACGTGTCTCCGCTGCCTTCGAGGGAAAGAACTGACCAGCCAATGACCATCATCCCCGGCGGCCTCTGCTCGCCGCTGTTCTCCAAAGCTTCTACAATTCCCTCCAAAGTGCTGGCCACCATTCGTTGGTCCGATGAACTCGCTCGTTCGATAATCGCGATTGGAGTATGAGGCGGGAATACCACGCCCTCCCTATCTCCAATGCTGTCTTCTTCGCCGGGTGCGGTGATTGACGTGAGCGTCGCTACCACAGCCTTGAGTCTTGCCACGCCCATGAGCACAATAAGCGTTCGACCACGATCGTAGCCGGGGAGTTTGACTTTCTTGCCTCCCTTGCCTACGCCCGTGCAGAGTACAAGCGAATCTGCGGCGCCTCTTTGTGTAACCGGGATACCCAGCATTGCCGGCGCAGCGATACTGGAACTGATACCTGGCACAACGGTGCATTCAATCCCCGCCTTCCTAAACGCCAGTACTTCTTCCCCTCCCCGGCCGTACACGAACGGATCGCCCTGCTTCAACCTTACCACCGTCTTGCCTTCCTCGAGCGCCGCTTTGAGCGCCTTTGCAATGAGCTCCGATTGCGCCCCCTCCGCGTTGCCCGGGAACTTTTTGGCGATCTCCAACGGCGTGGTGGAGGGGATGAGCTTGAGAATCGAAGCGGGTACCAGTTTGTCGCTAAGGATGAGGTGAGTGGAGGGCGAGGTAAGGAGCGAGTATGCGAAGGTGGTTAGAAGGCCAGGATGACCAGGGCCCGAGCCAAGAAGATAGATGTGTCCCTTGCCGGTAGACGTTGCAGAAGGAGGACGAATGTCGAGGCTGTGCTGTGAGCGAGCACGCTGAGCGACTGTTGTTGAGGTTGTATCTTCGTTCGTTCTCGCGGTGGGGCGCCCTCGCGCAGAAGAAGAATCTTCCGGTGCAGTCGTCGGTTGAGCTTGCTCCTCACCATGCGCTCGAAGCGCTTCCTTCATCTGCGCCTCTCCAAGATTGCCTAAGTACTCGATAGGCCAGTACTCACTGATCTGCGCAACCCATCGCATCCTCCTCTTGGTCCTCTCTTCCATTTCCTGTGCCTCCTGCTCTCGCTTCTCCTTTTCCTCCGCTTGCAGCTGCTTCAGCCGCGCGTTGGCGCCAGCGCTCTCGAGCGGGTTCTTGGGTGTCAACTGCGGCACAGGACTATTCAGCGGTGTCGTATCGAATGAGAGATCCTCTTCTTCCACCTCGGCCGTGCCGTTTCTCCCCGACCTAGTTCGCTTCAGCCGTTTCAGCGGAGAGGCAGACGTGGGAACTTCAGTCTGACGCTTGGCCAAATCTCTCATCATTCCGACTTTCTCGACTGCATCGCCGACATTGTAAGGGAGGGCGGAGACGATCTCGCGCCTTATGCGGCCGGCAAGCCGACAGCCCCTGCCGTTGGTGGTGACTGCGATCTGCAACGAGGAGGACGATGGGGTGGAAGAAGCTGAGGTGGAGGGGAAGCGGTAGTTGGCTGGGAAGGAGAAGTCGCAGAGCTGAGGTTTGTCTGCTACATTGATCGGGATGCGCCGCTTGCGGCAGAGCTTTGTGATGATCTCTGCTCTTTTGTACGAAGTCAAGGGTGTCTCTGAGTCGGGGAGCTCGTCGTCGCCGTTTGCGATTGCTTTTGGGGCGGTGGTGGAAGCGTGGGCATCGTCTCCTGAGTGGAGTGTATCCGTAATGCAGACGGCGAAGATGTCATTCGAGTCGCCGTCGTATGTGTCGAGGATGGTGCTAAAAGTATCCTGTACTGTTTGGGTGGTGGAGAAGGAGGAGCTGTCGATCGAGTGATGCGAGACTTGAGAATTGCTGATGCGGTGCTGGATCTCTGCGCATACCTCGGTCGCTTTGATGGTGCCGACTCCATCCGTTTTGGCACTGTGGTCGGATGCAGCAACGCTGATGACGACAGGCTTGATCCCAGCCTCGAGACAAGCGAAGCACCTCGAAGCGGCCAACTTTCCTGTTCCTAGCACCAGCGCTACCTTGCCTGGCGGCGGTCGGTGCGAAAGCAACAGACTCGCTGTTGGATTCGGCTCTGGGAAGGGAGGCGACATCTTGACGGGCTCCTGTCGAAAAGAGACGATCTGGTCGAAAAGGTACAAGTGAAGGAGAGAACGAAGAAAGAAGAAGGTCTGGATCTGAGAGGGTTTATGGCACCGGATAGCGGCAATTTTGAAATCACGAGAGATAAGATAGCGCTGAACTCGAGATTTCACAAATCGGATTGGTAATCAGGCTTCCCGTGAGTCACTGCTCGTCTGACACAAGCATGATTGCTTTCGTACTTGATCAAGCTCTGACAGCTTCTGGATGTCCACCGTTTCGAGAATCGTCAATTCTCCCAAAGAGACCTTATGTATCTCAAGATGCCTGAATGCAGACAGGTCGGGACTATGCGTTAGGAAATGGATCGATGTTGTTACATATTCAGTACAGAGTGGTGTGATGAGAATTAATGGTACATTGCGCGGCGATGCTGAGGAAGCAATTCTATGGAGAGATGATGGAGGACTACAACGAGCGAGAATCGGACCCAGTAGATGAAACGATGAACAGCAGGGACGACATTCCCTTGCTGAGATCAACGTGACGGGTCCTGCTCATAACCGACATCCTTTCCACTGAGGGTGTCTTGAAGGTTGTATCGGTGATCGTTCGCTTAGATCTTGTATCCGAGACTGGCCATGCATTCGCGGTGCTTCTTGACCAGCTCCTCGCACTTCCTCGCCGACTCGCCATGCTCCTCGACGCTGTGACCGAACTTGAAGAAGCATTCGTCCCTTGCTGCTTTAGTTTCGGGGCAAGCGCAGCAACTGCGTGAAGGTCCAACGCGTTGATCGATCGGAATGTTGCAATGTTCGCAAAAGAAAGTTCAGCATCAGTATGGCTGCTCCAGGACCCATGTCGAGAAGTGTGATATACACCCGATGTATACTCACGGCTTAATACCGGTCGGGTTGAGCTCGGTAACGAACTTGTTGCTCTTTTGTGCTGATGCGTCGGACATGTTTGCTATGCCTGGATCCTCTTCGAAGCTAGGAAGAAAGTCGGAGGCGTCGTGTGTAATGTAAGTGAGGAAGGATGGTATAGATCGGAATCAAGAAGTTGAAGTCGGCGGCGGCTGTGCTTTGTGGAGCAAGGATCGTCGGAACATGCAGGAAGCAGCGGGAGTGGCGGAATCTTCCTCTCTCTGTGCGCCATCATATTCGTGATTTCTTGAACCCTAAACTCCGTCGGCCAAATCCAAAAAAAGGCATCCTTCCACCTCCGAAAGCCGAGACAGAGCATAACCGGATTTTTCTCAAAGAATGCTGTTAGGGCGACATAAACTGTTGCTGAAATCAATGACCGAAAGCCGAACATTGAGAGAAGCTTTGACGTAACGCCTCCACTCCGCTCTTCATTCACGCAAGAGAAGTATCGAGACCCTGGACCTGCCTCTGTACATCATCAACACTCGTCTCTTGAAGCATTAGCATCAGCGGAGTAGCGCATAACACCAAAGGTTTCTCTCCGGCTTATTTCATCAGGCACAAAGTCAACATGTAAGTGTCTCATTGACGGAGAAGCCCGGATGACTTTGCCGATCCTCATGACGGTGAGCTTCTTCGCCAGCGGAGAAGGCAAGCAACTGACCGAATCTCCCATATGCTTTTCACCCTTGCAGGTCTGGAGCATCATCCAATCTGACGGATCGCATGAATTCGCCAGCGCACGAGTCGACAAGACAGTTCGTTCAGCAAACTGGAGCCGCCATCTTCACATTGGATGGGTAAGTTCTGTAACAGCATCGGACATCCCGAGCATCGTTCCAACAGCTGTTCTGATCCTTTTTCGCTGACGACCGATCTTACTCCGCCATTTCATGACTTTATGACAGCGAGCGAGGGACTGGTAGGTCGCAACTTTGTGCTCAGATGCCCAACGGACAGTTCACTTGCACTGAGATTGCTCTCGAAGGTAAGCTTTCAGCATGTCAAGGCATTGTAACTAACGGCATCGAGACTGATACCTTTCATTGTTTTCCATCTGTTGCTTCGCCACTCATAGCCAAGTCGCTGTTCTCGACAATGCAGAGTCTCAACTTCTTCTGCACTTTGCCACAGGACCCAGCAAAGACACACATCAACTGCCAGCGCATTCCTTCTTCATAGTCGCAACGGACCTCTAAACTCAGATGCTCCGCTTCGATAAGCCATCATCGCTCAGCTCATCTTCAAGCAATGTGATCAATACCTACAATCTCAGAAGGCGCTTTTTGCAGGTCTGGCAAGTCGACCAAGGAGATCACGATATACACCACATCGATGCAAACAGCATACTCTGTGTTCGCGATTCATATATCAGCGTGCCTTGCCCAGACTTCCGTGCTGATCCAGTGAGAATTTCCTGCTCTTGAGGTGGCAGTCCTCGATGCCCTGATCACAATCACTTGATGTTGCAAGCTTCTGAATAGGTCCTCTAAGGCACGTCCGAAAGGTCGGCAATTCCGATTGAAATTCAAAAGTAAAAGAAGGCACGAAAAAGAAGAGGATGCCGCCTTTCTTTGACTGCAGTCTGTTCTCTTCCAAATTTTGGATGGAATCGTATGCAAACCTCTCGCGTTCCGAAAGAATGCGCGTGCCCATTTGTTCTCGGAGAGCGGAAGGTTGCGATGATTGCAAACGCTCGGATGGCACTTGCATGTCAGAAGGTTGAGTCGAAGGCAGAGAGAGGCAAAGTTAGAGAGTCGATATAAGGACGTCGCGCATCCGAATTCGTCACTGATAGGGCAGACTACAAGGGTCGACTCGCTGTGCGGAAAGTAACAATTCCGTCTCACACACACACACACATCTCCCTCTCGGCACCTTTCCCGTCTTCGGATGGACGTTTTCACTTTTGCCTCTCTAACCATAACTTGAAAGACTTTGCACTCCTGAGCTTTCTCACTCTGACTCAACCTACCTCTTCGATCCTTCGGTCCTCAAGCCGACTCAAGCTCGACTCGGCCACGAGCATTTGACAGGAAGAGCTCTCTCCACGCAGACGTGCGTTTCGTTCCGCCCACCATTGTCATTCGTTAATAACAACCCATCACGTTCGCAGGCGTAGTCAGTCGTCTCTTCACAGTCACGCTCGACCTTTGACCTTTGACCTTCGACTGACACAGCACAATCATCACGACGATCACCATCTCATCACCTGCAACCCTATCTTGTTAAGTCTTCAACCAGAAGCTGCGTAAAACGACACCGCGATACGACCTTCTCGTTAGCTACAATAGGCAGAGCTTCCCGACCATAAGACAAGTCTCTGGGTGCCCTTGAAGCCTTGGGCTCAGCCGGAAATCTGATCGCATCGCCTTTGCTAGCATTCACCCTCATCTCCATCAAGTCACATGCCCTTGATTGTTCCGGATGTCATCGAAATTTCGAGCAGCAGCAGCCACAGATCCTCCTCTCCACTCCCCGAGCTCACAATCACAAGATCCTCAACAATGAATGGCAGACATTCTCAAGAAGGCGGCGATGATGAAGAGATGCCTCGCTTCACCGCCGCTTCGCGTGTCTCGCTCGCCAATCTCTTAGGCCCTTCCGGTCCAGGCTCCTCGCCTTACTCCAGTTCTCCTCGCACTTCGCCACGAAAGCGCAGCACCGACTCGGCACCTACCAGCCTGCAACCTCCAGAAGACGGCGTCAACGGTGACCGAAACGGAAAAAGCGAACGTCGCGACCGTCGACGTTCCGATGCTGCATCATCTCATCCCCCCGCAACCGCTGAGCCCGAGCAGACTTTCCACGATGCCGAGGAACAGCCAGAAGATGCAGTAATGGCCGATGTGACGGCAGAGAATGCAGCAGAGGCCAAAGAGCATGACGAAGACGACGAAGACGATGACGAGGATGACGACGACGACGAGGATGACGATGACGAAGATGAAGACAAGGCCACCACCGACGCAGGCAGCGCCTCTGAAGGCGAAGGGGATGACAAGGGCGAAGGGTCATCTTCCAAAGATGGCGCCAAGGAAGGTGACAAAGCTGCATCGCCCAAAAAGCGCTCTCGCCGTCGTAGTCCCACACCACCAGAGGCTGTCACAGCTCCTCCTGCTCCTAAGCGGCCAACGGTGCGTCTTTCCATTCTCGAAGCTAGGCAGAGCGGCTACCTCATCAACGTTCCAGAGCTCGTGCTTGCCAAGCTCAAAGACGAGGATCATCCCTGGGCCAAATGGTATGAGGAGTCCCTCTTGGAGGCAGCCGAGCCAGAGCCTGTGGCAGCGCCGCGATCCGGACCCGAGGTCCCCCCTGATCTTGAAGGGTTTGGGGGGCTTGCTGCGTTGTTGGCCAAGTATCCCAGTGGCGAAGAGTCTGGAGCGCCTTCAGGCGGAGCGAACAAGAAGCGAAGAAAGGTCACCGACGACAAGTACGACATTGGCCAGTACGATGTGCGCGATCCCTTCGTCGATGATTCGGAGCTGAACATTGACGAACCCACGCACTTCGCCAAACCCAAAGCAGATGGCTTCTACGTCACGCAGGGCACCGTCGAGCTGGCGAAAGCCAAAGCCATGGGCAAAGGTGTGCCAATGCCGGGACAGCCCAAACCCAAGCCACTCAGTATTCGCGACTCCAAGTTCGGTTTCGCTGGATCTCTGAACAAGCTCGTGGCCAGGAAAGCACAGCAAACTGCCGAATTGCCACCCATGCCACCAGCCGCATCTTCCTCCTCCATGCAGCTCGGCTCATTGCTCAATAACGGCGACCCTGGCAGCCCCGCAGTGGGCGCGGGCTCTGCCCTTACAAATGCGCAGAGGGAAGAGGGCACGCGCGACTCGCCCATCAAAGTGGACGACAACGACTCCGGCACCTCCAAGTTCACCAAAAAGAACCGCTACCCCACTCTGCCTGTTGACCCGCGGCTGCAAGCTGCATTCGATGATCTCAAGAGGAAGGTCGATGCTGAGAGCTTTGCCGTCAAGACCAAATTCCCGCCATCGCTCAAGCCGCCCCTTGTGGAAACAGCCAAGCTGGCCGTCATGCTTGGCGAATACGACGACAACTTTTTCAATCACCTTCCCACCATCTTCCCGTACAATCGCTTTACGATGATGAAATTGGTCAAGCGCGAATTCTTCCCGCATCACATCCAATACTTTGAAGATCTCAAGAAGGAGCATATGGACAAGCTCGGTCAGATGATCAAGGACAGCTACCCACAGCAGCTCGCCGAGTTCAAAGCAGCGCACAAGGCTTGGGTAGAGCGTGGCGAAGCTCCAAAGGAGGGCGAAGCCGCCGCGTCTCGGCCTGCACCCAACAACACTGCGGACGAGTCGATGGATGTGGACGGTCTCAAAGAAGGCGAAGATGACAACATCGAGCCGACCAAGCGCTGGAAATGGAGCGAAGAGATGCGTGAAGAGGTCTTTGTCCTGATCACCATCGAAAATGCCATGAGCGAAATCATCAACGAGAAGCATAAGCTTGAGAACTCGGCGGAGCAGTTCAGCGAGATCAATGCACGAAAGGCTTGCTACAAGCAAATGGCAGAGTTGTTCCCAGAGGATGGCTGGACTACGTCGACCAACATCTCGAGAGAATATGCACAGATCAAGAAGAAGAAGGATCGCCAGGAGGCGAGGGGAGAGGAGCTCTTCGGCGATTCACGGGCGAGCAGCGTGGTCCCGGCCTAGTCCGAGGCTCATATTGACAAGATGATGGAGCGAACGCCAAGCCACGTTTGGAAGATGAGGTGAAACGACGGCAGGTCGATTCGCTCTCGGGCAATTCGATGAAATAGCGAGTCCGATCCGAGCTCTTTCCAGAAACTCGTTAACGAATGTGGTCACAAGCCGAGACAAGGGACCAATGGGTTGTACCATCAGCGGCTACATGCTTTGGACCTGGGTCATGATGTAACATGGGATGGCGGACTCGGGTAGGCTAAGCAAAGGACATTCGCAACAAGAGGATGAGGCGAGATCTGGATCTCGGTCAGACTTGCTGCGGCAGTTCTGGCATCTCTGGGACAAATGGAGCGGGCTGGCGTGCAGTCAAGGGTTCTTGCTGCAGAGACCAGGATGGGAGTCTGTACCCAGGCTGCGGACGAAGATTAGATCTGGCAGCTTCCATTCAGGACCATGTGACAATACAGTCCTGAGGCTGGCGTTGTGTCTGCCAGCAATGACGGCTTCATCAGGGTGCAGACGAGCACGAGGGCAGGTCGGCTTCGGCCTTGTTACGTGCAGTTTGAGCAGAACCCTTAGCAGAACCTATCCTTTGGCTTTGAGTAGCAGTGACCGTCTCAACTGTTCTCTTACACGAACGGAGCTGTTTTCGCAGAGCAACAGACATTCGAAGGATCGGTCTTGCGTTGCTTCCAACCGCGCATGACTCTGTAGCCTAGCTTCACTCTGTTACAAGCACTTTGTTCCGCTCTAATCAAGATTCATTAGTACACTGTGGGCAGTCTGGCTCTTGTTTCGGCTTATAATATTTGTGTGGTCGATGCACTGAGCTGTCAGGGACCGCCAACAAGCATATTGAGACAGCACAAGTAAGACGCAAAAAGGGTGGGCCTGGGTGCGGCATAGTGGCTTGCTGCTCGATAGTGAAGTAGAGCGGCAGAAGGACAGAACGAGCATGCTCTTCTAAGCAAGATGACAAGGGGGGAAAGCGCACCCAGGGAAGAACTTGAGCCTAGCTGGTGCTACATGCTGATAGGAGGAGTACATCGCGACAAGCTACGAGCTTCGAGATGAGCGGGAGATCGACACTGTTCTCACGACCCAGGAGAATCCTATTCAGTACTTGACGAGCGCATTGTTGCCGAGCAAAGGACCTATGCTGTCATGATCAAGGCTCACGAGGCTGATTGGGTATACTGTATGTGCGGCTCTTGAGTGCCTTCAAGGTTCAAGCACTGCGGAAACAGCAACAGTGACAGGGCGCCTGATCATAGCCGCTGGCCCCAGTATCAAATGAGCTCAATCAGAG
Source organism: Pseudozyma thailandica (assembly GCA_023212835.1). NCBI lineage: Eukaryota > Fungi > Basidiomycota > Ustilaginomycetes > Ustilaginales > Ustilaginaceae > Pseudozyma > Pseudozyma thailandica. The sequence goes on from JALCCH010000007.1 coordinate 399,408, forward strand.
CCAATATGGGGCTTGATTGTCTGAGTATCAACCAAACTCCAGTCTGCCGAGGTTTGACAGGCAACTTCCTGTGCTCAATAGCCTCTGTCTGGCTTGAGGTGTCATTCTCGAGGTCGTTTAAGCCACATGCTGCACCAGCCTTTCATCCCTGTGTGCGTCGATTGTTCAAGAGCTGCAGTTTGTTGATTGTGCAACCAGCTGCCGTACCGGTTCTTACACCATTCAGAGCCGCCCACAACAGTCGTCAACAGCACCTATCAGCCGGCCTGTCAAGAGCTGCAACTTTCACTACTCGCTCCTCCCTTCCCTTTTCTCGTGCGCAACTTGAAGTCAATGTCCGTGCGCAATGCTCAGGGTCCGAAAATGGGCGAATTTAGCGCCCATGTTTTTTTTGTTTTGGTCTTTTGTGTGGAGGAAGAGGTCGGCTGACTCGCACCCAGCTTTTTGGCTGGGTCAAGCCTGTTGCTGGCCTGGCCGAGCCGATAAGTGCTGAATGCGGGGGAGCGGAGCATCAAGACTGTACAATAGCCACTCGCATCTGGTAGCGTTTTCGAGAGCCGAGATAACACAGTACAATAATGCAAGTCGGTCGCCAGCCATCGGCCTTGTTGCCGAGTCTTGCCATTCATTCCACCACGTCTTCAATCTGCTGCTCTCTCGCTCTTGCTCTCAAGTCCAAATTTTTGTCAAACCGAACAATGTGAGATGATTGAGTTGCGTGAAGCTCGAGATGAGGCAGCCTTTGCATACAATCAAGAGGCGGGGAAGGGCATCGAGATGGCGAAGTCAAAGCAGATAAGAGCTGAGTGTGGATTGGGTCGCCTAAAGAGAAACAGAACCCGGTCTCAGAGTTGCAAGTCGCAGTGGCCCGTGAGCTGGTCCAGGCCAAGAGCGGAGATTGTTCCGCCAAAGGCACTCTTGCTGTAATCAGATGGTGCCGGTACCAAACAAGCAAGATTACGACGACGAGGTCGTGTGGGTTGTGCGTCCTGGCTCGCAACAAGCTCAAAGGTTTCTTTGCTCTCAGTTCTTGTCATGCATCGCATTCTCAAAGCACTGCTCCCTCAGTGTAACCAGAGCGTCCGATTCAGTTCTGCTTCGTCTGCCATGACATCTTACCAACACGTTGTCAAGTAGAGAGAGACATTAGGATGCGGACATACCAACCGACACAGCCAGCGCAGTGCAGACACCAATGCGCGACATGGTCAAGTACGCCATGCAGGTGCCGGTGCAGGGGCCATTCGATAACCTTGTCTTGCAGCTCAGAACCGAAAAAAGGAGCCAAGGTCACAAGACTTGCTGAGACTCAAACAGGTGTCTACGATTACACTTCAGCCGAGAATCGGTCTGCGTGCCTGCACAATGGTGATTGTGTTGCTCTCTGTCACTGATAACGTCAACACTTTAGCCTTGCGGAGTTGGAAAGGCGGGCCTAGTAATCTCGCATAGAACTATCCAAAGCCATCCATTCACACTTGATTTCAAAATTGGCGAACGAGCGAGCGAGCGAGCGAGGGTCATGGGATCCAAAAGGTCACAAGGTCAAGCCCACCAGCCAGCCACACGTCACACGGCTGTTGCCAATGAAAAATAAAATTAAAAAGGACAAATCGAAATTAAGAGAAAAAGTGCTGCAGCTCCAGCAAACCCTGCATATTTACCCCACACTTTTGTTTTTCGACCAAAAGAAAAGTGTGGAGGTGAGGCCATGCAGTGCAGGCCAAGTGCCTCGGCAGGTCTTAGCCGTCTGCCCTTATCTAGCGTCAAAGAGCTGAGCGAAAGCTCGGCTAGATGTGCGTAGAGTGCGTCTGCTCCATGTTTCGGCTCGCCTGCACTATGAGAACGAGACTAGCTTCATTGTGCGTGTAAAGCTCGGCGCATTCACCATGGCGCAAATATTGAGCCGGTCGCTCCAGTGATCCTAATCACTTTTGTTCGTTTGCTTTGCACGCCCCTGATCAGACAGACGCTTCAGTGACTCTCTACGATCTATGGTGAAGGCATGTATGAATCTCGAGATCTCATGGTGAGCATGCTCAATCTGGCAAGAGATCGGGCGAAAGCGGATACGGCTGGCGCACAGAATTGGGATGGGCTTATATACTCGGACAGCGGTGAGTCGCATGGCGCAACGTCAGCGCACCTGAAAGGAGAAAGCCGAATCGAGCAGAGGGATGGTGCGATGGCCCTTGCGCTGCGATGTTTGTCTCTGCTTGTCTATCTCCTCTGAATTCTCCTGCTGCAATGCTTAAATTGTCCCGTGCGTCCCGTTTTGGCTTTAGGTGCATGGCGACGTCGTCTCCCTTTGCGGCATTTCGAGACCGTCCCCACCTGACCTTGCCTTGCTTGCTTTTGACAGACAACGACGTGGCTTTCGGTCTCCTCCGCTGCGCAGATAAGCTTTTTGCAACGTATTTGAGTTACACTGTGATGGCTTCTCAGTGGGCACAGCTGGCAAACAGTCTTCACAGTAGAGGTTCGGAAAGTTTGAGGTCACGGCAGGGCAGCTCAATTCATAGGTGAGAGCCAGAGGCACACACACAGCTCGAGCACGAGCCAGCATAGGCTTAGTCGCTATTTGTGCTCGATGGTGACCATAAGCAAGCGACTCATTATTGCTTTGTGAGAAAGAAAAGAAAGGCGGTGCTCTGCATCGTTGTTGCAGCTGCAGGGTGCAGAGACATTGCTTCCCCGCATAATGCGATTGGCTGTCATCACTTGCTGATAGCACGATTACACCGTCTGATTAGCACCGGCCATCTACAGCTAGATAGCGAATGGAGGCAGACACCCAGATCTGTGAACAAAAGAATACTTTGACTGCGGGCCACGTCAACATGCTTCACTGACTCTTCCACGCCGCGCCGGGTCAAATCCACGAAAGACTCTGACTTGAGATGAGATGAGGCAAGACAGCTGCGCTGCGTTGTTGCAGTATGCTCCCAAAGCTTATGTTTTTGAAGAGGAGCAAGGTTGTTGGGGAAGGCACTTAAGCAGAGCCCACACAGGAAAGTACGGCCGTCGAATGCCACGACCTGCGGCGCTCCTGTTCCAGTCAAGTCTGCGCAACTGCCATGCACTTTCTCTCTCCATGTTGTTCCGCCGCGCAGACAGTCATACCGTGAACAAAAGCAGGGCTTAGTGTAGGGTCTGCTCTGCTAGAGTGGCTTGCCCTCGCGAGCTGTCCCATACTGCGATGCTCCGCCTACCTCTGCTCCTGTGCCCGGACTGGTCCACGCTTTTGCATGGATTGACACCCACCATGCGGCTCAATCCGGATACACTGGTCTGAAGCCTGTCACTTAACTGAATCCCCGCAATCAATCTTGCCGTCTCCTCTGCTCTCATGCTGTTCTGTGATTGACCCCACGCTGCAAGTGCCTTCTGTCAACGTCAATGCACAGAACTACGCTTCGCTCGTCTGACCGGGGTTGCTGCAATTCTGCCCTGGACTTGCCTGCTTGCTTTCCTGAGTGAACGCCTTCGCTTGGCTTCCGAAGCCTCTTCTCTGCGCAATCGCCCTTCTCCGGTCCATCAAAGTGTGCGCTCGCTTGCCTTCTTGAGCCAAGTCTTGAGCAGAAGCAGAGCTCGCAAGACGAAGGACCGTGCGGTCTGGTTGGTTAGTATGCGACGACGATTCCTAGTCATCCCTGAGCATGCCCTTCGATGCTCCGACGTCGGATCAATGGCTATAAAGTCCAGCTCATCCCATCGTCCCTTCTTTCCTCCTCTCTCCTCTCCAACAGATATCCATCGTTACAACACAACTCTCGAGATCAACACGATCAAGACAACAACTCTCAAGCCAGCTATCCAACTCTATCACTGACGCAGCGTTTGCTCCATTGCCACTGTCGATCCAAAGACATTCTCCACCAGCGCAATCCTTCCCCGCCGCCGTTGTCTATCACACTCGGCCGCCTGTTTACTATCTCGGATCAGTCGCGAGCGCACTAGAATCTAGTCGTTCGCTTTTGTTCCTCACCACCAGCAAACCTCCTCGTAGCCGCCCGGGCTACGTATTCACCAACTCCAAGCGTCTTAGCAAAGGCTATTCCCCACTCCACCCCTTCCAACCCCCCTCTCCACCTTCATATAACCCACCGCCAAAATGGGCAAGAAGAACAACAAGAACCAGGAGCAGGCTGTCGACCTCAGCAATGCAGTATGTATTAGAATAGACTCCATCGCCATCTCCCGGCTGCCCCTTGTCATCATTTATGAGCGTCTACTGACATTCTCCTCTTCCCTCTCTGCCTCACTTTCATCCAACAGGGCCCCAAGGACTGCGGAGTGATCTTCGACAGCTCTGATGCGGTTTTGGACGATGCCAAGAAGATGGTTCGTCTTGACCACGTCTCCAAGCCCTGGACTCGCGAGTCCTGGGAGAAGGCTAGGCCCTTCATCCTCGAGCAGCGCCAAAAGCTCGAGACCAGCGGTTGGGCGAGCACCGACTCTGCCCGCACGGAGCTCTACGTGCTCCGCCGCACCGCCCCTCACGGCGCCTTCACCGAGGACGGCTTCATGTATGTCAGGATCCCAAAGAAGTTCATCGACTTCCACCGATCCAGCCGCTCCGAGGATGACAACAAGGCCGACGACAACGAGGATGGCAAGCAGCGCAAGACGCTCCGTCGTCGCAAGGAGAACGCTCCCTCATACAAGCTCGACAACGAGTTCATCTGGAGAGTGCGCGTCGATGGTGACGGTGACAACTCGGACCGTGACCCCAACGTCATCCTTGACACCCCAGAGCCCCTCGAGAACATCTTCTACCTCGTCCAGTGCTTGTCGCCAGGTATGGCACGACTCGAGTACAACCGCAAGGACGCCATGCAGCCCAACACCAAGCAGTCTGATCTCCGTGATGACCCAGAAGCCCCTGCTATGCGTCACCGCGCCACGTTTGCTGCTAGCGAGAAGATGATCCGCACCCTCCCTCCCGTCTTCTGGATGAAGAAGAACGAGATCGAGCTCCGCAAGATCTTGGGTGCCGAGGCTTTCGAGGCTACCATGCGCGCTGCTCAGGATCCCGCTCGCTCGCACACTCGCGACGTCAAGGGCCTCAACGAGAAGGTCTGGGAAGAGGCTCTCCCTCCTCGTGCCGAGAGCGAGAAGAAGAAGAGCAAGAAGGCAAAGGCGATGAAGGCGTCTGCAGCGGTTGCGGCAAGTGCATGAGGAGCGGCTACGTGTGGCAACTGATCTTGGCGAAAAAGATCTTTGACATTGTTGTTGCTGCACGCAGCCGCTCCTCATGCGCTTGCCCGCATACCGCCCGTTTCTGATACGGTTCCCGCTCCCAGCTCCGGCCTGCCTTCTTCTTGACTCTTTTAAAGTGTTCCGCAATGCCTTCCTCCACCAAGAAAAACCCATACCTACTGGCTCCGTCGACCCAGACCGGCTTCGTTTTCTCTTGACTCTTGGCCCGAACAAGCTTCTTCTCTGTCTCGTCACGATGACTGCTCTCTTCAGCCGTTGGCGCGTCTGCGCTTCTCACCACTTGACCGTGTGTTTCAGCAGGGGCTGGCACTGGCTCTGCGACTGTCTAGTCCAAGCCACTATGATCACCATGACCATGATGATCTCCATCGCTATCAAGCGCCACTACTACCACCAGCAATCTGTCTGCCGCAATCACCTCTTATATCTGTTGTAACACCATCTCAAATCTGTTTTGCATCTTGCATCCACCTCTCTCATATCGCATCCAGTCGACCCTCCACCTCGTTCACACTCTTGTGGGCTTAGTTAGGTATTCTCGTCAACGGCTTTTGTAACAGTATCGTAGCAATAACGCATAAGCACAAGTAATGAATCGAACAAATGCTTTTCTCATGATGTATTTGGTTGCTTGTGTGTCGTCGGTGAATCTTGGTCTAGGAGCAATGCTTGTCCAACTATCGATATTCGCTGTGACTTCAAGACTTGAAGGTGTTTGGTCACCCTACGGCTGTGGTCGAATCACTTGAGCTGCGGGCCAAACAGCTCAAACGAGGCCGCTATCACAGATCTGACAGGACTCCTCTCGTCACAAATACAAAATGCATTACTCGAAGCCGGTGCTGTCGACATTACTTGGACTCATCTTCGTCCATCTGCTCTTCGCCTTGGCCTTGTTGAGCCTGCTCTGGGTCGTCTTGGTCATGCTCGTCGTCGTTTGCCTGCTCATCTTGCTCTTCTGCTGGCTGTTGTTCGACTTCCGGTGTTGGTGGACGCCTTGAGCCGATCCACTCCTTTCTCGTTTGACCCAATGCAGTACGCAGCTTGTACTCGTACAATCCTTCTTGGCCCCAAACCTTTTCGATTTCTTGATCCTCCTTCCACTGCTCGCCCTGCTCTGCTAGTCTCTTTCTCGCCTTCTCTACGAGCAATCTGGCCTTTTCCCCCAATCCTTCAACTTTAAGTGGCGATTCGAGCTCCTGAACGAGCGCTTGGTTCACTTGAACATAATTGCTACCCCACACCTCCTCGACCAGCGGCGCCCCACTTGGCACAGCAAGGACCTTCCCTTCCACCCTATCAATGACTCTGAAGAAAGGCGCAGGCATCTCCTTGAGCGCTTTCCGACTGATTTCTTCCCTCCCCCTCTTTCGTTCCTTCTCCGCCTCCTCGTCCGAATCTTCCGCACTCCCCGCCATCGGCAACTTGTTTCTCGACCTCCCCACCTGCTTCTTGAGCAACCGGTTGATGGTCTCCACTTTATCATCTTCCAACTTCTTCTCAACTTGGTTCTTCCTCTTTCTCGCCGTTTCGGAGCGTCGGAGTGCAATCTCGTTTTCGGTGAGCTTCTTTTTACGATTGGGATCGAACATGGGTAGCTCCAGATGTTCCGATTCGACTCCTCCTTCGCGTGCGAGTTGACGAGCGGTTTTGCCGATGATGGCGGCCATCTCGGCTGCAGTGGCTTCGTCCGGTTCAGAGGCGGAGCCGTCATCGTCAGAGGCGGAAAGAGCTTCAGTGGGGGCTCGGGAGACGTCCATATCGTCAACTTCAAGCTCGTCATCCGAAGGAACGGGGATTTCGTCTTCGTCGGAAGAATCTTTGCCCTTTTGTTTAGGCTTCCATTTCACCTTTGATGCGTCTTTTGGTCGACGCCCCGCGGGTGGAGTTGCGGCAGCAGTGGCTCGAGATGTGCGAGCTTTGGGTGCGGGGGACGACTCTTCTTTCGCTGGTGTACGTGTGAGCTTGACGCGAAGAGACTTTTTGCTTCCACTGGCTTGAGGAGTAGTGGTGACGGAGGTGGCGGAACGAGTGGATGTACGGGCGGCTCTCTTGGGCGTTGCAGCAGCTTTTGATCGACTCGATGCTCTGGAAGGGGTGCGTTTGGATGTGCTAGGTGCATCGTACTCGTCATCATCTTCATCGAGCTCATCCGCATCTTCGTCATCTACCACGTCCTCGTCCTCCTCGTCCTCTTCCTCATCGAGCTGGTCAGCGACTTGATCCTCTTCCTCTTCATCGTCGTCCTGGACAGCACGAACGATGCGACGACGCTTCTTGGGTGTGTGGGGTGCAGAGGGCATATCGTCGTGTTCCGAAGCCGAATCTTCGCCTGTAAGGTCACTGCCATCGGAGAGGGCGTCGTAGTCTGGTGGTGCCATGTTCAAGGTAGGAATACAAGATGAGATGAAGTATGGGAAAGACTTTGCGTCGGGAGGTGGGGTGCGGAGAGGACCGTGCTGACTGATTACTAGTAGAGATTAGGGTTGAAAAATTAAGCTTTCGCTCTGTGATTGTGGGGCCAGCAGGTGAACGTGAGGAGGCTCAGCGGTCAAGTGGTGAAAGAGTGATATGGATTTCGCCTGTCTTCGAGTTGTCGCTAATGTTCGAGTGATTACGCTTGAGAAAGTGTGAAGGACAAAAGCAATGGTAGACGCAGATGTAAGCAAGTCGAGCAAAGAAAGGTGTTGGTGGTCGATGCGAGAGCGAGCTCCCGCGAAGAGAAGGAACGCCGTCTTAATCGGGCAATCTTTCAGCGATTTGCGCTTTAGATCGGCGATGGATGCTGCCACGCGCGTCAGTACTGCACTGCATTGTGTGTGTGTGATTTTGGAGAGAGAAAAGGCTGCAGCTGCATGCATGAAATTGCAGCGTGACTTTACTGCGACTGACGCGGAACGAAAGTGTTGGTCTCAGCAGCCCACACTACTCTGTGCTGCAGCTCTGAAAGGGTCTGTGCTACCCTCATTCACGCTCTCTTGTCAACTTCACCTGATCAGCTTTGTTCTGTCTCAACCTCATCAATCAATCAATCCATCGTCAAGACTTGCACGCAACCAACTTTCACCGACACATTCAGCAACATATTTGACAGTCAAGCAACTCGAATGGAACCACTTCCAGGGCACGTGGGGCGCTGATCAGGACTCTCTGAACACGTTGTCACAACCTATCATACGTGCAAGGACAGCCACCCGGATCCATCTTGATAGCTCACGAATCAAGCATCAACCCCGAGCTTGAGTCAAGCGTCATGTCGGCTTCCACCGCATCTTCCGCTTCGAGCCACGATGCTTCTGGCAGCGGAGAAAACTCTGACAAGTCAAGGTAAGCAGCTCTTCCTCGACCCAAAGTTGCAATGTATTTGAACCTATCCCATCCTAATCATGCTTTTTTTTACTCCCGTTTGCAATGCAGTGTCATCCTCAAGGTTGGAATGGTCGGCGACTCTCAGATCGGCAAGACCAGTCTCATGGTACGCTACGTCGAAGGTTCTTTCAACGAAGACTATATTCAGACTCTGGGTGTCAATTTCATGGAAAAGACAATCTCGATTCGCAACACGGAGATCACCTTTTCCATTTGGGATTTGGGAGGACAAAGAGAGTTTGTCAATATGCTCCCGCTTGTTTGGTAAGCTTCCTCGACTCACTCTAACCACTCGCTATTCCCTGTCCTCACGCGTGCTGATTTGCTCTACAATATGTGTATTCGACAGCAACGACGCCGTCGCCATCCTCTTCATGTTTGACCTCACGCGCAAATCCACCCTCAACTCGATCAAAGAATGGTATCGTCAAGCGAGAGGTTTCAACAAAACCGCCATTCCTTTCCTCGTCGGTACCAAGTACGATCACTACGCCACGTTGCCTAGAGAGGAACAGGACGAAATTACAAAGCAAGCAAGACGATTCTCGAAAGCCATGAAGGCTCCCTTGATCTTTTGCTCAACGAGTCATGCCATCAATGTGCAAAAAATCTTCAAGGTGCTGCTAGCAAAGGCGTTCGATCTAAAGTGCACGATTCCAGAGATTAAAGGGACGGGAGAGCCGCTGCTCATCTATGTAAGTGACATACACTATCATGAGGCGCATAGTGGGGAGAAGAGCACTCTGACAAAGACCTGCCTCTTTCCATGCTTGGTGATACAGCTTGACGTCTAGATTCTCGTTAACACCAAAATGGCGCCCCTCGGTGACGGCTGATGCCCTAGACCACGTTTTCCTTTCATCTATATACCCGACCAAAAATGCTCTTGATTTATCTTTTCCTCGCTCTCTCTCTTTTCGCATCTCACTGCGTCTCTCTTTTGCAAAAAGACAATGATCAGCGCTTTTCATGAACAATTCTCCCTGTTCTACCACTCTTTTCGGTGTTGGTCTGGACGCCAAACAACAAGCAGAACGATACGAAAGCGCTAGCGGGATCTATCAAAGCAGTCTTTGTGAATGATTTTTCCTAAAAGTACACTTTTGGGTCGTTCAGTTGACCCTCCTGACCACCAATCCGCTCCTGATCCCTGCCATGATGACGCTCACCATTTCTACCTCGAACCTCTGGCCCATTTCGGGCTCCTTCTCCCTCGCATCCCACTCCAAATCTGCGGGTATACCCAATTCTTCCACCATGACCCTGACCCTCGCTCCCAGAGTTGAGTTGTTGACCCTGATGTCGCTGAGCATGACTTTGGCCGTCCATGGACCCATTTGTCCCTCCTTACCCTTGAAGGACGGGTCGAGGAGGGAGCGCTGGAGGAGTGCGTGCAGCCAGAAGCGTTCAGCAGATCGCATGAGTTGTTTTGCCGATGCCTCCTGCCGTTCAAGTTGAGGAAGGATTCGCGCGATATCGTAAGTCTGGAATCGAGGCGTGGAGGAGACGAGGTGATGTTTGATCTGCCAGTGCGCGAGCATGTCCGGATAGCGACGGAGGGGCGAGGTGGAACGCACGTAACCGCTGCCTGTGAGCGAGTCGCAAAGTGCAGCGGGCACGGTGTGAGTGCCGCTGATACCCAGAGAAAAATGCTCTCCCGGACCTGCAGAGTAGCCCGAAGAAGACAGCGACAGACCACGAACGATCAAGTCATCATACTCGATCAAGCCGTGACCCACCACTGCAGCATCGCTAACGGGCGAGAGCGCTTCAGCCGCGCTGCCAAGAGGCGCTGGGACGTTGGCACGCATACCGAGGATCTCGGCCATCTCCCGATCGGTTTCAGGCCGCAGCTGATAGCGATACGCCATGGCGAGATTATGATCGCGTCCATAGGCGGCTGCAATTCGACCCGCGAGGATCATCATCTCGGCCACCAAGAACTGCGCTACGGGGGCCACGGATTCGTCTCTACTTCGGTCGAAGCCCAGCTGGATGGTGGGGAAGCCAGCGAAAAAGTAGGGGTTTGCAAGCTGAGACGCAGACACGGGCACTCCGGGAAGAGGCAGAGGGGAAATCCGAGGAGATGGACGCGCGCGGTGCGCAACAAGACCTGTGAGGCGCGTTCGGTTCTCCGAGAGAAGCGTGGCTGTCTTGTACAACAAGCCCAGATTCCTGCACTTTGAATCCGAGGAATCCGAGGTAGTCGGGTTGGTGAGGAGAGAAGAGACCCAACTGTAAGACATGGTTTGGACGTCATACACCACCGCTGGTCTCGCCTTCGTTTCCTGAACCAGACCGGTAGAGAGATCGACAAGTGCCGACAAAGTCATGACTCTCTGCGCTTCTCCGTTGCCCTCCCGAAGACCGACGCCTGCGCGCACAAACTCGTCAGGAAGCATAGCCCACCGAGCCTCAGGAAAGTAGAGCGAAGTAAACCTCCTCTCAGCTCTCTGACCCAACTCGTCGTCTGGCTCAATCAAGGCTGTAGGGTCCGCAATGTGCACATGCACCCACGCCTGATCTTCCCTCCCTTTGACAGCTTCGATCGAGATTCCATCGTCCAACTCGAACGCTCCCTCGTCGTCGATCACATACACTGTGTGATCCTTTCCAAAATCGTGCCTGATCTTCTCCACCTCCTCATCCAGCGAGGTGCTGTACTTCTTGGCACTGCTTGCAGCCTTGTCCGACTCTGGCTCGCCTCCATCTTCGCCCCTCGTCGCGCTCCTGAAACTGGCGTCCAGCCGGATGGGGTTCTGCCACACCGGCAGCGCTCCGATCTGCGTCAAGAACCTGACCACCAACGCATGCTGCAAATCGCTCCCCGCGTGCAAGTCCGTCCCCACCTGCTGCAAGATCGCTTTCCCCAACTTGCGTTCGCTTTCCGGCAGCAGGAGGGCCGAAGCTTTCTCGATTGGAAGCAGTTGGTGCAGATCAGGATGCGGGAGGATGCGGAAGTGACCTGAAGCGCGCTTGAGGATCGACATGGCGAGCGGGCCGTGTGTGTCATCCTGCACTTCTCGACGCGAGCCGAGCGAGGTCATGAGGAAGTCGATAATCGCTCGGTCTTCAGCCGTCCATGTGATGTCTTTGAGGTCGGGGTGAGGCGCATCTACGATCCGGGGCTCTCCCGAGTAATCGTGCGGGTGCTCTTCAGCGTAAGATCGAATCTTGCGGGCTTTCTCGCAGAACGAATCGATATACTTCTGACCTTCCGACCCGGGAGGAGAGGCAAACCAGCTCGAGATGAGTTGGAGATTCGCCCTCTCTTGATCACTTCGACAAGTGAAAAGCTGACTTGTGCGATGTGAAAGTCCATCCGCAAGAAAGTGCGTCGGATGCGACATGAGCAAAGTGTGAGCTGCATAAACCGTGCTCGCAGTCACTACGGCTTCTTCCTTGACGATCCAGTTTCTCGTGACTGCTTGTGCAAGCATCAGATATGCCGCTTCGAAAGTCGTGATGGTCCCCGTGCGAAGATCCATTCTTTTCCTCCGGCTCTTTGCGTCTACGCCGGTGTCGACGAGGAAGAGCGATTGGAAAGAGGGAAGCAGTCGTTGCAGATCCTTCTCCTTCTGCCTCTCGAGTAGCCGGAGTTTGTTGCAGATGCTGGCTCGTGCTTCAAATCGTGGGATGTCCAGTGGCTCTTCCGACAGAGCTGCACCTTCGGTTGGGTCGACTTCACCACCTGTGTTTGCTGAATGCGTGTCGTGAGACCCATCCGAGTTTGCAGGAGTGTCGAGCGAATTGGTGGAAACGACGAAAGCCTTACTTGTCGCAGCTGCTGCTTTGGCCAGTTCCGCTTCGATAAAGTTTGGAATTTGGATCATCACATCATTCTCCTTGTACAACACGATCTGCCCGCTTGCCACCAACACGTAGAGATCCTTCATGCTCGTCTGACTCCTCTTTGCAGTCTTGGATTCGACTTGTTCGCCCACATCTTCTGGCGCTGGAAGCACGATTCCGACCGCCGTATTGCTTCTTCTGAGTTCGACAAAGTCGCCCGCCCTGAGCTCTCTCCGAGGCGTAATGTAAGCTCTCTCCGCGCCACCTTCTAACGGTCGCAGAAGCACATCGGCAGCATGCGGGCCGAGAAGCGTCTCGACACTCTCACTCCTTTGCGCGCGATCTAGACTCCTTGCTGCGTCGGGAGAGAGCTTTGGACGACCGGTGTTGCGACGAGTACTAGGGCCTGGGGTTTGCTTCCATCCCGAGTATTGATCGGATTGGTGTTTGGAGATCGAGTCTGCGTGTTGGCCGAGGCGAGAGGCGGTGAGGAGGGTGTCGGCGACTTTGTTCTGCTTGCGGACCTGATTTGAGCGCTCACTCGAGCGCTTCGATCTGTTTTGGTAGGAGGGTCGGCTGTAGGCTTCGAGAGCTAGGGTGGAGGTGTGAAGCGATCGAGACGCTGAGGCTGCAAAGGGCGTGTTTGGGATGGCCGTGCGCTCAAGCAGCGCTCTATATGATGAAGAAGCGACCCTCATACTTGGTCGCCAGGGACACTGCCTCTTCAGAGGACAGATGCAGGCAAAAAGATTCGTGATGAAGGTCGAGAAAGAAGGCAGGACAAGATGATCTTCTTTAGCACAAGAAGAAATTCTCCAAAGTCTGACGTGAGAGCGGCGAAAAATGCGACTTTTCTTCGGTAATCGGAAATTGCAACCTCCACCGTTTTGGCGCTCTTCGAAGGGTCCTACGTTAGGCGATGCTCACTCTCCTCCTCGCTTCAAGATCACCATTCACGAGGTCACCGTTCGCCTCAAAAGTCGCAACAAGAATGAATGGATGCAGGCCAAAAACGACTGTACTGAACAAATGCAAGTAACCGATTCAAAGAGAACGTGGATGCGGATGCAATATGCGACTAAATGAGTGTGAGTGTTGACAAAACTTCAACGAGTGTCCATTATTGCCTGTCCAACTAAGCAGAGTAGGCCCATCTCTGACCATACGTCAGATCCCTTTCCTCCAAATGACCAATCTCGCTCTCAATACCAACATCTTCCTCACCCAGCTCGCCGGCAGTGAGGTCGTTGAAAGGATGCCAACTGGCCCTCCTATCCAACTTCAACTTCTTCTCGCCCCGACCCTCCATTCCATCGTACAACTGTTTGGCCTTGTCAGCGTCGAACCTTCGGCCGACCGCTCCGATCTTGCCGACAGTCTCGAAGAGGACTAGGAAAGCGAGGGACCCGGTAACGGTGCCCATAAGCGTGAGAGAGTTCCAGTCCTCTTTCAGCGGGAGGAGGGCGAATTCGATCGAAGCCAAGAAGCGGCCTGCGATTCGGAATCCACGTGGAACTAGGGTGGATCGGTATACGTCGAGATTTCGGTGCAAGCATCCGATAAGCCCAAGACAGAGCATGACGACGCTCAAGCTGCCACCGAAATACCATACATATCCACCTGTGATGTCCTTGCGTGCGATCAGGGAGCTCAAACTAGCCGCCATCAGTACCAGACTGGCTGTCAACGGGTAGTGAATATGGCCGAATGTGATACTCGTAAAAGAGTTCCTCCTGAGCGCATGCTGGAATACTCTGCTACCATCACAATCGTAATACACCCATATCAGAAGGACCGCGATACTTATACCTAGTGCAGCTCGACCGAACTCGTCGTTGACGCCAAAGGAACCCGGTTTGGCGATAAAGTTGGACGAAATAATCGACTCGCCGACAATCAGGATGACGAACAGCACATATCGTTCGATCGAGTGTTCGTGCGATTGGGCGGGGATGAACATATGCTGACCCGAATGCTTAGCTCGACCGTGGAAAAGCTTGATCGCCGCCGCGACGACGTATGCCCTCGCCAATTCGACTACAATGCCTGCCGACATGAGGATGACGATCAACAGAGGGGAGGTGGTGAGGGTGATGGGGATGTAGATCGCTGCAATGACGGTCATGGCGAGAGCGTTCGACCAGAGGGCCTTTCTGAATTTGGGCAGAGCGAATCCGTAGTAGATATAGATGCCCAATCGCCAGAGCTTGGAGACGAGGAAGAAGCCGATAGCGGCATGGATGGCTCTGTCGTAACCATCGGTAAACCAGTAGCCGCCAAAAGCAGGGACGGCGATTTTGATGTTCTCCTCTGCAGCCTCAACGCCACCACGTCGAAATATATCCTCTAACTCGCCGATGATAGAATGCGGATCCTGTTGCGATGGCGAGTCGCCGAGTGCCTCTTCCGTCACAAGCTGAGCCAGCAACTCTGGAGTCGCCTTAATCAACTCGACTCCGCTGATATTCGCACAGTATCCACCTAGCAGGATCATCCATCCCAACAACAGCAACCTCTCCAGCACATCATCCGTCCCGCTTACGTTCAGGAACAGCCTTACGTCCGTCCAGATGCTGAAACATGGCCAAAAGGAAAGTACGAACTTGAGCACATTGATCGCCGAGCTACTTTCGGCAGTTGCGTGCCCCAAGCCATTCACAACGGCGACGAAGATCAAGTCGAAGACGAGCTCAAACTGCGATGGCTTGCGCTCGTCCTTTTCTCGGTAGAGCTTGTTTCCATGCAGCCACTGTCGAACGAGAGGCCGTTTGAAGAGATGACGGAAGTTGATAGGTACGTCCTCGCCATGTTCCGCTATATGAGGGCGATGAGTGGCAGATGGGGAGTTGGAAGGCTCTTTGCCATGGACGAGGTCGAACAAACTTCCCGCACGACCGTGCTGAAGCGACTTGGAGGGGTGACGCTTGTGAAGGTGAGTCGTGACACGGGAACCAGCCGAGGTCGGAAACTTCTCGACGGTGGCCGAGGCAGGGTTATAGACCGACGCAGAGAGTGTATAACGACTGTCTTGGGAGACGTTGACAGCCATGGGTGCGGCATGTGTGACAAAGCCTGCTTGAGAAGCTCCTGAGAGCGAGTGGTTGGTAGAGATGGGCTGCAGACCGATGTGAGGTTCATGATGTTGCTGTTGGTAGGGATGAGTGTACTGGGGTTGAGATTGCGATTGTGAGTGCTGGTGCTGAAGATGCTGTTCGGTGGTTTCGACATCGTGCCAGCCGGACGAATTCTGATGAGCATGGTGAGAGTGGTTGGGCTCTTGCGTGGAGTCGTGGTATCTGTGACCGAAAGGACCGTATAAGTTTGGGTCGATCACAACCTCCTCCTGCTGATCCTCGTGGTTGTTGGAGGAGAGGTCCGGGGAGGCTATATGCTGCCCTCGAAAGGGACGGTGAAAGCCCGACATCTCCTGCTCGCACGACCTAGATCGGTAGGGAAAAGAGAGTGGAAGGTCAGATGTGGAACAGAGCCGATGTCAAAAAGGAGGCGAAGAGGATGGTCGGAGACAGGTTCGAGTGGTGCAGAAGGAAGATGAGATGAGGTTGGAAAGTCGGACCAGAGCCTGCGTCTAGGATCGAGAGATGAGGTCCACGTTCACGACTCGAGAGACACTTTGAGCAAAGCTGAACGAGGCAGCCTTGGCTTGCGTTGGAGCTGCTTGCCACCAAGATTGTTGCGTGTGAAGCTGTGGGGTCAAAGTCAACGCACCACAAGCTAAAAGTCATCTCAGCTCGCTCTTTTCGGCACCTTTTCATTCTCAATCAAGCCGTCAACAGCAGCAAAGATCGCATTCACACAATCGCTCAACCTGTCACAAAGGTGTGACAAGCCACTACCTGTAGCACGGTATGCAAGGTATGCATGCACCTCGACTTTCGCGGGAGAGGGCTGTGCACCCCGACCTCGAGCCCACCTCCTTTTTCCCACCGTTCTCTCAGTTTATCTGTACAGACGCTGTGTTACGACAACTCCGACCTATTCTTCCAAACTTTTGCCAAGAACCGATGGGTGGGGCCTTATGTTGCCCGAAGCCGTGTTGTTCTCCTACGGTCGTGCAAAGAAAGTTTTGACATGCATCCGCGTGCAAGAAAAGGAAAACGCCAAGACCGCAGGAGATGCATGTCACGCATCAGTCTGCCTCTGCGCCCCGACCAGTTTGCTATTTCCAGAAGTGTCGAGCTGTCACAAATCTGAGACCAACACCTCTCGCGCTAACGCCTCGAGCCGAGCTAAAACTCGTACCACTTTTAGCGCCTCACGGTCCTCGTCCATGACTTCATCTACGTTTCCCTCGCCGCTTGCGCCCCGATCTCATCACTCGCAAATCGAGTGGACGCGTTGACAAGTGTGCATGCTTGTGAATAGATTAGATTAAGAGAAAGCTGCCTTCTAGGGCGCAGAAACAGATTAGACGGTCAACAGAATAACGTTCTTGAAAGATCAAAGTGATATCAGAATCCACCATTGCGTCCGCCTTCGAATTGGATCGGCTCATCATTCTCCTCCTCACTACTCTCGTCTTCCTCCTGCCTGCTCTCGTCCTCCTCATCCGCCTCCTCCGGCAGATGCTCCAGGTTCGTCTTGCCCCTGAACGTATTGAAACTGAAGAAGCTGTTACTGTTGCTCGGACCCAGACTGCCCGACGAAGTGCTAGCAATAGTCCTTTGCGAACGAGCAGGAGACATGGAGGGCTCCGTGTCGCTATCCGCATCAGCCGGCTCTTGAGTGAAGCCTCCATCGCTAAATTGCGAAGGAGAAGTACCAAAGTCGGGCTTGGCCGAACCCTTAGCCTGGTACTTTTGCGAAGGTTGACGTGAGAGGGAGTCATACACATCCAGATCCATGAGGAAGCTGCCTGGTGCAGAGAGGTCAGCAGTCGTGGGTGCCGTGCCAATGCTGTCGATCAAAGACTTGTCGCCAGTCGAGTCGGCTGCTGCGAGGTCGGTGGAGTCATCGCCAGCAGCGATGCCAAGCCCCGTGGCAGCAGGCGCAGGGGTGCCGTTGGATCGAGAGATGACATTGTTGTCGAAGATCGATAGCGGCTTGGAACTCTTCTGAGCAGCCTTGTCACCTGCTTCGACATGTTTGTCGGAAGCAATGGGCGTCGACGCACCATCAACCCTACCGGCACCAGCGGCAGCACGCAACGACCTGCTCGAAGCACTCTTGTGAACGCTGTTGCTGGTCGGCACCGTCAGATGGCTCTCCATCGATGCCTTACCAGCCAACGCCTCTTGCCTTCCCTTGCCGCCTAATACACCAACGCCTGATCCCATCTGGAACCGCCTTCGAAGTTCAGACATGCTCTGAGCCTTGTTCAGATAAGTTAGCCCGGCTGGAGCGGATACATCGCTTGGCCTGCCTCGTGTGTCGATCGAGGTTGCGCGTGATTCAAACTCAATGTCGGTCTGCTGCGTCTCGAACGAGTCTCGCACACGTCCATCGTACGACACTTTGCGCATTGCCGAAGCAGATCGTGGGCCAGCAGCGAAACCGCGAGCAGGACCAAAGTCAGTCGAGAGATCCGCCATGGATCCCGATGTGGGCAGAGAGGCTTGTGATTTGCTGAACCGACCTGGGAAGCGGCCCCACAAGCTCGGGCGCGCGAAACGCGAATTGACGGTGCTGTTCGGCGTAGCAGCGAATCCGCTAGCGCTACCATAGCTGCCATCAATCATACCGACATCGGCCTGCTTCGACTTCTTGCCGCGCGAACGTCCAAGAGAGCGAGTCTGGCGACGATTCTGATTGCCGCCTGCCAACATGGCAGCTCGAGCCTCCTTCTCTTCAACAGTGTAGAGCGGCTTGGGCGTCTTGAGAGAGAGATCACATCCAGCTTGCGCAAGAATTCGAGGCAAGTCCATGTGTCCATCCGCCGTCGTCATTCGATGCGTGAAAGAGCACTGCAGACCAGGACCCAAGATAAAGTCACCACCAAGCAGCTTCATGTCGCCTGGATTGCGAATAGGCATGTCAAAAAGACCCTTCTTGATGGCAACAAGGATACCCTTGGTCATGCTCATGCTTGCATAGTCAGGACGAGCGCAAGCCGGATTGGCTTCGTTGGTTCGCAACGTCATGCCAAGCGCTCGGTACACGTTGCGCTTGGGATCAGCAAACATCGGATACTGCACTTGCATCACCTCGCGGTACGCTTTGATGACATGCCAGTCGCCTTGACCAATAATGACAAAGTCCAAATTTGCCTTCTTGAGGGGTAGAGGGTCGATGTTTCGGACCGACATGGCAAATTGCTGACAGAAGCCGCACCACCAATGACGAAGGAAGCAGATAAGCGTGCGACGTTTCTTGAAAAGATCGCCGAAAAGGACCTCCTCGCCGTTCTGGTTGTACACGAGGCACTGAGACGCCTCGAACAGCTGCAGCATCGATGGAGGATGAATGGCATATGAGCCTTCCGGGATACCAGCCTCCCTAGCTGCCGCTTTGACCTCGTCAGACTCGTCCTCATTGATAATGTTCATCAACAGATTGTTCTTGAGATTGGCCTTGGCAGCACCATCGAGCGCCTTCTTGCTCTTGTCCATCGAGGCAGGTCGTTGTTTAAAACCAGTGCCGGTTTTTGCATCTCTGACTTTGTCAACAATCTTGAGCTCCTGCTCGAGACCCCAACTTCCATTAGAAGACGCAGCCGCTCCATTCTGTGCAGAGGCTGCCTTGGGGCTGGACGACTTTGCACTGACATGGGATTGGTGAGTGTCTTCCGTGGTAGTTGACTGTCTTCTCGCGCTCAACAAAGACTCCCGTTTGTTGACGCTCGACGTGTCGTTGCTGGCCATCCGCTGATCCTGCATGAAGCGAACTGCGTTGGGAATCGAAGGCGACACATCCTGCAGCTGCTTGCCTTTGGGCTCTTCCTTGCCCATGAAGAATTGCTGGCCCTCCACTTCGAGGAAGGACTTGTGGGTGGCGTTGCTGGCATTACGGAATTGTCCTGCAGCTCCCACAGGCGCTGTTGTTGGGCGCTTGATGGTGGCTCGCGAAGGCGTGCGCTGTGCAGTTGGCGTAGTGGTTCCGTTTGCTGAAGCCTCAGAATTGCCATTGGCAGCCGAGAGATTGCGGGCAGAAGCACTGGCCCGTGGTTGTTGACCAATGCCAAGACCTAGGCCAGCAGGAGTGCCGTCGCCAGCGGCTGCGGTGCTGGGTCGTTTCGGACTCTTAGGAGGTAAGTCGGTCAGAGCTTTGCCAGCAGGCCGGCTACCGTTCGCCGCTGCCAGAGCTCCCTTCTCAAGCATATGAGCCTGGGCAGCCTCTTGAGCCAAACGCATGAAATCAGATCCACTTGCACTGCGTGTGTGCTGGATAGTTCGCACGCCCTCTTCCTCTTGAGGTGCGCCCTTGGGCGGTGGCGTGAGCCGTACTTCAGAAGCTGAGCTCGGCTGGGGCGATTTTTCAGCTTGCTCCGAGGTGCTGCTGACGAAGCTTGAGCGACGCTCCGAGTCATCGACGTCAGATGGAACTGGCTTTCTGCGAACACGGTAAGTTGAGGTGGAGCCTGCTGAGCCGATCGAGGTAGAGCTGCCGCGCCTGCCGGCACCAACCAGGCCAGTCGGTTTGTTGAGGCCGTTGGGCACAGAAAGCGAGTCGAAGGAACTGCCGTTGTCTGCGGAAGGTCTGCGAAGAGGGTCTTCGACGCCATGAAGCGATTTGAAGCGCTTGATGGGGCTGCTCGTTGGAGAGACTGCCTCATTTGCAGGGGGGGTCCATACTGGCTCAGTCGGCGTTGGTGGTACTACTGCCGTAGCTAGAGTGGCAGCTGAGATCGCAGGAGCTGGTTGCAACTCGGAGTCAACAGCATCCTCTTCAGCCTTGCTTTCGGAGACTGCAGTTTTGGGCTCGGTAACATCCTGCGTTGGCTCGTCAGTTTTTGAGGTTGTGGCAGAGTCGTCGTCCTTCTTGACACGGAGCGGCTCGCCATTTGTCTCGGCTTTGCCGGTCTCGATTGCCTTGTCGTGTTCGGCGCTTGACCTTGGCGTGGAATACACCTCCGCAACCTTGTTTTCACTGTCAACGGACGACTTGAAGAGTGCAGACCTGTTCGTGGGGCTGTCCTCGTGCCCACTTCTCGACGAGGCCGAGCTCTGAGCTTGATTCGCTGCATCATCACCCTCGAACTCGACGTTCTCGACCGAATGCCTCCCTTCCTTGGACGAGTTGGTTGCCGAAGAGTCCGTCGACAACATTGAGTCTCGTTTGGAAGATTGGCTGATCCTTGGAGATTGTTCCGGGTTTGGAGCGGACTTTGCCGAGATGTTGCTCCTACGCTTGCTTGCGAGATGCGAAGAGGTGTTGAAGCTGTTGCTTGCAAGGATGGGCATCAAGGTGCCAGACCTGTAGTCGCCACCTAAGAAGCTGCTGTGTCTGCGCGAAGCAGGCACTGAATTCTTGATCGGAGCGGCTGCTTCGAGGATGCTGGAGCCGGAGAGGTGATGCGAATCGCTGTGTGTCTCAAATTCGCCAGTTCGACGGATCCAAGAAGCACGCTTGGAGGCGGGCTGAGCAGATGCACCTGTTGTGAGCTCACGAAGGCCTGTGGAGGCCAGATAAAGGCCTTTGCTGGCGAAGTCTAGGTTACTTGGGGCAGAATCAGGCGTCTGTGGTGACGTAAAAGAACGCTGCGGTGCCGTGTCGGGACGCTTGAGTCGTTGTGGACGAGGCGAAGGAGTGGAAAGGGTATGCGTCGAGTCGTATCCGCTAGACGCAGCTGAGCGACGCTGATGGAACTTTTGCTCGAGAATGAGCTGACTGCGACGCTTGGAATGAGAGAATGCTCGATCGACGTACGGACGCCTGTAGACGTATGTGTCTTGAAAGTCGACGTCACCTGTCAGCGGTGCAGGCTCGTATTGTTGATCGGCTGTCTCAAAGAGATCCTGAGGGTTGGAATCGTCCGAGGTGCGACTTAGGTCGGAATCCGCGGTGCGGGGCTCGGCAATAAATTCCTTGCTGGGTGTAAGAGGGCTGCGCCGAAGACTTAGGCCAGCCTCCATACGATCGTTGGGGACAACGATACTGGCAGCTTCAGCCAGTTGACTGAGATCGACTGGTGCCGAGGCCGAAGTAGGAACCGCAGCCGAAGCAGCAGCCGAAGCCGGAGCGGAGGTGCCAAACGCACGCAAAGGAGCGCGCGGTGAGGAAGAGCCGTGTACAGACGAGGAAGATGCGTTGAACGGTACGCTAGGAGCGATGGGTGATTGCGGTGGTGAAGCGGTTTGAAGTTCACTGAAGGTGTTGTGACCGTGAAAGCTGGGAGATCGTACGTACGACACAGTCATACCTTTCGATTCGAGGGAGATCGTGGTCGAGGCAATAAGCCTTCAGCGATACAGTCGAGGCTAGTCTGGTGCTTGCGGAAGGGTGCGCGAGCTACCGATATCACTGGCGACGATTTTGCAAGGAATTGTTTGTCGAGATACGTGATCTCTTGAGAGATTAGCGGTGATCAGAAAGAGCAAAGAAACGTGGTGTTGTAGATCATTGAACGCTGTTGAACGTCGATGTTCTTGATTCCGATTTGATGCTGAACAGATGATAGGTGCTTGGGGATTCCGAGAGGATCCGAGTGGTATAGTAGCAGGAAGCAATTAGAGGTAACTTCAAGATGAACGCTTGTGAGTCTGTAAGCGATCCGCTTGGCGTTGTTTGCCGATCTTATGATGATAGTCAAGACGGTGTGAAAGCCAGTTTTGGTGGATGCAATGGATGCAGTTTGATGATTGTGGATGATGGTTTGGAAGAAGGGACTGGGCGGGGTGGCGAGCGAAGGGGCAAGACTAGCACCGGGAACACATTACGAAGCTGTGCGCGCGGGATGGTTGCCAGGTATGTGGCGTGAGGGAAAGCGATGGAGTCTCAGACAATGAGAGACAATGGGATGAGATCCAGACGTGGACCGTGGGAGGCAGAGGAAAGGGAGAGGAGAGGAGGAGAGGCGAGGAGAGGAGAAGGGTACGGCGTCTGGATGGACGAAATGGGTTGGGAGGGGAGACAGGATAGCAGCAGCGACGTCGAGAGCGGATGCAGAGAAAGGCTAGAATCTGATTTGCGTGTTCACGATTGGCGCTGCTCCCTGATTGCTGCTGGTGCTATTGCCTGTCAAAGGACTCTTTTCTCCAAGGCGAGCAGCGTGGGGTCAGCGGAGGTTGTTTGAGGCAGCGGAGTTTAAGAGACACGAAAGTCGGAGGAGGAGAAGAGAAGACTGGAAGCGGTTAAGTAGAGTCGCACAAACACACTGAGACTGTGTGACCGTGACTGGTGTCTGCAGTGTGCTGCAGACGAACGCTTGATTGCTGCAGGGAGGGTGTGAGTGAGCGTGTGATTATGTGCGAGGACCAGTTTCAGGGAAACAACGACGTCGGCGACTGGTCGAAATCTGCATCAAAAGTGTTCTCGCTTAGCCGTCTGCGGCTGAAAAATCCACAATCTCAGCTGAGAATTGACTCAGGGCAGAGCAAAAAGGCTCAGTCTTGCTTTACTTTGCTTTACGTTGCTTTACTTGACCACTCCGCCCAGAGGTAGTTCATAGCGACCCAAGTAAGTGGTGAACAGTCCAAAGCGCCGGTAGCCACTGTAGCTGCTGTGACGATGGATGAAGTGTATGAAATGCAAAAATCGAAATCAAGCCATGTCGAGGACCATTTTGGCAGAGAGATTGGTGAGTTGATGCTGCGACAGCACTGTTTGTCAAACACTGATGCGTGGCTTGGTGGTGGTGTTGACATACGCAAACATCAAATCTGCCGACACTGTTGATGCTGACAAAGGTTCTGTAGGCATGTGGCCAGCCATCGAGCCGGGATGAACGAGAACGAGGGCGGGACGAATCCTGGAATATTGGTAGATTGAGCACAGGGAGGCTTTGAGCTGCAGCAAACACTTGCTTGACGGAATAGCCAACTCGACTGTCGTGCAATTCCGACCATTACATCGGGCGCTGAAGCAGCTTGTTTGCTGCCGTCATTGGCTGTCTTTTCATTTTCATTCTTTGCTGTCGTTCCGAGAATGAAGACGGTGAACGCCTCCGCCTCGATTTCACTCCTGAGTATCGGAAAGAGAAACGGAGTTGTGCGCTTCTCTAAACGCCAGTTGGTTGCGAGGAAGGAGGCGTTGGACGCCTGAAACCGTGATGGCCACCAGGGGCGTGCAGAGCCAAAGAGTCGTACAAAGCCATGTTCTGTATCGAAAAGGCACAAATGCACCAAAGCTTAAGCGAGCAGCGTCGTACAGCAAAGGTGCAGTCTGGATTTTCAGGGCCACAACCTAAATCAGGCAGGTACCAGAGCTGTACAGTACAATATGAGCAGCATCTCTCCACTGTGCTGTGCAACGTCGATCAGGGCCTACCGTTACTGTAACAGCTTCCTTGCCTTGCCAATATTCTTCTCAAAGCGGAAAAATCTCTCGCCTTGCGTAGACGCAACTGCAACAATCTTAGCAGTCGCCGTTTGAATTTGCCCTCGTTGCTTCATTTGCCAATCGACTAACAGTACCGTACAGTACTGTGCTCAGACTCTCACTTCCGCCCCTGTCTCGATACTGTCAATCCCGCTCTCACTCGCTCGAGCTCAACTCCATCTTGTCGGCACCACTGTCCCTAGCCGCTCCATTGTGCGGGGATCAAACGCATGCGTCTGTACCCTTCCGAAATACACTGTCATTGCTTAAGCTCTCCACAGGGGAGCAGATCCGCATAAGAAACCTTGATTTCACGATATTGGTTGCTGTCATCACGAGCTCTGGTCTCGTCTGGCTGGCACACTACGTTTTCCGACCCGGAATGCCCTCAAAGATGGAAGGCAAAGAGGGCAGTAAAATGTCCGCAAGCACCGGCACAAACAACGCCGACGTGGAATAGTGTTGGCTCCTTGCACTTCGGCTAGCAGCTTTTGTGTGGGTGAATTTTTCGTTCTTCCTGTCCTCTAACTGAACTCTTTCGTCGTGGTCGATTGAAGTTACTGTACACACATTGAGCACTTCAAATGGGTCTGAGACCCGCAACACTAGTGCTAGCCAGATCTGGTGCCAACATTGAGGGAGAATCAAGCCAAGGGGCGTCTTGAGAGGAGAAAGACCTCGTCTGTCTACTCAAGCGAAAATCCGGGGTCCATTCACAGACTCTTGTTGCCGCTTACGGAGAGCCTCCTTACAGTTTGCAGGCTATGCATTTCCGATCTTGCGCAGCATGTTCCTGCGCACATAGCTCGTTCTTCTCAACAAATCACCAAGAAGGCAGTCTGCCACTGAAGAATCTCGCCGAATCCATCGCCAAAGAAGGTGAATGTTCAAGGCGACGTTGTTCCAAGATCTTAGACGTGTTAGAGCGACAGAGCTCGTCAAATAAGACTTCAAAATCGGGTCAGATATCTCGCCGACTTCCGAAGTGGAGGATTTAACCGCAAATGCATTCCCGAAGGGTGGCTGTCCTTTCTTCCATCATCCATTGCCGTCATAGCAAAGAGCCTCAGCATGCGGCCGGCAACACTGTTCCCACGCTGCCAAGCGCTCGCTCGTCCAAGCACGTCCCGGCAGCTGCTCTTGCGATGTTCGTTTTGCTCGAGCGCACACGCTCGCTCCACAGACGCCCCCTCTAGCGGTCAATGGAATCTCGCTAAAGTCCCCAATCGAGGCGTCGTCGAAGTCTCCGGACGAGACACTGTTAAGCTCCTCCAAGGTCTGGTCTCGAACAATGTCCAACCTCTCGCCTCTGCATCAGCGGATAATCGTCCAACACTCGTCTATGCAGGATTCATGAACCCTCAGGGTCGAATGTTGGCCGATGTCTTTATTCATCGTCAAGCTCCGCAGGAGGATGGGTCGCCGAGATGGTTGCTGGACATCGACTCGAGGACGTTGGCGTCCTTGCTGGCATTTGTGAAGAAGTTCAAGCTTCGCAGCAAAGTCAAGCTCGCCGATGTCTCGGAGCGGTATAACGTCCTTCAAGCTTGGTCACCTTCGTCTTCCTCCCAGGCACCCAATGCGATGCTCGAGAAGCTTAGTTTGGACCCAAGAGCGCCCACTGTAGGCTATCGGGGAGTGCTTTCCGCAGAGGACGCGCTCGAGTTTGGCGCCGAGGTGCAGCAAGTGGAAGGAGACGAATATGCGATCCACCGAATTGTCAATGGTGTTGGGGAGGGCGCGCAAGATTTCCCTGAAGGCTCCTCTCTCCCTCTCGAGAACAACTTGGATTACATGAACGGCGTTGATTTCCGCAAAGGCTGTTATGTTGGCCAGGAATTGACCGCTCGCACGCATCACACTGGAGTTGTCCGAAAGCGCCTCGTCCCGCTCTCGTTCTACCTCCCCTCCTCCCCTCCCCCATCCTCGATCACTGACGTCGATCGCACATTCGCCACGCCCCTCCCGTCACATCTAACAGAAGTCCGCTCAAAACCAGCATCAGCATCCTCTGCAGCTGAGTCAGGAAAACCAACAAGAGGCAAAGCGGCAGGCAAGTTCACTAGCGGAATTCACAATCTTGGGTTGGGATGCTTGAGGTTGGAGCAGGTGCAGAGGTGGGTCGATGCGAGTAAGGCTGGCGAGGTGAGACAGGACGGCTTGGAAATGTCAGTGTTGGCTGCGGACGGAGAGACGACGTTGATGGTCAGACCGTGGATTCCCTCCTGGTGGCCAGAGGAGCCCAAACAGACAAGTGGAGAAGAGTAGATACGAATGCATTTGTAACACGAAAGTCACAATAACAAGATACCTTGCCATGTGCCGGTCAGGTTCACGATATCAGTACGGATGAGCCGGAAATACAGGAACGCCAGTGATACAAGGAAGACGAAAGAAGTCACTCGGGCCTAGAAGGCCGACTTTTGGTCGATTTGAGCATCTCGCCGCGTTCCACAGCCGCTGCTTTGGTGCGCTCGGCTGCGAGCCGATAGATCTGTTCAAGCGTCAATGTGCCCTCTGCGTCCAATGCCACCGTACTTGACGTTGACGCAGTGTTCGCTTCTACCTCCCCTTGCGGGGACAAGGCTGCTCGGGCATCGTCTTGTCCCGAATCTGCGCTCGTCTCAGCTCGTCGCTTCCCCCGTTCCTCCCTGAACCCCTTCAACACCCATTCACCGAAATCTGTTCCGACCCCTGAGACTTCACCGCCCATAATGTTGGACCTGGTTTCTCTGTATTTCGCCCGGCTGCCTTCTCCTCTGCCAAGTGCCGCTTGCATTGGTGTGGCCAGCTCTTCCAACCATGGCTTCATTTTCGCTGTATATTTGGCGTTGGTGATCCACGCTGGTGTTTGGATCTCGTATTTCGCCCGCTGCGAGGGAGGTGGACCCAAGCCTTGAGGCGGTTCTGAGGTCTGCACAAGTGCCGCAGATGTCGACTGAGGGGCTGTTGACGATGGAGGAAGGAGCTTTGAGAGGTCGAAAGAGGCCATGGCGAGTCGCTGACGTGCCTTAAGACGGATCAGGTCGCCTCGGGAGAGGCCTGCGACTGTCTCTTTGATTGCCTCGGTCCGCGATGCCGGTGGGTTGATAGCATGAGATGGGTCTGACGGCCCAGCTTCAGCATCCTGTGTCGCATCGCCGCTAGATCGCATACGAACAATTGTGCCCAGCCGACCAAACTCCTTGTTCGCTTCGAGACTGGACATGACTCTCATAGATGGCCATGTTCGAGGGAGTCGTGTGCCTAACCCGGAAGCTGGAATGAGGTCAAACACCGGATCGGCATCTATCCCAGCAAGCCGACATACCACTTCTGTGATATCAGCGGAGATGGCTTCTGCGTTCTCCTTCGTCCTTTCCTCTTTTTGCAGATGCTTGAGTGCTATTGCGGGGAATTCGATGATCCAGTCATAGTAATCCTGTTCAATTGGGATGCGTTCCATGGCCGGACGACAGTGTTTGACACCGATGCCAGAGATAGGTACGATCTGCGTGGTCCAGAAAGCGTACATCGCAAAGGGCACAGCCATGATGGTGAAGAGCTGCTTCAGGTTTGCAAAGTGCATCTGGTGTTCCTCCGCGCCCTCTTGGCTGGTCTGTCCCGCGCAAGCTGTGACATGTGGTGCGAGATGCTTGAGCAGAGCTCGACATATAGCGTGACCCAAAGCTTGCTTGCTGTCTGCATGGTCAGCAAAGGCAAATTGAACGTAGTGCCACCCAAGGCGCTGCCAAACCTGAGCAAAAACCGAGAATGGCGATGGCAAAGAAGATGCTTTCCCTGTCTCGTCTGGTGTCGTGCCAGGGTCGACTGCTTTGACGATGCTCAGCAGATATGCTTCGGCGAAGGTCGAGAGCAATTTGTTGATATCGCTGCGCAGTTGTGAGACGAAAGCCGCATCGTGAGGAAGCTGAGTGAGACCGACCGGCAAGAGCTGCAAGTTGCGGGTGAGAAGTGGAGAAGGAGCTAATGGAGGTGAGGCGAGCCGTCCATCAGGACGCCTACGCTTCCTCGAGCCGGCCACCATGCTCTGTCATTGGTGGATGCCGAGCGATAGCTTTGTAGAGTGGGAGAGATCGTGAGTTGGTTGTAGCTAACAGATGGCTTCGCCTCTCTCTTCGTCAATGCATATGCATGCGAATCAGGGTCCAATTTTGACGCAAAGGATCATCCCCGACTTCCATGCTTCGAGACACAATGGACATCTGATCGACCGATGTGCAGATGACGTTCGTGTCCTACCCGATTCAGTGCGTCTAAGGTCAAAATTGTTGAAGTGTACATGTAGAGTAGACAAAAATTCCGCGATGATTGATCTCTGCCTCCGAATAGCTGGCCCGCGGTTTTTCGCTCGCAATTTTCTGATCGACTGAGCCGATGTAGAGTGCGAGAGGAGCACCGAATTTTTTATTTTTCGAGCACTCTGTGACTGTTCGATGATTGAGACTGCGCTTCTAGGAAAAATGAGCCAGCAGACCACTCTTTTTTATTTTTTTATTTTTTCTTATTCTTTACCATTGTCAACCCCCAGTCCCGCCTTTGGCGCAGCACCGATTATTTGGAGCGCGCGTTTGGGTGCTGCGATCCTCGACTGCGCTTGTGAGTTACGATAACGTGCCGCCTCTCACAGCACAATTTGACTCGTCTGCTGCCGCTTTTTTTGTGCTCCCGCTAAAGAAAGTGCTGGGCTGCCGATCCTGAGACTACTAGAAAAGCTCTCTCTCTCGAGATGCGGTGCTCTTGCTCGATGCAACGCCCCACTTTGGCCTCCTTTACTCTTCTTTGCTCGCTAGCCCGACTCAGCAGTCTAGCGCAAGATTCAGAGTGATAGAGTGCGATGGTTGCGAGGCTTCTTTGAAGAGTGTGAATCGGATGGACCCTGTACTGGCTCAGCGCTGCTCGCCTTCCTTAGTAGCCTTTGGCTTCTCCCCTCTTTTTCGCATTCTCTTTTGATTTCTTTCTCCCTTTTCGAGAAAATGTCGCAGTGCCCAAGATGGGCTGGTGTGTGTGTGGGTCTCCCGAATTTTATTTCGTCTCTCTTTCTCCATGAAAAGCAGCGAGGATCAGAATCGCCAATTTGAAGGGGTCTCGAGGGGTTTTGGAGCCCATTTTCGACTTTCCCCCTTTCGAATTTCCCTCTTTTTTGGTGTCGCCCTTCTTCCTTTTCTGTATCTCGTTGCTCCAAGCCGCTCGCTCCAGACAAGAATTGGACGGCAAAGATGCAGGCAGCCCACTGCTCTGTCCAATCCAAAAAATCGCATTCCTGGTTCAATTTCCTGTCTCCGTTCTCCTCGACTGCCTTTCAACTCGAGTCGAGAAAAAACAAGCGTTGCAAATCCTCTCTTCTAGTGTTGCCTTTTGCTGCCTCGACTTTTCACCGGCGCTTCGCCTGCTGTCCAACAAAGGAAGAAACGCAGAGCGCGTGTCCAAGTCCGCATCGGTATCGCAACACTGTGTCACAGTGTGAGCCTCTGTGTGTGTGTGTGGGACTGCGCTCTCGAATGACTGTTGTTCTGCTGTGTGTTGCTTTCAGAACAGAGCTGCCCCGAGCCACTTTCCTCCTGCCGCCGTCTTTCATTTCGACCCTCTTCCTCTGTCGCACCCTCTCTCAGGACGTCTCTTTGCCTTTTCCCTTCCCACACTCAGTCTCTCCTCTCCTCTCCTCATCCGCTTTCCCTTAATCTGCTGTCTGTAGCCTTGTTACCACACTCTCATTCAGTTCGTATAAGATCCCATCCGCTTCCACCCCTTCCCCGCGTAGCGCCTTCCCCTTTCCCATCCGCACTCGGTCTCTCCGATTGCTACCTATATGTTCAGCCTCCCCCAAGTCATGAGGACTGCTGTCCGCAACGCCCCTGGGCAACAAGCTATCGCACGCAACACCATGCCCGCCGCCGCCGCCAACTTCGCCACCACCGTCGCTCCTAAGGAGACCAAGAAGCGTGCTTCTTCCACCTCCACCAAGGCCAAGGCTTCGACTGCCAAGGCCAACGCTGCTGCTGGTGCCGTCGCCGTCGCTGCCGATGCCGCCGGTGCCTCCTCCAAGAAGGGCGCTGGAAAGGCCAAGGCCCCCAAGAAGGAGAAGCTCAAGCCTTGGCAGGCTCGCGGTGCCGATGGAAAGCTCTTGCCTCTTCCTTCGGCTTCCAAGCCCACCCTCCGTTCGTCTTTCTTGATCTACATGTCCGAACGCGTCTCGCAGCTCAAGGGTGAGCCTCAGTACCAGAAGACCTCGCCCAAAACTGGCGCCCAGGTCGTCGACATTGTCAAGATGGCCAAGGCTGTCGGAGCCGAATGGGCTCAGCTTCCTCCTCACCAGAAGTCTCGTTACGAGGCTCAGCACGAGCAGGAGAAGGAGCAATACGAACGCGCTCTTGCCGAATGGAAGGCCGCCCTTTCCCCCGAGGATATCAAGCGCCAGAACGCGTACATCGCCTCGCAGAAGAAGAAGGGCATCAAGGGTACCGCATTCCTTCGCGATCCTGCCAAGCCCAAGCGTCCCAACTCGGCCTTCTTCGAATTCCTCAACGACCTTCGCGCCAGCGAGACCAACATTCCCAACATCACCGAGTTCTCGAAGCGTGGTGGTGAGCGTTGGAAGATGATGTCGGCTGAGCAGAAGGCCCCTTACGAGCAGCGCGCGCTGCAGGCGTTGGAGCAGTACAAGAGGGACCTCGAGGTGTACAACTCGACTCGTGGGCCGGAGCTCTAATTCGCCTCGAGGGTTATCGTTTGTCAACATTGTTTCCTTGTATCAACATGTCTCGCTTTTCTTGCCGTCAATTCTCTCGTGTCGCCTCGCCTCGCATTGTGGTCATGACGCAGCAGCCTGGACTGCTGCGATACTAGGCGACAAGTGTGTAGGGAGGTGAGTCTCAGTTTTCTATTTTTGTTTCGCACCCTGTTGTAATGTAGGATCCTTTTTTTCTTTGTCTTTTCTTTGATTCGATGAATCAATTAGCTTGCTTAGCTATCGCCATTCTGCTTATACTGTGTATGTGTCTGTGTGTATCGACATGTGTTCAGTTGTCGACTAGGCGACGATGTGTGGGGCTAGTACAGTATGTTGAGGTGTTGGTGTTGGTTGAGGGTGTGAAATTTAGGCGGTGGGGGGGACGCGTCGCGTGTGTGTGTGTGTGTGTGTGTGTGTGTTGGACTTTGGAATATGTGGTTGCAGATGGCGATATGGGAAGTGTTGGGTGTTGGGAAAGGCAAGCCGAGTTCCGATTGTGTTGACTCACGGACCCACTTTTCGTCTTCTTACAACTGTTTCATACATGCAAATTGTGGTTGGCAACATCCACAGAGTCGCTCCATCGCCACAATTTGCCAACAAAGCAAACACATTCGAATCACTCATACTCGATACGCACTTGAAACATACAAGTAAGAATCCAATTTCAAAACCTACAACTTACGAATGCAATCCATTAGATCCTGCTCTTCCCCCTCAACTCATTAGCTAGTCACTGCCTGTTCTGGAGGAAATACTTGACCAACCCACTCGTCGAGCTGTCATGACCAGCACCATCCACCTTGCTCGCATCCGTGCCCTCCAACAAAGGCAGAATCTTCTTAGCCAACACCTTACCCAGCTCAACACCCATCTGGTCATACGAGTTGATGCTCCACACGAAACCCTGCACAGCGATCTTGTGCTCGTACAACGCGATCAACGCACCCAGAGTGGCAGGAGTAAGCTTCTTGACCATGATCGAGTTGGTCGGGCGGTTACCTTCAAACACCTTGGACTTGACAAGGAACTCGTTGGAAGCCTCGGCTCCGAGTTCGGCCTTGACTTCGGCTTCGGATTTGCCAAAGGCGAGCGCTTCGGGCTGCGCAAAGAAGTTGGACAGCAAAATCTCGTGGTGCTTGCCGAGAGGGTTTTGCGTCTGGACCGGAGCGATAAAGTCACATGGAATGAGCTTGGTTCCCTGGTGAATGAGCTGGTAGAAGGCGTGTTGGCCGTTGGTTCCGGCTTGACCCCAGATGATGGGACCGGTCTGGTAGTCAACACGTTCCGAGTTCTTGGTGATGAACTTTCCGTTCGACTCCATGTCTCCCTGCTGGAAGTAGTCGGCGAACTTGTGCATGTACTGGTCGTAAGGAAGGATGGCCTGGGTCTGAGCACCGAAGAAGTCGATGTACCAGATGCCGAGCAGAGCAAGGAGAGCGGGGAGGTTGTCCTTGAGGGGAGTGTTCTTAAAGTGAAGATCCATCTCGTGAGCACCAAGCAAAAGCTGCTCAAAGTTTTCGTATCCAATCACGATAGCGATCGAGAGACCAATAGCCGACCAAAGCGAGTATCGGCCTCCAACCCAGTCCCAGAACTTGAACATGTTCTCCTTGGCAATACCGAACTCAGTAGCAGCCTTGACGTTGGTGCTGAGGGCAACAAAGTGCTTGGCGACGTGAGCCTTGTCCTTGGCGTGCTCGAGGAACCAGTCACGCGCGGTAGTGGCGTTGGTGATGGTCTCCTGAGTGGTGAAGGTCTTGGAAGCGACAATGAAGAGGGTGGTCTCTGGGTCGCAAACGCGGAGAGTCTCTGCCATGTGAGTTCCATCAATGTTGGAGACAAAGTGAGCGTCAAGATCACGCTTCGAGTAAGGCTTAAGGGCCTCGGTGACCATGACGGGACCAAGGTCGGATCCACCAATACCGATGTTGACGATGCTCTTGATGGTCTTGCCAGTGTAACCCTTCCAGGCACCGGATCGAACAGCATCGGAGAACTCCTTCATGTGCTTCAACTCGGGCTTGACCTCGTCAACACCAGCCTCGTTGATCTTGAAGTCACCGGGAATGTCGCGGAGGGCAACGTGAAGCACAGCACGACCCTCGGAAGTGTTGATGTGCTCACCGCCGAACATGGCGTCGATCTGCTCCTTGACCTGGGCCTGCTCAGCGAGAGCAAGCAATTGCTCGAGGACCTCGTCATCGATCAAGTTCTTGGAGTAATCGAACAGAAGACTGGCATCGGTCTTGCTCGAGTTCCAGTGGCGGGAGTACTTGTCGAAGCGTCCAGCATCGGCCTTGAAAGCTTGACCAAGGTTGATCTGCTTACCCTTGGTGTCGTAGAGCTGCTGGAGCTTGGCCCAAGCGGGCAACGAGGAGGCGAGCTTGTGAGCCATTTTTGCGAAGTAGTTCAAGTCTTGCTCAGAGAGAGAGTGGTAAGACGAGATGATAGCGTTGGTGAGGAAGGAAGGGAAGGAAGAAGAGGCAGCAAGCGAGATGTTTGCTGCGACTCGAGCACGTTTGGGAAAGCCAAGCGAGCGTTTAGGTTGGTTGGGGCGCGCAATTGGGCGGGAATCGACGTCAGGCACACTCACACTGGGACACACACACACACAGAGAGAGAGAGAGAGAGAGAGAGAGAGAGAGAGAGAGCTGATGTGGGAGAAGGTCATTCCACTTTCCTGGAAATTCTCGCAGCGGCACGCTCGGACCGCCTTTCTCTCTGTCTCTTCTGTCTCAGACTGTCAAAGAGCAAGTTTCGGAATTCGAACGTAATCGCAATCATTCGGCACTGCTCAAGCGCTGCTGCTGATTTCCTCGGCGTCCTCGCTTTCGTTCATGTTCATGAAATGTCAGTCAGCACATGTACTGTACTATACAAGATTGAGTTCAACACAGGCTCGATCCAACTAATGGCTTGCTTCAAAGAGTCCTCGACTCATCATCAAAGCCTCAGGAGAGCGGCCATCTCTTCTTTCTCGTGCAATCACGAGCCACAAAATCCTCCTCAGACTAGCCGAGCAATAAACAAGGTCGCCGGGCAACAAACAAAAAGAATGCTAACACCTCCGGAAAAGTTGGAAAATTGGAAGATTTGCGTTGCAGATGCCAACATGCTGATGATGGTGATGATGAGATCTCCGCTTGCTGATAAGCCGTTAAGGGAATACCTCCGGAGACGGTCCGGACATCTCCCAATACTGTAACTCTGGTAAAATCGGAGATCTAAGAGCAATCGATTGCCCATTTTCAACATTCTGTAAGGTCGAAGCAACTTTTGGCCAAGAAGCCAAAAATTGTGATCGAAGCATTCACGATTGCCGGTTTCAATCAATTTTCTCGGAAAAACATCCAGGGTCCAACGCTTGCATCTTCTTGTCCTTCACCATCACACACGTTTCCTATCCTAGACATCATCCTCTCTCACTCAAACGAAGCTCTATCAAAAGCTTCAGAGCTGCACATCATGTCAAGTCGCTGGGACAATTCCAGCACATCCGAAGCGCAAGCCTCATCCTCCTCCTCCTCTTCTTCCGCTGCCACTGCCGCCGCCGCCGCCGCTGCTGCTGCTGCTGCCAAGATCGCCGCCCAGTTCGCAGCTTCCACCACCAATCCCGCACCCTCCTCGTCTGACAAGCCCGAGTCCCCCTCCAAGGACCCCAAAGATGCACACGACGCTGAATTCACCCACGATATCGAGATCAACGATCAACGCAATCGCTACATGCTCACCAAAGGGCAAACTCAACAACAAATCCATCGCGAAACCGGCGCCTCCGTCACCACAAAGGGCACTTGGTACCCTGACAAGTCTCTTGCCACCAAGGAAGACCCACCTCTCTACCTCCACATCTCCGCCATCTCGCAAGACATTCTTGACGCAGCCATTGCCAAGATCAACGAGCTGATGGCCCAAGAAGTACCGCAGCTCGTCGAAGACCGTCATCAACGAAGGCTCGATTATGAGAACCAGCGTCCACCGCCTCGTGAACGTCGCCGGTGGCCCGAAGAGAAGGTGCTCGTCAATCTGGAGAACATTCGAAACTTCAACGTCAGATCAAAGATCGTCGGGCCGGGAGGAATGTTTGTGAAATACATTCAGAGCGAGACGGGCACAAGGGTGCAGATTAAGGGCATTGGGAGTGGGTTTATTGAGAGCGATACAGGGATGGAAATGAACGAGCCGATGCATGTGGCGATTGCGGGACCGGAGGAGGAGCAGATCAAGGCGGCCAAGGTGTTGGTGGATGATTTGTTGGAGGTGGTCAAGAGCGAGTGGCAGAAGGCGTACGATGCGCAGGGTCAGTATGGAGGGGGAGGATATGGTGGTGGTAGAGGCGGTGGGTATGGTGGAGGAAGGGGCGGTTATGGGCATGGGTATGGTGGAAGAGGAGGAAGTCCCACCGGCGCGGGTGGGTACGGACATCATCAGCAGCAGCAGCAGCAATACGGTGGTGGATACGATCAGAGAGGTGGATATGGTCAGCAACATTCTTACGGTTACAACTCTAGACACAATGGCGATCCAGCACCACCTCAACTTGACGATGGAGCGCCGCCACCTCCCCCACCCGAGGACGATGCTCCGCCTCCTCCGCCTACCGACAGCAGGCAACAGGGCTATGCTCAAAGAAACGGTGCTTCACCTGCTACATCACATCGCAATGCGGCACCAGCAACAGCAGCAGCGGTGCCAGCCAAGTCACCGGAAGAAGAAGCCCTCGACAAGTACTGGCGCGAGTACGTCGAATGGGAAAACAGTTTCAAGGCGTACCACAACCGTCTACCGACCAAAGAAGAGGGTGGACAGGATGTGCCGCCGCAGTACCGCAAGTAGTAGAAGCAGCTTGGTCACATCTTGTAACGGTAGTCGAACGCAATGTCACCCTTTCCAGAATCGGCGTGTTTCGGCTTCTGTCACGCTTTCACTCGTACATGGCTGTGGCATGCACTTCCGGCCAAAGATTGTTATTTGTTCATTTCGGCAAAAGATGATGCAGTGTTTGCGCCGACTTTATGGATCTACTGATTGAGGTCCTGGATGTCAAACTGAATCACAAAGAATACATCTCCAGTCTTCTTATCCTTGCAGATGTACCTTACTGGTTGGCCGTCCCAGTACTTTTTGAGGTCGAACTTGAGGCCTCCGCTGTAGGGGATGTGGAGGGTTAGGTCGTTGAAATCGATAAAGCCGTTGAAAAAGTCTGCGGTGATGACCGAGTCTGGATTGATGGTGATGGCTTGGCGGTGGGTTTTGTTTCCGAGGAAGCGTTGGCGGTATTCGTGGGCTTTGTCGATGCCTTTGAAGTTGTCTACGGTTGCTTTTTCTTTCTCAGCCAGTTGTGCGGGGATGAGCGAGGTGATGTCGTCCTCGACGTACTCTGGGTGTGTGGGGAACGAGGGAAATCCGTCCATACCTTGACCCTCAACCTTTTTCGCATTGACCCTTGGCATGGTCGCAAGGTAGGGACTCCATGCGTGAGGCTTCTGCGCATACAAGTCATGCTCCAAATTCGGATCAATCACCTTGACAAATTGAAGTGCAATAGACGTACCGTAGGGAAGGTGGTCTTTAATAGGTTTGTCGAATTCGTTACCGAAAACCAGGTCGTCAGCATTGACTTCTTTCTTAAACCGACCTTGGATTTGCATCGACCAAGACTGATGCTTGCCATGCCCAGCGTCGAAATAGGGAGTGTCCTTCTTATGCTCAACGCCAGAAGGATCGACTCCAGTGAAAGACTTGATTCGAACCGCAATTCGACCTTCGAACAGATCAGAGTTGATCGTCGTCGGCTGGTCGTCGTGGTTCACAGCGACAGTTTCGAGGGCGCCAACAGAGGGCCCGGCGGAAATCTTGAGCGAAGGTGCCATGGCCGTCAAAGTATGCTTGGATGATGATGATGGCAATGCAGAAAAGAAGCAAGAAGGGTGGGACAAGCCGCACGTGCATCCCATGGCCGAGACCCTGAAACAGAGGAGGCATGCCTCAGTCAGCGTCTTGTGAGAACATCAGCCTCATGCCTCCACTTGAGCGGCGGTAAAATTCCCCAGATTGAGCACACAAGGTGAGGCTCGCTGACGTGACTTCACATCCGGCATTTTTGTGATTCTATCATCAGATCGCACCGGATCCCGATTGCTGGCTTTCTCTCCACAAATCCACTCCCACCCTCCTATCAGCCTCCGCACTTTTGGTCTGATATCTTCGTGCATAGAGCCCGCAATACTGCTGATCATGAATGAGTCTAGAATGACAAACAAGATGTTGAGAATACTGATACAAGTACTGCTATTGTTGGAAGCTAATAAATGAACGGCAATTAAGCCCTGAGCTCCGGCTTGGTCTCCTGACTCTTCCTCCTTTGCGCATATCCCTTCGGCAAGAATCCTGGCGCTTCCACCTCGCCCCTCTCGATCAAGTCGAGTTGCTTGATCATGTCGTAATTGATCTTCTGGCTCACCACCGAATCCCCCTTGTATTCTGGATGGTTGCGCACGTATTGCCTGATCCAAGTTGCCGTGGTCATCAGCTTCCCACTCGCTCTTTGTGAGACCAATTCAAGGTACAGACCCATCTCGCATCTTGTCTCGACATCAATGTTGAGACTATCGAGGTAGTTGTGGACGAGACCGACGAGACCAGGGAAGTCATCGCCCTTGCCGTTCATCAACTCGTCCATGGTGAACTCGGCGTACTCCTCCTCCAAATGGCTGTCTGTGGACGACACGCTTTGCGGGCTGGCCCTTCCATTCCCATTAGGTACCACACCACCATTCGGCGAGCTCGCACGGGAAACCTGCCTGGACGCCTGCCTTGAAGCATGGCGGTTGCGTGTTCTGTACACCTCCTTCCTGAACCAGAACTTCTCCCCGTTGACTGCATCTCTCCTATGCGCTCGCTTCATGTTCTCGTCGACCTTGGTCAATGGCATGTAAAAGTTGAGACCAAAGCTCAATATTGCTCTTGTGAGCAGCACGATGAACACCGAGAACGCCGCATTCTCAAAGTCGGTGATCTGCACTTCCATACTTCTGAATTCGACCCTCCATCCGATCCTGCCACCGGGCGGGGGAGGCTTGAAACGCATTGTCTGCCAGTTTGTGGATTGAAGGTTCTCGAAATGATCTGTACTGGTCTCATCGTCTTGATCGACCATTTCGCTAAAGATGACGAGCGGATCACGGATGAAGAGGTGGGCAAGGTGGTCGGCGAGCAGTTCATCTACGCCTGCATCGAGAAGGTGCTGCTTGACTTTGGGGTTGGTAGGGAGCGGATTGTCGTTGTAACAGCGACGGTTGAGAGGGTCTTGAGAGATGTAAGAGTCGACCGAGTCGTATCGTGATTTCGGGATCTTTTCCGCATCCCTGTTCAAGCCTCCTCTGGCGGTGTGTCCTGGCAATGGAAGCGGCGGCTCGCCTCTCTCTTGCGGTGTGCGGTCATCGACAGCAGCTGAGATGACATTCCAGCGACAATCCACATCCGCCAGATATCCTCTGTATGCTGGCGAGGCAGCTGTGAGAGCCAACAACAACGGGCCGACCGGGATCAATTGATCGTACACCGTCCTAGCTTCCTGCACCGAGCACGCCTGGAACGTCACCTGCAAACAGCAGCATCCCATACCGAAGCCCATTGCGTCCATGTAAATGTGATCCGGCTTAGCCGCACCCGCTTTGGCTTCTGCATCCTCTGGGAAGAGATCACGATCCCATGGGATACTTGGATCAATGAAAGGTGAAGGTGTGTTGACATCCTTGAAGATGGGCATGTTGATGGCGACTTTTGAACCTCGTCGCTTACGGATGTTGGCTGCGAGGGTTGGGAATCTGGCATGAGGGTTGATGAGTTGGTCGGGCAAGAACATGGATCTTGAAGCATTTCCGTTGGCCTCGTAATGTGGTTCGGTGAAGGGCGCATCCGTGACACCCAGGCGAGGGTATGATGTGAGAGTGATGGGAAGCTCATTTGGCTTGAGATGCGACCTGGCGATCTGCCTTCTCAGCCTCATATTCCGTTCGACACCCCTCAACTCCTTTGGACTAGCGCCATACGGTGAGCCTGGCGTGGATTCGAGCATGAAACGACCAAACTCGGGATGGAAAGTGGGAATCTGGCCTGCAAGCCCTGGAGCAGACTCGCGAGTCTCTTGATCGCTGGCGGAGAGGACTTTTAGAATCTCTTCTTGACGCAGCGAGAGCTTAGCGTTCTGGGTCTCCTCGTCGAAGGAGACAACGATATACTCGATCTCGTCTCCCCAAAGGAGAATATCTCCACGACGGTCCTTGATCTTGTCCCAGAGAGAGAGGAACTGCTCGATGCCGTGCTTGCGGACATGGTCTGCAAGAGGCTGGGCATCTTGCCAATCCATGGGCGTTCCAAGCGAAAGAAGACCCATCTTGCCCGACTGCCGATGTTCTGCTTGGTGTGGAGGATGTGGTCCCGTGTGCGGAGCTAAGACAGCCAGTCGGAAGGTTTCTTGAGCGATCTACTGTACCCCTGACGATGGCCTGCGTCCGGGGAGAGCTTTGGTCACCAATGGCCCTATTGGATGGTAGCGCAACTGGCGGTGGATGTCGGCGACTTCGGAGGTGGTGGTGAGAGCAGATAGAGAAGCAAGAACGAGCAAATGCAGGAAGAAAAGACGGATGACAGAAAGTGAAAGAGGTTGAACAAGAGGAGGGTCAGATAAATCACGGAACTGGCAAAATCGGTGCTTTGGCTCAAAACTACAGTGAAATGTGACTTTTCTGGAGGAAGAACTCCAAAATGTTACCTGACAGCTTAGTGGAGCCGATTTCGCTCAGAACTCATATACTGAATCGTGAGCGTCTGTGTGAGTGAGCCTCCCCGGAATCCGTGGAGAGAGAGATATTTGCGGTCA
Organism: Pseudozyma thailandica; assembly: GCA_023212835.1. Taxonomy (NCBI): domain Eukaryota; kingdom Fungi; phylum Basidiomycota; class Ustilaginomycetes; order Ustilaginales; family Ustilaginaceae; genus Pseudozyma; species Pseudozyma thailandica. The sequence continues at coordinate 438,842 of JALCCH010000007.1, forward strand.
CAATCCTCGCATTTCTGCTTGCCTAAAAGCCGACTAAAGAGAAAAAAGGGTTCAATTCTGTCACCTTGATTTCAAACAGGTGAAAAGGCAGAAATGTCCGATGATCAATTTTGCAGCCAACAGAATTGAGTGAGCGTGCGAGTTGGATCGGAATGGTCAAGCCACATCCGGCTATTCCGGTCTGCTTCGTCATCTTTGCCTGTTCATCACTTCCACCCTGTCTAAGCATGGCGTACCGATGCTGTCTGGACAGTCGCCCCAGCGCTGATCGCAATCCAAGCCATTTCGATCCAGTGAAGCTTTGCAGGACTTTGTGGACAAACATAGTTCAAGCGGTGCGAAAAGATCTTCAGATTGTGAAATACCCTCTCATGCCTGACGTGACTTGTAAGGCACTCGACCACGCGTGCTTATCGCCGGTTGCAGCATGCGGTATCGATCGGACTCGTCTCGAGACTGCCGCTGCTACCGCTTTTGTGTGGTTGTTCCCGATCCCACACAAATTCGAGGTTATGCAAATCGGATGGACTTTTCGGCAGTCACAAAACAGCAGTCCACTCACTCAACGCCGTTGCATGAGGCTTTTTCAATGGAGACATTCAGCATGCAGTCAGCTTGATTGCCGTCCCGGTACATGCGGAGCTGAACCGTATATCGAACATACAGCAGTAGACCCTACCTGCTTTCTTGGCTGCTGATGAAGCTGTTGTTAAACTGGTATTGTGAACGGGTGCTTCTTCGTGCTTTTTTTGGTCGGCCTTTTTTCCGGCCTCATTTTTCCTCCACAAAATGATTTTTGGAAGAAGTGTAAAAAAGAAGTTGAATTCGCCGAGTCGTGATCAAGTCGTACTAGCTTGCGATGCTGCTTCATAGCATCTACATATCTCCAACAGGCTTACTGCGACAAGCAAGAGTACCCCGCAGCGATATGTCATCAAGGCTTTCGCTGGTACGCTCAGCGCTTTCAAGCCTGCCAATAGTGGCTTCGAGGACCCCTGCCGGAATAAGGTCGACGATAGCGGCAACATCAAGGCTTCCATTCCGCCGAGCCTCTCTGACAACCTTGACACCAAGCCTCAGCGCATTGAGAGGTATATCGACCTCGCTGGTCCGTCACAATGATAATCAGGATCCCGAAGCTGCCGACAAAGAGATGGCAGAGCGTCGACGCTGGGTTGCCGGCTTCGAACAACTCACTTTACGGCGCAACGATTACCAAGTGACCTTCTCTCGCTCCTCCGGACCCGGCGGCCAGAATGTCAACAAGCTCAACACCAAAGCCAACATCCGCCTGGATCTTTCGCAAGCATCTGGCCATGCTCCTGACTCGCTCGACCCCGCTCATCCTCGCAAATGGCTTACTCGCGACCTTGTGGCTCGCATAGCCAAAAAGTCGCCCTATTATGTTGCTTCGGACCATTCCATTCTGGTGACCAGCATGCGACATAGGACGCAGGAGGCCAACGTAGAAGATGCGCTGCAAAAGCTGCACGCTCACTTGCTCGAGCTAGCGCAGGAAGGGATGGTAGGAGAGACGAGCGAAGAACAGAAGGAAAGAGTGAGGAGGTTGCAGAATGCAGAGGCGAGGAGAAAGAAGCAGAACAAGATCAAAAGGGCGGACGTCAAGAGTGGCAGGAAGTTCAAAGGATGAATGGCCATCTATTGGTATCATACGGATACGAATGCATGCAAGACAATTGCGTCAGGTCAACAAGTTGGAGCAGGAGGATCCGAAAAGTCCCACACCTTCAAGGAGCTGTCCATGGTGCTCCAGGATGGGTGACGTTCCGAAGCCTCATTCGAGAACTGAGAATTCCCATCCGAGCTAGATTCACTGTCGCTGGAAGATCCTGTTTCTGCTTCTGATTCAGGCCAGTGCCGCGACCCGGAAACGGACAGCAGCCAAGGCTGATAAGGGTGAAAAGCAACCGAGCCGACCACGTCCTGATGCGCTTTCCAGCTCCAGTCGGGAGCGAGCTCGATCGAGGCATCTGTCTCAGAATCAGTCTGATCTATAAAGCGACCCGTATCAATCCGCCATAGGTGGACCATGCCATCTTCTTCGCCCGAGGCAAGCCACCTTCCGGCCCAGTCTATGTCAAAGTAGATCCGCTGCTGACTTGCCGTATTCGGCCTTTTCAGCTTAGCCATCAGATGTGCTGTGCGCACACCTGCAGCAGCCTGCGACAGGGGGCGAAAGCTCCATCTCCATGTATCGCCCATCAGATACCGAATATCATAGACATAGATGAATTCTGACCGTCTTGAGGCGACAAAGAGAACATGCGGGGTAAGTGGATGAAATCTGAGTTGAGTGATGCCATCGCCTTCGATCTCGAGCCATCCTGCTAAGCATGAGACTTGCGCCAGAGATTGTGCCATATGATTTGCCGTATGTTCGGTCGGTTCGGGAAAAGATGCAGGATCAAAGCTATAGATGCCGACTGTGCCGCTGAATGTACCGACCGCGACAAGCTCGTTCGATGGCTCGCTGGAGTTGACTGTGACCGCAAGAGCCGAGACGATGCCTCGCTGGCCGCCAATGGAGCGTTTGGATGGGACGAGCGGTATCTGAGAGTGAGAATTAAGTCCTGGCCGAGATAGCGGGAAGACGGCGAGTGAAGACCAAAGACCGCAGTAAAGCCGCGAAAGATCTGGACTGAAGGCGAGCGAGTGAGGACCAACGAACTTCTCGACGTGATTCATGATTGAGTAGCTTGCGCGTGCTCGACCGTCGCTGCTTGCTGTGAGACGGATTGGGAGGTCTCGGTGAGATTCAGCGAAGCACCAAATTGCTGCCGGATCTTCCGCCTGGGGGTCTCTCGGCTGCTCGAGAGCGGGCATTGGATACCAAATCGCATCGAGAAGCGGCGAAGGGCTCTTAAGCTCAGTCACCCGCTTGATGCGACCAGAGATATGCTGTCCATCGGGTGACAGATGGCTGCAGTGGAGAATATGCTTGTGCTGCGATTCCGTGATTGCCAGGATGGCACTTCCATCAGGCGCCCAACTTGCTCTGCGGTAAAAGTCGTGACGTGCAATTCCGCCGTCAAAAGCGAAAGTTGAAGAGGTGGAAGTGCTTTCGGATGGACCACTGAGCTCTGCGACAAGGCCAGGCGTTGCTGCTGCGGCTGTCCCGCACAGCTTGCTCCACTGCGGTATGCGCAGGTCAGGTGGGGTCGGATAGTCCGCATCGATAGCCTCAGCGCTTCGGCTCGCATCCGAGATCAAGTCTTCCATTTCCTATGCTTGTCATGAGCATCGTCTGGTCATGACAATTTGGGTACATAAAAGCGAAGCTGAATCAAGATGGTGGTCGAAACCAGAACTTCACTCCAAATCGTCATCAATTCAAGAAGGTTTGTGCGTTGGACCCTGAATCGGCGAAATTCCATGGACGAGCCCGGCGAGCAGCTCTGCTGCGCTCAGTAGGTCACAGACCGCTTTTGGAAAAACGAGGTGGAGAGAAAAAAGGCCGCTTCTCATCGGTCTCTCATGCGCGTTGGTCATGAAAGGACCGCGGACCCTTGACCATGGCCAGTCAGCATCATCTCGACAAAACCATCACATCTATAACATCGCCGCAGTGACCTTGCACTCGGCTGAGCTATACCACAATGACTTCAAGAATCATTGCCCCGTCTACGAGCCGCTCATAATCCAGCGCCGGACCACAAATGCAGCAGACCCTGTTAAGAACGTCACCGAAACATGTCAGCCACCATGCTCCGCGCAAGCAGAAGCCTCTGTGCTTCGTGCTCAAGACTCTCAAGACTAGGTAGCGCTAATATTCCACCAGCGATCACAATCGTGACAACCTCAAGGGTCAAGGGGCTCCGTCCTTTTCAACGACAGCAGAAGAGATGGCACGCTGCCACGCCAGTCGACCATCCATCGCTAGCATCACAAGTGCCTCAAAAGCCACCACCAATACAAAATGCTCCACAGTCACCCCGTTCTCCAAAGTCAAAGGCCCAAGAGATACCACGCAATCAAGTCGGAGTCCAGCTTCTTCCACGACGCCTTCATGAGCAGCTCTTTCCTCCGACCATGGATCCCGTACCACCGATCGCACCCAAGGCGCTCAACATCTGTCGCGACCATCTAAGTCAGCACGGTCTCAAGGCCTCAGACGCCTCCACATTACCGCAAACATCCTTCGAGCTACCTCCACTGCAAGGCAAAGATCTCGCAGAGCATTTCTGGAGCCTAGGCAGAGAGGTGGCCCAACCTTGGCTAGGTATGGCCTTCCAACTCGCCGAGCTCAAGCCTGTCGAACCACCAGAAGAGCTTGAAGAGAACAGCGCAAGTAGCTCGAACGACCAAGACTTTCGCTTTGAAGCTAACGAATGGCTCAGGCTTGACCCCGCCTTACGCACACCAGGGCATCTGAAGCCCGTCACCTGGTCGATAGAGCCTGGATGGACCAAATATCCCATCCTCCGATCCGAAGACGGAAAAGCTGCAGCCCTTGGTCCTGGCACAAGTGTCCCGTATCCCGACAGAGAGGATGAAATGTTGGTCTTTGACGTGGAGACCATGGTGCAGGAGGGCCCTTTTCCCGTCATGGCTACTGCTTCTGGGCCCAACGCCTGGTACAGCTGGCTCTCTCCCTGGCTGGTGCAAAGTGGCAAAGATCATCATCGTAAGGATCATCTGATTCCGCTTGGTCCGAGCGGAAAGAACGACAAGCCACGCCTCGTTGTCGGCCATAATGTGTCGTATGACCGCGCAAGAACTTTGGAGGAGTACACAATTGACCTCGGCTCCACACGCTGGCTTGATACCATGTCGTTGCACGTTGCAACTCGAGGTATCTCATCTCCTCAGCGACCTGCATGGATGAAGTACACCAAAGCGAAAGCAGAGAAGCGAGCCAAGAAGTTGTTGGATCAAGCTGCGTTGAAGGAAGAAACACGAAGAGCCATCGAGAACGCCTTGTCAGGCCTCGAGTACGACTCGGACCAGCTCGAGGGGCTCAAGCTCGAAGGTCTTGCTGTTGATACCGTGGCAATCTCCCCCGGCGGAAGCGACAGCGCAGCTGAAGTTGATGCTGCTGCTGCTGCATCGCCCTCAACGCTAGACATGCCTTTCAGCGATGATGAGAGCGGTGGTCTTGCCTCTCGCGTGGCTCAACCTACCAAGTCCGAATCGCAATGGCTCGAAGAGACCTCGAAGAATTCACTTGCCGACGTGGCCAGACTGCATCGTATCCCAATGAAGGTCTCAAAGTCAGCGCGGAATGTCTTCGTCGACGGTGCATCACGAGAGGAAATCCTGCAAGACGTGCAGCATCTCCTCAGCTACTGTGCTTCCGACGTCAATGTGACGCACGAAATCTTCCGCCGCACCTGGCCCGACTTCGCTGCCCGTTGCCCGCATCCAGCTACCATGGCCGGCGTGTTTGGCCTCGGCTCTACTTTCTTGCCCGTGGATGACGAGTGGATCGACTACATGCAGCGCTGCGACGAGCAGTTCAACCGTATCAACGATGAAGTCCAAAGGTGCTTGATAGATTTGGCTGAGAAGTTACGCGATAAAGGGACCAAGGATGTACCGTGGAGTCTGGCTGCCAAGATTGCAGAAGAGCGGCAGATGATGACGGAAGTGGAACAGAACGAGCCAGTTTTCCCTGACCCTGATCGCAAGAGGGCTTGGTGGGAGGAAGATGCTTGGTTCTCGCAACTCGATTGGACACCGAAGAAACCCAAGAGGGTCAAAGTAGCAAGCGACGATGCTACTGGTGTTGCCTCACCCCGAGATGACTTCTCCGTGCCAGCTTGGTATCGCGACGGTGTTCTGCGTAACAAGACCAAAGATGGCTTTTCGCCAAAGAGCGCGATCGCCCAGCAACTGCTCAAATTGCGCATTGGAGGTCAAGCGGTCTTGCGGAACGAGCCAAGGGGCTGGAAGCTCGAGGACGGGACAGGCTTGACCGGCAGCAACCTCTTCGCTGCAAGCGCCATCAAGAAGTATGGCAGTCAGATGACGAGCGATGCAGGACCGCCTGGGTCAGCAATTCTATCCGCCATCCTCAGTGGCGAGTCATCGTCAGATGACATGAAGAGTCAGCTGCGAGCGTTGGCTGACACAGTCAAAGGGATGCATGAGGACGAGATATCAGCAGACGCACAGCTTGCGCAGCTCGACTGGTCTCTCAAGGATATCCGTCTGGAAGAGCTGCAGAGCCTGCGCAGTAGCAGAGAAAGCACTCCAAAGTCGGACGACGACACTACCGCAGCCATTCCGGATACCATCGTCGAGCCAGCTTGGTGGCCCAAGTGGTACTGGGACTTGTACAAGAGTGCCACCGGAGAGTTGCAGGTGACGATTCGCTCCGCGATCGCTCCAATCCTACTAAAAATCTCCTGGCGAGGATGCCCGCTGTACCGCAGTCGCGAGCACGGCTGGGTCTTCCGACACGATCCTTCCCAGTCTGATATGGTGACTCGTCAGACGCCGCTAGCATTTGGTATGGCTGCTGACGGTCTGCTACAGCACCTAGCTGCACCCATAGAAGGTAAGACAGCCAAGTCGAAGAAACCCAAAGCGAAAGGTCAAGGTGCTGCCAAGGATACACCAGGTCTCAATGTCAAGGCGTTCGGAAAGTCCACCTTCTACAAGGTACCTCACAGCGAAGGCGAAGAAGCGAATGTAGGCAGCCCTTTTGCAAAGTCGTTCATCGCTTATTTCGAAGACGGGACACTGCAAAGTCTGCATCCAGACGAAGTCGGTCGCACCGCTGCCAAGACGGCACTAGACCTCAATGCGCAGTGTAGTTACTGGATTGCCGTGCGCGACCGTGTGCACAAGCAAATGGTGGTGTGGGACGGCGACGCCGGCACCACGATGCGGTATCCGAGCGGCGCATCTGGCGCTAGACAAGACAAGGAAGGCGAAGCAGAACGTCGCAAAGGTCTCATCCTGCCGCAAGTTGTCAGTATGGGTACGGTGACACGCCGTGCGATCGAGAATACGTGGTTGACGGCCAGTAACGCCAAGAAGAATCGAGTCGGATCGGAACTCAAGGCCATGGTCAAGGCACCTCCAGGATACAGTCTTGTCGGTGCCGATGTGGACTCGGAAGAGCTTTGGATCTGCAGTGTCATGGGAGATGCCCAGTTCGGCATCCATGGAGCCACTGCCGTCGGATGGATGACGCTAGAAGGTACAAAAGCGCTTGGCACCGATTTGCACTCCAAGACAGCTTCCATTCTGGGCACAAGCCGAAATCAAGCCAAGGTCTTCAACTACTCGCGCATCTACGGCGCCGGCATTAAGCACGCCACACATCTGCTCCTCAAGGCCAATCCGAACGTCAGCAATGAAGAGGCAACTCAGAAAGCGAAGGAACTCTATATGGCTACTAAGGGTCAGAACACGCACTCGGACGAATTCTTTGGTGCAAAGTTCTGGTTCGGAGGCACAGAGAGCTACGTCTTCAATAAGCTCGAAAGCATCGCTCTGTCCGACAATCCTAAGACGCCCGCTCTCGACTGTGGAGTCACGAACGCCCTGACAAAGAAGTTCCTGGGTAAGGTCGACTTTGGCAACGGCAGGTTATCGGAGGAGTACATGCCCAGTCGCATCAATTGGGTTGTGCAGAGCAGTGGTGTGGACTATCTCCATTTGCTGATTACGGCTATGGAATGGTTGACGAAGCGTTATGACATCGATGCCAGATTCATGCTCTCGGTGCATGACGAGGTGCGATACTTGGTCAAGGACGAAGACAAGTATAGAGCCGCATTGGCGTTGCAGGTTGCTAACATCTGGACGAGAGCCATGTTTGCATTCAAGCTCCAGATGGACGATCTTCCACTCGGGTGCGCCTTCTTTGCACAAGTTGACGTCGACAAGGTGCTGAGGAAGGAGGCGGATGACCCTTGCGTCACGCCTTCTCATCCAGAAGCAATTCCTGTCGGTGTCGCATTGGACATTGAACAGATTCTCGAGCGTACCAACGGGTCGCTGTACAAGGACGGTGAAACACCAGCGCACCAAAGTGGTGTTAGAAAGGAGTCGGCGAACGAAGCAGCAGCATCATTCCCTGCCTATGTGCCCTCAACGCAAGTTCATCGCTCCTTAGGCGAGCGCGGTCTCTACTTCCTACAAGCACAAGCCTCAAAGGAGATGGCCGAGATCAGGGCACTGGAGATGCGAGCAAAGATGACAGAGCGTCCTGCCGATGCACCGAACAAGATTGTGCGAATTGCGCGAACACAGTCTGCAGAAGCTGGCGAGACTGGTCAGGGTAAGGCATTTGCTTCGACAAAGTCGAGAAGACCAGCTTCGCGTTCGTCGACCGGCGGGGAGGATGCTTGGATCCAGACGTGCGCTGAGGAAGCCGCATCGTCCAAGCCTGTCCGACGTCGCCGCGCTACTACGGATCAAGGCAGCAGAGTGGGATCGAGAAGCGGCACGCGACCGACGATTGCAACTCATGCAGTGCCGTCCAAGTCAGGCTTCTGCACTGCAGCGTCGAGCATGCAGCCGCCTGAAAGCAGCTCAGCGGGTCCCACCAAGTCTATGACAGACTTGGATGCGCAGTCCCTGGCAATGTACCTGCCCAAACGTCGAGTCAAGAAGCGCGTGGCGTTCTTTCGCGAAGTATCGCACCGACAGCTCGTTCTTTGGAAACTCTATCGACCTCTCTTGCAGCAATGTCCTGCATCGTGCTCTGAGCTCAAGAAGGAGATCAAGCGGACAATGAGGAGGAAGAAAGCAATGACTTCGCAGCTCAAGACAGCCGAGCTGATACGCCGAGCACGCGAACTCCTGCAAACTTTTGCATCTGCTTCTGCTGGCGACGAGGCGGCCATCACCAAGCTCAGCAGACAAGAAGAGGCTCTGGCAAGACGCAGTCACGAGCAGTCATGGGACGCATACTGGGAGAAGAAGCTCCACGAAAAGAAGCATCCCGTTCGCATCCCGCACCACTCTGGCGCCCTACTGCCACCTACGATATACAACCGGCCGCTCCCTCGGTACAAACCAGTACAGCCTACTTCGGTGAGCATGATGATCTATCGTCGACGTATGGCGCGAATACAGCGATCCGAGCGACAGATGGAGGTGAACGAATTGATCGCAGCCAATCGTTTGGAAGACACTTTGATGGTGCAAGTGATGCAGGGCGGAAGAGGAGGCAGAAAGGCTGCTTGGGAGTGGAAAGGGTTCGGCGAGGAACTGTACAAGCACTCCAAGATGATTCAAAAAGGGTTTGAGAGGGAACAGGCAAGAGCGGAGATGCAGTTTGACAGCAGGACGCTCGTGCTGGCTCAACGGGCAAGGAAGGCGAAGAAGAGGGTGCATCTGGCAAAGAAGTATGATAAAGCAATGCAGAGGTGGGAAGCTACCGGAGCGAAGGAAGTGCTAAGGTAGCGCCATCAACAGGAGAGCAACAGCCATGCTCTGCTAGCTTTGTCGGAGCTCAGATCACGAATTGACTTGTAAGACTAGATTCATGGAAGGAGATGTATGAAACACACGCCTCATTTTGTGTCGTGACATTTGCCTGGCGAGACAAAGAGACCCTTTTTTGAAGATGCAAGATATATAGCCGGTGGTATGGCACACTTCAGCTCTAGAAGAAGCTTCTTACCTGAGCACAGATGGAGTGTCCTGCGACGTTGATGGAACAGAATGCGCGATCGAAGCGAGGACTGCAAGAGAAGGCACCGGGAGAAAAGGTGGTTGTCAGACCGAGGCTAAAGCAGGACTTGGCAGCGGGCCTTCACTACCGAAGCTATTTTTAGCTTTCCTTTACCTTTGCACTTTGGCCCCTTCACACGCCACATACAGTACATCTACGCCTCGACACCATGCAAAGGAGACGCTTCGGTGGGCGCCACTTGATGGACTCCGAAGGCAGTGCTTGAAAGCCGAACGTTCGGCAAAGGATGAAGATGAGGGGGAGGAAATTGGAGATGAGAGATGATCGGGGATAATGTCGAAGCAGCCAGAAAGGATCACGTTTTCAAGCAGTGAGAATCAATTTAGCAAAATTGAAATTGAACTTTATTTTTCTTATGCAGCTAGTAGATCTTCGACGTCACTGTGCTTTGCAATTGGAACGTTGCGGCACAGAGAACCGAATCAACCGAAATGATACCATAGCATTTGCCGTGAGGCAGCGCGGTTGCAGACGACACCAATGAGATGATGGTACTATGATGGAGCTCGGAGGCCAAGTCCGAGACCAAGTATTCATTCTGTCAGACCCCGATTTTACTTCGTCATAGGTAAAGAATAGCTCTTGCTGGGTTGTCAAAACAGATAGTCTACGGCAGAGCTAACTTTACTCCTTTGCTGTCTAGAAAGACCCGTAAGCTGGGAAATCTGGGCGCTCGGAAGACGAGCAATCGCAGAGGGGAAATGCGCTGAAAGGTCAGAATGCCCGCCAAGCTGTCTAGCTCAAACTCAGCTGCTGTTGCTGCAGCTCTGGAACAAGTGTTTGGCTATGGCAAGAAAAAGGGGGAAATGGCATTCCTCTGTTTGCTGCATCGACTGTGCGGTGCTTCGTCGGCTTGTGTCAAATGTGCATTCACTTTGCAGAATACTGCATCGGCCACACTGTCACATTTCACAGTTTGGGTTTGGCAAGCTAAAATTGTGAGCCAACTCCGCTCGCAACTAGGCCCAGTCCATTCGGGAGCCTCCACCTCCTCACGCACACTCAGGCCATCCGCATCACTCACACTCTCGTGTGGCTTTGCAGCCTTTTGCTGGCTTGCCAAGTTCTATTTGAAGCATGAAGCATTTTGCGTGAAAAGAATCAGGCGTAATGCTCCCTACAATGCTGAAGAACAGCAGCAGCAGCAGCCGAGTCCCAGCATACGTTTTGTTCAACTGCCCAAGCGCCAAATCCGTCTCAGTTGACGCTCTGACGAATCACACCGTGCGCTGCCGCAAACGCATAGCGGAGAATTTGTTTGGTTCGCCGCCTACTTGCCTTGTTCCGCCCTGCCTTGCCTGTCTGCCTGTCCGCCTGTCTGCCTGCCTGCCTACAGTATGCTCGATGAACGCATTTCGACAAGCTTCTATTCACGGCAGCAATGTTTTCTACGGTATCGTGGCCTGCTGCAATTACGTTCCTTACAGGATCCCGTCCTCTCTTGACCGTCAGACAGGCAAAGCCATCCAAGTCCAGACTATGCCAAGCTCAGCCCTCATATCCCTCTTATAGCCTTTCACCGCGCCACGCCTTTCTCTCTACCCATCCATCCATTCGTACTCGTCCCTACATTCTTCTGCTATAGCAATCCTTTGCTCATTTCAAGACAATAATATACCCCATCACACAACATACCCTTCGACCACCAAACATATCCCATCACAATGACTGACCTCGCTCGCAACGGTTCGGTTCTCGTCGCCGAGATCAAGGCTGTTCACCACCCTCAGGATCTTTCCAACGGCAATGGTGTCATCCCCCACTCCAACGGTGCCGTTCCTGGCACTGCTACCGACGGTGGTGTCGCCCCTGCCCTCGACTCTTCGCTCACCACTCCTCAGCAGCACTCGCAGCTCTCCAACGGTCACGCCCCCGAGGCTTCTGGATTGAGCGCTGGCACTGGCGCCATTGCCGTCAACCAGCACCAGGCTGACCCTTCCGTTGCTAGCGGTGTCCCGAGCGTCGGTGAGACTGGTCACGCTGCGAACACTGGCTCCGAGGCCGCCCCTCTTGCTGCTGGTGCTGCCGGTGTCGGTGCCGGTGCTGCTGGTGCCGGTCTCATGCAGCCCCACACCACTCCTATCCAGCCTATTCAGCCCAGCGAACGTGCTTTGCAGCCCTCGCACATCAACACTGCTGTCCCTGCTGGTGGTGCTGCACCTGGTTCCGGACTCGAGCCCACCTCAGCTGTGAGCACCGGTGCCCCCGGTACTGCTCCTGGTAGCGCCATCAGCGGCGCTTCGCCCGTTGCTGCTCAGCAGCCTAGCCAGCTCAACGCTGTCGCTCCCGCCGCTGCTGCTGGTGCCGCTGGTGCGGGTGCTGGTGCCGTTGTTGCTCACCCTCCCCCTACCACCGTAGCTGCCGCTGAGCCCCCCAAGGCTGCCCTCCCTCCCAAGGAGGTCAAGAAGATGGACAAGCTCATGAAGACCGAGGCCAAGAACGAGAACAAGTCGATCAAGCGTGCCATCAAGGATGCCGCTTCCTCTGAAAAGCTCTTCCGCAAGTCGCGCGATGCCGAGGCTCAGGCTCTCAGACGTCATCAGAAGGCTACCACCAACGAGCACAAGGCTTCCAAGGCGCTTAGCAAGGCCAAGGCTGAGCACGAGAAGTACGCTGCTGCCCTCGCCAAGGCTGTCGAGGACCTGGACATCAAGAAGAAGCACACCGAGACCACCCGCGAGGGCTACGAAAAGTCCAAGAAGCACATTGACGAGTTGAGGAACCAAAAGACTGTCAATGACCAGGCCCGATCTCGCCAGGCTGCCCAGCTCCACGGTGGTCGTGCTTAAGCTCTGAGCTCTCGAGAGGCTGCTCGGGATGAGCTTTGATCTGCTCTCGCAAATGGTCTCTTGGAGCAACTATGAACACGCTTTCTCCCTTTAATTGATTAAGATACCCGGAAAGCTGTGCACTGTTGCTTGTTTTTCCCCAAAAATACTCTCTGTATTTGATGTAGTCGCTCGCTGCTCGCTGCTCGCTACTTTTCTCACTTTTTAATTGTTTGTCAATACAATCATGACACCCTTACGTGACTGCTGTGTATAGCATGATCTGTGTGACAATTCGCTGCATCCTAACTCGGTTTCCTATAAAGTGCATCTATGGATGATTGTGATGCTAGTGGGAGCTGTTGAACTGTGTGGAGGGAGCCTTTTGAAACTACCGTGCGAGAGGGTGCAAAGGATAAAAGTTGGATTACAAAGCGGAAGCGTCGGAACAAAGGCCAAGTTGGCTCGCGCTTTCTCGCCACTTCCAATTGTGGGCGATTTCGTAGCGCCTCTTGGGTCAGAGGTGTCTTGGGCCGATCTTTTCCGCGCGGCTTTGGCTTTTGGTGTGCCCCGCGATTCACACACACACACACACACACACCGACTCGCGGATCCGTGCTTTGGCTTGCAACATTTGGACTCTACCGACTATTTCTACATCTTCTTCACACCATCATCTTTGCTGGCAACCATTCATCATGTTGGCTACACGACCTCTTCTCGCACTCAACCTCGGCCGCAGTGCGGCTCCCGTTTCGCGTCTTGGGTTGCGCACGGCTCTTCCCAGCGCGGCGGCTTTTGCGGCTCCCAGGGCGCTCCAGGCCGGCAAGATCGCTAGCAGCGCCGTGAGATTCGCGTCGACGACTCCTCAGACGACGAAACTCACTCAGCAGCAGAATCTGGACCTGTTGAACGAGCAGAGGGCAAAGAGGCCAAGCTCGCCTCATTTGACCATCTACCAGCCCCAGGTGACTTCGGTCCTGTCGATTATGAACAGAATCACCGGCACCGGTCTTTCGGTCTGTAGGTATTGCAATGGATGCGTACAAGAGGTAGATGGCAATGTTGAGAATGTCTGCTGACCTTTGACCTTTGATCTTTCTTTCATGCCATATTTCAACATACCGAACTGAACTGTTGTTTCGCTTCACGCAACACGATTACACTCATCTATCGACCTTGTCCGAATATCAAACTCGCTACTCGTGTCCACCTCTGTAACTTCGACCTCGATCCTCTGCCTCGCATCACATTCTCGCTGCACCAACTACGACCCACCTTACTCCAACCAACCAATTCGACACCAACGTCTATCTGTATCTCGAAACTGCACCTCATCCTCTCCCCCACCTCTGCTCACCCACACTCGGATTTCCTGCACCAACAGTGCTTTACGCCTACTTTGCCGCGTACGCCGGCTACCCGCTGTTTGGCTCGGCTGAAGCGCTGTCGTCGGCCTCGCTCACCGACTTTGTCGCCACGCTGCCCGCGTGGTTCAAGACGGCAGTCAAAGTACCGCTCGCTTTCGCCTTTACCTTCCACACCTGGAACGGCTTCCGTCACCTAGCCTGGGACTGGGGTTATGCGCTCACCCTCAAGGGAGTCTACTCTACCGGTTACGTAGTCATGGGCGCTACCGCTATTAGCACCCTCGCCCTCCTCTTTATCTAAAAACACCAACCCTATCCCAGGATAGGATGTCAAAAAACAAGGTGTTTTTTTTTTTCTTTTGGCGCATCAGGTGCCAACAAAGAGGAATTGAGAATTTGATCATCATTGAGGTTATATGTGTGTGTGTGTAGTGTGTGTGTAGGTGTGGGTGGTGTGCGGAACAGATCTCAAGCATGTCTATGTTCGAAGTCAAAGTCCACAAAAGGTGTTGGGATGAGCCAAAGAACCAAAGTGAGTGTAAAGAGTCTATCAATCATTGCGTGTGATAACATCACCCTATCTATCTAGATAACCTTAGCTGAGTCTAACTTAACGTCTTGCATCCTCATTCTCGCTCTCGCTCGCACTTTCCTCCTCCTCCTCGCTTCCACTCTCACCCTCACTCTCACTTCCGCTTTCCTCCTCATCCTTACCCAAATCAATCTCGGTCCTCTCCATCTCATACCCAACCTCCTCAAGTTGCTTCTGAATCTCATCCACCTTACTCGCTGGTGCGACGACTGCTACAACACTCTTCTCCGCTTCAAACAGCGGCAGAATGTACTCCTTCAAACTCTTCTTCACATGCTCCAGCGTCACCTCCTGAACCGCCTTGAGAAGAAGCTTTCCACGATGCTTGGGCGCGTTCTTGAGCACTTGATCGAAGAAGCTCTCTTGAGCGGCGCCAGCGACGGTGCCTTCTGCTTCGGCGATGTTGAAGTGAAGCGAAGACTTGGCTGATTCGAGTGTGGTCTCGTCAATGTCAAGGACGAGATCTTGTGTTTCACCGCAGAGGGCGCGGATGACTTTGCGTGCTTCCACAAAAGCTTTCGCAGAGTCGGGCGAGCGGTAGAGTGAAAAGTGAATCAGCTCCGACTCAGGGTTGCTGACGATGCTAGCTCCGTAAGCAAGACCAGCACCGCGAATGTACCTCCACAGGAACGACTCCATCGCATTGAGGATCGTGATGGTCGTGATCAGTGCCGGAGCATCGGCGTGAGTGTAGCTCGAGATACCCTTCGTGGTGAAGTACGAGTAGCTCGATTCCACCGTCGGCAGAGCAGTGATCAGTCCCTTCTTCGAAGGAGCGCGACCCAGAGAAGTGAGCATATCCTTACTCCAAGGCACAGGAAGCGTTTCTTTTGGCGCCCACGATGGACGAGTAAAGTTCTCCGCCCAAGCACTCTTCGGTTTCTGCAGTGCCAGAATATCACCCGCAACCGAGACCCTGAGATTCTCCGGTCTCAACAACGTTTCCCTGATCCTTTCAAAGTCCGCCACCACCTTCTGCGGATTGCTGTTGAGCTCCTCTTGCAACTTGGGCATGGTCTCCACCAGGTTCAAAATGCTGTTCGCCAGGTTGGTCGATTTGTCTCCATCGTGCGTAAGAGACCTGCTGAGAGCGGAGGCGATTGCACGACCATTTCTTTTCTGCTCGGGCAGACTCTGGATGATCTTGCTGATACCCACTCGCAACCTGTCGACAGCGAATTCGCTACCCCATAGCAGATCCCTGAGCCATGCGATGCCTTTCTCGTAATTGGCGCGTTCGAGTTTCAGCTCAGCGCAAACGAGCTCGCCAAATCCTCCAGTACCAAGCGACACATCATATTCGAGAGTGTCCTCGTCGAGACCCTTGACAACCTGCTCGTAGGTGAGGGAAATAGGAGGGTTGGACAGGGTAGTGACGGGGAGGGAAAAGAGGACTGAAAGGTAGAGCTGCATCTGCGCGCGGAGCTCAGAGGGCAGGTCGGTGGTCGAGAAGACTAGAGAGATTGAAACGAATGCAGAAGAGACGTGGTCGAACTGGACGAAGTAGGGAAGCGAGGCGGAATCCGAGTCGACGTGCGATTGCACCTTATTGTCCAACTCATCGGCATGAGTCTGCACCGTCAGACCATAGGCAGAGTCTTCTGCCTTCTGCCCATTGACAGCGGTGCCAGCGGGAACCACCTGCGCCGTTCCAACCGGGATCCATTTGATGCTCTCGGTGCTTGGGATCTGGAACTGCTTGAGCATCTCATCCGGAATCGGCTTGTCATTCTCCTTCTTTGCCTCCTCCAGCACGTCCTCGAACTTCTTGAGTCCCTCTTCACCAAGCGTCTTCTTCCTCTCCTCCTCCAACGCCTTAGTGTCTGCCTTCAACTTCTCCGAAAGCGCGGACGATGGACGACCAACGACGACAAGTCGCGGGTTGTCAACAAAGTACTTCTGCAACAACTCGGTCCACTGCTCGCTCTTCCACGTGAGCAGCTCATCGTACCTCTTCATGTCTTCAAGCGCAGTGTGGAGGTCTTGACCCTCCTTCTTGCCGTAGAGGAAGTCGGTGATGAGAAGGTCGGCGAAGGAATCGGCAGGCTTTGTCTCGAGCTGCGACAGCACCTTCAACTTGTCTCGCTTGATGACCATATGCATCCTCTCCATGTCGATGCCCTCCTTGACAATCTTTGCCAACAACTCGATGAGCTGATTGTCGAGCTTGTCGAGCTGCTCCGAGGGGACGGACGAGAAGTAGGCGGAAAGAAGACTAGCGCCAGCCTTGTCGGTGGATCCGATGTAGGCGTCGGTGCAGAGTGGATCATCGCGTTCGACGAAAGCTTTCTGGATAGCGGAGACGGGCGAGTCGGTAAGGTAGGTGCTGAGGATGTTGACGGCTTCCGAGGTCATCCAGTCTTGGAACTTGGGACCAACCCAAGAGATCTGAATCTCGCCGACAGATTCGTCCTTTTCGGGGAAATCGATGAATGCACGGCGACGCTTCGGGTCGGGCTGCGAGCCTTGCGCGGGCGGATCAGCAGGATCGAGACCTGGCTGATCGGTCTTGCTTCCATCGATAGTAGGTGGGATGTTGGAGTCAGTTTCAACGAAAGGCCTCTTCCAACCTCGAGGACCATCTGGCTGAGCGTTGCGCTTGGATACTAGACGCTCTTCGACCGGTGCGAGCGAGTCGAGGAGATCCGAGCGCGCCAGAGGTCCGCAGACAACCAGCGCTGCGTTGTGGGGGGCGTAGTACTGCTGGTGGTAATCGCGAATCTTGTCAATGTTCAACACTCGGAGTGCCGACATCAGACCACCCGTCTCAGATCGGTAAGCCGATGATGCAGGGTAGAGCATACGCTGCGATTTGAGCTCCATCAGGTCGGCTGGCGAATTCTCCCTTCCTTGCATTTCGCTGAACACGACACCAGCATCTTGGCCTTTTCCGTTGATGTGATAGACCTCGGTGACAAAGCCTTGCTTGGTCAAAGTTGGGAAGAAGACATGATCGAGGTAGACTGGCAACATCCTAAGGAAGCCATCGGAGCCCGCGGTGGTCAATGTGTAAGCAGTGTGATCATTGGCGGTCCAAGCGTTTGTTCCACTCGCAAAAGCTCTATTGGCCAACGTGTCCAGAACACCTTTGAAAGGGTACAAATCGGAGCCGAGGAAGATGAGGTGTTCGAGTGTATGTGGCACGCCCGAGTCCTCGAAAATCTCTGAGGCGAGAGTCATGTAGCAGTTGAGCAGCGGCGAGTCGAAATTAGCCCAGAGCACAGTAAGTCCGGTCTCTCGCGACTTCCACTTTTCGACCGACATTCCGGGGGCATAGTCGAGGTCATGGCGGGTGACCAGATCGAAGTTGCCATATTTGGACGGTGCGGCATTGAGCACAGGAGCGGTAGAGCTGGAACCGCCGTCAGGCATGATGGCTGCTTTGCGTCGGGTTGAAGTGCTGAATGTGCGCTGTGCAGGTGTTCGAGAGAGGTAGCTCGCGAACGCACCGATGGCAAGAGTCGAAGCAAAGGGCTTGGAAGGGAGGCGAATGCTGGGCGATGTGTTGGATACGGCAACAGGTCTCGAAGTGAAAGAGCGGGAGGCAGTCGTCAAGTTCTTCGATAGGGAACGCACTGACAAGCCTTGAAGTAAAGACCTTGTAGCCAAAGGCATGAACTGGTGTCAGAGGCAGAACAGCACCTCTATCGGCTCCTGTACGGTCTATGGAAAGCTACTTGAGGGAGTCAAGTGAGCGGTTGATGGTGGTGAGGTGGGATTGAAGGAGGCTGAGCTGGTCATTAGCCAAGAGGACCCTTTCGGTGCTCACCTTTGCGCGAAGAAATGTGCATTCGGGCTGAGTTGTGCGTGTCACATTGATCGGGCTGAATCTGGCTTTTCTCGAAAATCAGATCAGATCGGATCAGATTGTACGGCTACATGCTGTATGTATGACCTTTGACTTGACTGAGCCACATAAGCTCGTTCAACGCACACTCGACATCCAAAATTTCTCCACTCTACAGAAAAAAATGCGAGCTGCGCTTAAATTTTGCCAATTCTTCTGCTGCAAAGCGAAATTCCTGTTGCCACGGACCCAAAGCCGCCATCATCATCAGAACTTCGCTTCTGAACACCACCATTAGGTCGATCCGCATCCACCTCCCATCACCACTCCTAAACGTGCCGAATATGGAGTATCATCCACCAGCAGCACAGCACATGGTGCTTTGCGCCGATTGCGGTACCCCCATCACTCCCAACAACGCCAACCTCTGTCTTTCATGCTTGAGAAACTCGGTCGATATCACCGAGTCTGTCCCTAAACAGGCCACCGTCAATTTTTGCCGTAATTGCGAGCGATATCTCAACCCTCCCGCATCATGGGTCCCCGCTCGTCTCGAGTCCAGAGAGCTTTTGGCCATCTGTCTCAAGAAGCTCAAGGGTCTCAATAAGGTCCGACTCATCGATGCAGGTTTCATCTGGACAGAGCCGCACAGCAAGCGTTTAAGAGTCAAGCTCACAGTGCAGAAGGAGGTCTTCACATCCACGATCTTGCAGCAGATCTTCGAGGTCGAGTTTGTCGTCCAATATGGTCAGTGCCCTGACTGTACTAGGTTGGCGGCCAAGAACACTTGGAGAGCCATGGTGCAGGTCCGACAAAAGGTACAGCACAAGCGTACCTTCTTGTACCTTGAACAGCTCATTCTCAAGCACAATGCACACCAGAACACGGTCTCTATCAACGAAAAGAAGGACGGTCTTGATTTCTTCTACACACAACGAGCTCATGCTATCAAGATGGTCGAATTTCTCAACTCGGTTGTTCCTATCAAGACCACAAAGTCAGAACAGGTCATCTCGATGGATGTCCACACTTCGACAACAAATTACAAGTTCACATACAGTGTCGAGATTGCCCCCATCTGCAAGGATGATCTCGTCTGCTTGCCGCCCAAGATGGCCAAGCAGCTCGGCAACATTGGCCAGCTCGTGCTCTGCCACAAGGTCACCAACTCGTTGAGATTCATCGACCCTATCAGCCTTCAGATTGCCGAAGTACCTGCCGAGAAGTACTGGAGAGATCCTATTCCAGCATTGGCGACCATTCCGGAGATGATAGAGTTCCTCGTTCTCGACATTGAGCCTACCGGTCGTTACGCCACCAACACTCATGGTGTCGAGAACCGCCGTCTTGAGGAAGCCGATGCGCAAGTCTCTCCCCTCAACGCTGCTTCTTTCGGTGAGGCTGACGCTGTCTACCACACCCGCACCCATCTTGGTGCCATTCTTCAACCGGGTGACACTGTTATGGGCTACCACCTCCGCGTTGCCAACTTCAACTCTGCCACCTGGGACACTCTTCCCGCCGATCGCATGCCTGATGTTGTTCTGGTCAAGAAGTCTTACCCCGAACGCAAGAAGCGTTCCAAGAACCGCATGTGGAAGCTCAAGTCCATGGCCAAGGAAGCCGAGGACGCTTCCGCCGAAGGTGCGGTGGGTCGTGGTGCTGTCGGACGAAGGGGTGGACTGGATTCGCAGCGTGTCGAGCGCGATTATGAATTGTTCCTGCGCGAGTTGGAGGAGGATGAAGAGATGAGGCAGACAGTCAATCTGTACAGGGATAGCAAGAAGGAAGAAGAGAAGAAGGCGAGGAAGGAGAGAGCGGCGCAGATCAAGGCCGAGAGGGAGGCGGCGGCGGCGAATGGTGGTATGGAGGAGGATGGTGATTTCGATGATGGTATGACGACCGACGGCGAGAGCGAGTGGGGTGACGATGATGCCCCGCGCGTTCGTATGGATGAGTTGCTGGATGACCTCGAGGAGATGGCCATTGAGGATTAAGTTTTCAAGGCTGGAATGTTGTTCTTTTTGCGGTCTTTTTAGTGTCATTTGCATCTCGCGGCCTTTCTCAATTCAGCATGTTTTCATTACGCATCGTTTGCGCACACACTCTGCTCGGGTTTTGTGTTCAAGCCCATGACTGCATTATTGTGAGTGACATGATGATCGACATTATGTGACAAATGAGAATGTTGCAAAGCAAAAGAACAATTAAAGGGGGAAAAGTGGGACTGGAAGCTGTGCCGATTGCGAGCCGAGTGAAGACATGGAGTAAGGATGCTTGCGGTCTTGGGTGAAGGGGGTGTCGCTGAATGGTTGGGGTATACTGCGAGATGACGACTGCTAGAACCGAGCTTGTTTGGTCGTAAGTGCGGGGGTTTGTTGGGAAATTTTAGCCGGTGGCATCCCACTTTGTGTTAGGGTTGGCCAAGAACTGCTCGTATGCCTCCTTGTTGAAGAAGCTCAATTCCGTCTCGTTTTCCACTCCGATCTCTGCCAATGTTGTGTTGTCCTTTGTCTTCTCCTCTGCACTTGCACTTTCCTTGAGCAAGCTTGCGAGGTTTTTATCCTCGAGTACCCACTCTGGGTGGTCCAAATTGATGATCAGATTTGTCGTCTTTGCGCCGTGCGCTCGGGTGTACAACTTGAGCGTGTTGAGCTGATCCGCGTAGCTTCGGAACGCACGGAAGGCCGAGTTGGTCTTGACTTCTTTCCTGCACATTTCTTCGAGTTGCGCAACTGTGGTTTGGGTAAGGTCGATCGACTTGATAACGTATGCCTTCATCGACCGAAATTCGAAAGATTTGATGATACGAATCGTGATAACCGCATCAGTGAGAGGGCGGGAGGTGTTGGTCTCTTTGTTGTCCAGAAAGTCGCCTTGTGGGTTGAAGGCGTGAAAGCCACCTGGGAGGAGGTTGGAATCGCTCATCTTGAACTTGAATGCAAAGCAATGGGCGATGTTGTTGATGTGGATGATGAGGAGAAAAGAGGAAGTAAGCATACAAGTGTGGAGACCTTCTTTTCTCGACTTGGGCAAATTTCCTTCGAGAAGACTCTAAAAACAAGGCGCGAGTCGAAGGACCCTTTTTGCCGTTGCGTGTAATGTTGGTTCTGCATCTCCTCCCGCAAGAATTCCTCGCGTGGCTAGTATGTTGACATACAAAGTAGTGATTCTTCCCAATCTTGCTTATCGGCCATTGGAAACCTAACTTCCATCGGGCTTGTCCTTGAGCGTTGCTCTCGCGCGCAGCTGCACGTCTTCAGCCCGTCTGAGACACAACTCACGCAGCTTGAATGGTCACTTCGCAGCATGCTTGCAGAAACACATTAGTGTGCTGATGGTATTGCCGCACATGATTCTGGCATGCAGCATCCGAATGATTTGGCGAACAACGCGACCGATCACCAAGAATTCTGACTAGGCGACCAGGCAAGCAATGACAACAAAGCGTAAGGAGACGTCAGTGCACGCGCAAGCCTGACAGAGGACAGCATTCAACGCAACCGTGCAAGTCAGGTGTATATGTCAGATTGATGCGTTGAAAAGTATCTACAGCGAAAAGAGAAGAAATGGCCACTACAAGTACACACGATTCGGGACGTGATGGATGCCGTGGCGACCTTTCGGAACAAAGGACCAAGGCCGATACGGACGAGAAGCAGACAATTTGACGTGACGGATGAAGGGGTATACGTGGACCACAGCCAAGAGACTGGAGGTCAAATGCAGGACGGGCCCATTCGAGCAGACCGAGGAAACCAAAATTGAAAAACATAAAAGTTTGTGTGCACCAACGTGGTGCGGATGTCTGCTAGACTGAGAAGGACCGTAATGCTTTGAGGAAACTATTGCTTGCATGGTATCTTGATGTTGGAATGAAACGAGACTCTCTAAGTGATGCAAAGATGGATGCAGATTATCGAAACCAGTTGAGAACCACTCGAAAGAGTCGGAGTAAGAGACCATGCAGATGCTTGAAGAGGAGGAAGACGAGATAATTGTCCGCTATGCTTTTGAAGATGATGACGAGGATCGTGCGTTTGGAGGAGGGGCCAAGGCATGAATGAGACGGCCAAGAGAATAGAGAAGGAACTCAGATCAGAACTCATGCTGATCGAGTCGATTACCACCACGAGGAGTTACCGCCGTAGCTGCCACCGTTGGAAGCGGGGGGAGGGCCACCGTAAGCAGCGCCAGCGCCGGCGCCGCCGAAGCCACCACCGTAGCCACCGCCCATTCCTCCACCGTAGCCGCCGCCGAAGCCGCGTCCACCGCCAGAAGAAGGACCGTTCATGGCACGGGCGTCACGGCTGCCGAAGGAAGAAGCGCCACCACGGCCACGGCCTCGGCCGCGACCACCGCGTCCGCCGCCGCCGCCAGCACCGAACATGCTCTCACGAGCAACGGCCTCGAGCCAGCCAGGGATCTCCTGGTTGGCTTCCTTGAGGAGCTCAAGAAGATCGCGAACGATGTTCTTGTTGCCGCGGTTGAAGAAGGCGGTGGCGTGACCGACGTTACCGGCACGACCGGTACGACCGATTCGGTGGACGTAGTCGTCGACGTCGGAAGGAAGATCGTAGTTGACGACGTGGGTGACGTTGGGGATATCGAGACCACGGGCAGCGACGGCAGTAGCAACCATGATGGGGGTCTTTCCGGATCGGAAGAGCTCGAGAGCACGCTCGCGCTCACGCTGGGTACGGTCACCGTGAATCGAGGTGGCAGCGATGTTGGAGCGGAGAAGGAAGTCGCTGAGCATATCGGCCATGCGCTTGGTCTCGACGAAGATGAGGGTAAGACCGCCGGTGGGCATCGAGGCGAGGACATCGAGAAGGACGGAGCGCTTGTCCTCGTCCTCGACGTACTCGATCTTCTGGGTGATGTTCTCCGAAGTGGAACCAACACGGCCGACGGAAAGGAAGACGTACTCTTTGAGGAAATCCTTGGCGAGGAGCTGGATGTCGCGTGGGAAGGTGGCCGAGAACATGAGAGTCTGACGGTCCATGACGCCGGGCATGTCCTCGCCCTCGACGATCCTGCGAATTTGGGGCTCGAAACCCATGTCAAGCATGCGATCGGCCTCGTCGAGAACAAGGAAACGAACGTTGCTGAGGCTGATACGGCCACGCTCCATCAAGTCGACGAGACGACCGGGAGTAGCAGCCAGGAGGTCGCAACCACGATCGATCTGGCGAAGCTGAGTTGAGATGTCGGCACCACCGTACACAACGGCAGGCTTGACCCAAGAGCGGTAAGTGAACTTGCGGGCCTCGTCGTAGATCTGCGAGACAAGCTCACGAGTAGGGGCAAGAATAAGGGTGCTGGGGTACGCCTTTCTGCGGCCGTATCCGCCCTGAGCCATCTCAGCGGGAGGAGGGGGAGGACCGTGAGTGAAGAGAGCCGAGAGGATGGGGAAGAGGAAACCGCCCGTCTTACCGGAACCGGTCTGGGCACAACCCATCAAATCACGACCGAGCTCGACAATGGGGATCGAGTACTTCTGGACGGGGGTGGGGTTGGTGTAACGAGCAAGCTTGATGTTCTCAAGAAGGTGAGCGTCGATGGGAGGCGAGGTGAAGGTGAGGACAGGCTCGGGAACGTCACGACCGCTGGCCTCAACGGGGATATCTCCGTACTTGTCGAAGTTGATACCCATGCTCTGGTGAAGACCGTCGCCCTCCTCACCGAAAAGCTCCTTCTGAAGACGAGGGTTGTGGGGACCAGGGACGTGCTGGCCATCCTTCCACTGACCGAAGCCATCATTGCGGGGGCCGGCACCGTATCCGCCACCGTTGCGGGCACCACCGTAGCCACCAGAGGAAGGAGCATCCCAACCACCAGCGCCACCACGAGGACCACGGTTGAAGCTGTTGAATGCGGCGGGGGCAGCGGGAGCACCGTTGCTTGGGCCGTGACCGTTGCTGTTGAATGCTGCGGGAGCACGAGGGCTGAAAGAGGCGGCGGAAGAGTTGAGCGAGGCGTTGTCGCCAGCGTTGTTCTGCTGGCCACGAAGGTGAGGAGGAACGTAAGCCTTGCGAGGAGCACCGCCAGCGGCACCGTTCTGAACAGACATGTTGGCGAACCTGGACTCGATGTCGGCGGTGCCAGCACCGTTCTGCTGGTGTGTGTTGCTTTCGTAAGTCATGTTTTTGGGGGGAAGGGAATAAAGGGAGATGGTGGCGAGAGGTAGAGTTAGGTGACGAGGACACTTGTTTTATCCAAAGTGCAGGCGAGGCTGAGTCGATTGTGTCGCCCCACACAGTGCAGCACTTCGGCGCACAAATTTCACACCGAGGCAACTTTTTCTCTCGTCTTCGCTTCATGGCGTTTCGAGGGACGGCTTCATACTTTACGCTTCAGTACATACACAGTAGCTCAGCTCAGATTCGGCGCAGGTAACATCGGTCACAGCTCAGTCTTGCACTCCTCGATGCAATTTTAACAACCCGTAAGGGACCAAAGCTGAGCATCTACTCTTTACGAACACAGTGCTGAGCATTTGGACGAGGGTTCAAGCAAATGAAATGCGTTGGTGGCGCAAAAAAAATTTGTTCTCCATCTTGGCCTTGTTTTTCGGTGAATCCTGAGAAGACATGCGTGAGGTCAGCGTGAATTTTCAACATTTCAGCATTTTGGTCAAGGGCAGCTGGGCAGTGTCACCTCGCAGCCGTGCGACAGCGAAGGGAAAAATTCGAATCGCTGAATGGCTGAAAATTTCACAAGTGCGAGGGTGAAATCACAAAATTCTTTGGGTGATATTTCAAGTCGAGGCATTACAAACTTGAAGGCGTGTCTGCCGATCGAGAACTCCCTAAACAGCTGCTCCTCACTCCTCTGCCGAGGTGCTGGGCGCGTGAGACAGCCTTGTCGAAACTTGACAGCAGAAAAGTAGCATTTAACGCGACGCGTACAACAGCTTCTGAATTGGCCGATTCATCGGAATCGGGATTAGCAACACAAGTACGACATGCAATCCGAGCCTTGCTCTGAGCCATGCCAACGCCGTGCAAGGCGCTTTGTGGTCACGGCAGGTTAAGATGACTATCATTCAAACTCATGGCTACTCCAATTTTCAGTCTCGTGACAATGTGAGATAAGGTTCTGGGGTAACAGACGGATGTTATTGGATAGTGATAGTGTACAAGGATGAGGAATCAACAAGACGAGAGGACAATTGGAAGAAGACAAGTGCGGATAGACGGTGACGGGATGGAACGACAAACAAAGCAAGTGACGAAATTGCAAGATAACAAACCAGGGAAGGGGACTTTATAGATGACCAGAGGGTCGAGACAGCTGATGCCGACCGCAAAGGTTGTGGAAACGAGGGGAGGAGAGATCCAGAAAGTGTTCGCGGGAGGATGCCGTGCCTATGTTGGCAGCTGCGAGCCCGAAGTGTATGTTTAAAGTGCGTACGTGGTCCATAAACTGACTTCAGGAAAGAGGGTGGAAGGATTGTTCAGCAAACCATGTCGTATTCGCTGCCACTCTCGTAGAATTCGGAGGCGGGACTGTCGTATCCGCTGCTTCCGGGGTAGCTGCTGACGCAGGGTGTTGGAGGCGCAGTCGGGAAATACGTGCTCGAGTAAATCGACGATGTCGCCGAACTTGATCCGCTCGACCATGGCGATGGAGTCGCAGGGACTGCACAGAAGCCAGTCCGACCGCGCTCGGGCAATTTGGTGGCAGAGAGATGCGGAGCATCCGATCGAGCGTCATTGTTGGCGCTCCTGTTCAACGAATCAAGATGCTTGTTCATACTGGACTGAGGTGACGCCGGCGGTGAAGGGCTGGTTTGCGTCAACGTCGGGATTTCAGGCGCACCAGCCACACCAGCCGTGGGCATCGACTGGCAGCTGAGTCGACGAGGCGCGCGAGCGTCTGTCATGCCCAATCGATTCACAGGCGGTGCCGAAGTTGAGCGACTCGGCGACATGGACGATGCACGAGGAACTGATACTCCAGGCAGAGGGGGCGGTGGTGCTTGTCCGAATTTGCTTCGAATCGACAAAGCCTCGGAGCTGACCTTTGGTGTCGAGGCAGCGACGCCTGGTCGATTGCGCATGTAATGCGGTAGATTGCGCTGGCGCTCTTCCAGACGCTCACGCTCCTTCTGTTGTCGCAATCGTGCCGAAGGCGTGCTCATCGACCCTGGTCCGAGCGTTGAATCTGACTCTGCACCGCACGCTCGAGGGCGCTGACGGGAAGCATTCATCGCTGCGACCCCGGCGTTGTACGCATTGTAGTTCTCGGGCTTGGTGGTACCTTCGGTGCCCTCCACCTTCTTAGGTTTGCACGCGGCTACAGCAGCCCATCTGGCTTCCAACAAGCCCATCTCCATCTTCATGGTTCGAAGCTCTTCCACGTCTGCAGGGCTGAGTCGGTTGTTGACAGGACAGCTCTTTCGATCGTATTCGACGGGACTGTGAGTTCGGAGCTCCTGCGGTGGTCGGCTGCTGAAGCGCACCGATCGTCCTCGCTGCTGATCACGTTCGCAAGAAGACTCGCGCGTCGATGCGGCTGACTGATGGGAGTTCTGACGGCGGAAGCATGGCCGAAGCTTGGCAGGCGAAGAGTTGCGGCGGCTCGAAGTTCGCGAAAGACGAGGGGGAGAGTCTTGGAGACGTTGACTTGCATTCTCATCTTCATCGCAGGCTTCCGGGGTAGCATCCGCAGCGGTAAGTTTCTCTCCTTGCGATGCTAGCACAGCAGGCATTGGAGCGCCAACGGCACCATCGTCCGCCTTGATAGTCTCGACACTCTCTTCGAGGCCGGCTGGTGCAGAGTTGGTAGCCGCATCGGCGCTGACAAATGTGCAGAGCGGTGAAGGAATGGAGGGAACCGTGTCGGATGGGCTGATGCTACGAGGAGGAGCCAGAGGAGGGCCTGTGACATCACACGACCACTCGGAAGCGCCCGAAGCGAAAGGAGCTTTGGGCATAACGGTAGTATTGATGGCTTCGCCACCTTCCTCGACAATCTCGCTGATACGGCCCTTCTTGACCCGGCGAGGACGGCGAGCCGCAATCTTGTTGGCATAGTTATTGAGAAGCCACTCGCTCCGTTTGCGACGCGCATAGTCCGAGGCGGCTGTACCGTGTGGAGCTGGGCGATGCGAGCCATGGCGAGATGCAGGAGAAGAGGAAAGCCCTAGCGCGTAGGCTGCTGCTGACAAGTGCTCGTTATCGCCGCCGTGCGAGCTTGCACGCTCCGAGTCAGAGTCGAGATCGATGCCAATGTCGAGCGAGCATAGGCTGCTGGATTCCTCGTCGCACTCGCTGACCGTCTCGAGCTCGGGTTCGAGATCAAGATCCTCAATGTCGGCAAGATCACCGCGTCGGAAACTGTTCATACTTGAAACACTACCAGGGCTATCAGTGAGACCCTCGCTCATGCTGGGACTAGCGGGGACGGGCAGTGAAGCGTCATAGCTGAGATGCGAGTCAACTGAGCTCGAGCTGGTCATGTGAAAGTGACGTCCATACCGGCTGGCAGGGCTGGTTGAATAAGAAGCATGCGCAGCATGCAGAGTATGGACGGGGTGAGGTGGACGGTCAGCTGGTCGAGAGCTGGAAGCCGGAGGTGGGTAGGAGGCACCAAGTGGAGGTTGAGCTGGAGCATCACGAATGCTATGGGCAGGTGGTGGAGGGTTGGAGATGGCAAGACTGCGTAGACCTGCAGACACAGCTTGCAACGTATCGGGAGGCTCTATCGCACTAGATGATGTGACGGCATCATCCGAGCCCGTGGTAGGCGCAACAAGCGCCGATTCGGAACGCGATTCGACCATGGAAGACATGTTTGAGTGAAGGTGAAGCACTTTTGGCGAAGGGAAGGGTGTTGGAAATAGGCGCTGAAAGAAGGTGACCTGTCTATTGCGGTAAGAAGTGGCCTTTCGACATCGTATCAGCTGGCGTAGCTGATGTCAAAGTGATTCGGAGGATTGAGTGATGGTCCCGAAGGGGTCGAATGCGGATTCAGATGACAGATATGCCAGAGCAAAGAGCGGTGACAAAGAAAGGGAAGGTCGAGCCTCGAGAAGCCAATGCTACAACACCAAATACATAGCAGCTATGGAAAGTGAGGTGTCGTTGAATGCGAGGCAGGTGGATGAGATGAGGATGAGGTCGAAGGGAGCAATTGACAGCTGGAGAAGAGCGAAATGTGCCAAGGCGGCCGAAGCAGAGTGGTGATGGTTACAGTGACGTGGTCTCGAAGGAGGATGTGGTGTGGTGTGGTACGGTGTGGTGAGATGAGTTGAGGTGAGGTGAGGTGAGGTGAGGTGAAGTGAAGTGAGAGTAGAAGGTGATTATGTTCCTGGCGAGTTCGCCAAGGTAGGAAGGCAGATCCGCAGTGCTTTGAATGGTTCGCAGAAGCAATGGTCGTGTGCGCAGACGGTCCAAGGTTGACAACGAGGGTATTGTAACACAAAGTAGATTGATGCCCGCCTCGAGGGAAGCGAGAAGCTGAGTGGACACAGGGTATGTCACAGTTGAAAGGTGTAGGCGAAAGTCGAGTGTTGTACTCGCGCTCTTAGACAGTGGTAAACGGTGTAAATGTGCTGTAGAGGTGTGTAAGAGTGTGTAATGTTGTGTGGCTTGGCTCGCTCGCCAACTCTCCGTCACAGAATAGGCCTGTTCAAATCATGCTCGCTCAATCTTACGCTGTTCTTCTCCTTCCTTTGGCTGTCTCTAGTCGATCCCTTGAGCCAAGCTTATCGACTTTCAGCATGCTCAGAAGTGGCTGCATCTCGTATCTATACTGGTTCAGATAGTAGGAAGTTCCACAAAAGAAGACCGGAGGAACGAACACAAAAAGGACCATGCGCATGCCGCTCCTAGAGCGGCCGCACAACTGTACAGCATTTTGAATTGTAAATTAAGCAACAGAAGCAGGCGATGCGATGGGCTGGACTGGACTGGACTGGACTGGACTGGGCTTGCGTTTCTTTGTGGAGAATTAACGGCAATTGAATTTTGCAAAAGTTGTGTGTAATTTGGGAATGTTTCGATGCTAGACGGCAGTGTGTTTGGGAGTAGGGCTGTTCTACTCGATTTCCATTCGGGCAACTCATGCCGCCAGTGCCGCTCCTGAGCGGTCGAAACACAAGAAAAGAGAGAGGGTCAGGGTCAGAGTGCCGTCACAATTCGCAATTTGCAATCTGTGACGAATTCGACCCCGAAACCCTCGTAGTCTCGTTGCAGAGACACACTGTTCTAGAGCCTGGACGCTGTCCGCCTCAATGCAGGGACAACTCTTCATGATCCGCTTGCGTGCTGCTCTCGTCACTGACTCCCAATCGCACCCAACGCACACATACACGCACGCACAAGCCGTTTTGGAGCGAATCAACGGAGCGACTCCAACCTTTGCTTGCTGTGTACCAATCTTGAATCGGTCGAACTCAGTTCGCTCAACTTGAACTTTGGGATTTGGTTCTCTGACGGCAACTTCAGAAGAGGAGCGATAAGGAAGTCTGCTGTCGAAGACGAGTCTGTATGCTTATCGCGAAAAAGACTGCAAGAGTGTGTGCAAGGGGACGGTCAATAGGTCAGACCGCTAAGACCGTTATCGCCAACATGTATTGGGCTTCCCGTCAGAGGTGCAGCCAAAAAAGACAAAGCTGTGAAGCAGTCGAACACAGTCATCAGCATGATGCGGCAAACCGTCATCCGTAACCCAATCATCCTGACGATGGCACTGTACTGTTCAGCAATCGACGCTGTTTTGCCGGTGCCAATCGAGCTACCTTACTCTGCTTTTCAATCTGCTGTACAGCTGTTGGGGTAAGTCGATCCTTGACCCACATCGTGGAACATACAAAAAAAAAATCAAACTGATACGGTAAAGCGAAAAGATAGAGCTCGGTCTCTTGCCGACTCATACTTATGGGCACTTGCTCACTCGCAAAGCGTACAGTGGGTTACAAGTATGAGAACTGGTCTGTAGGCCGCTGGGCAACATCCCGAACTGAGACCTCGTGTACTCCGACTGTGTCCCGCTCCCGGGGCCCTCCTTTTTCTTGTTCCTTCCGTCGATCTCTTCGTCTCGAAACACCTCTGATAAGCTTGTGTAGACCAGCAGAAACTCTTCCCAGGGACATACTGCACCGAAAGTAAAGTACATTTATTTTGAAGCGCGGGAGGGCAACTGGCAGATATTGTAACAAGGTCATCGTCTATCACTTTCGAAGAGCACGGCAAGTCCATGCTGACTGACCATGACCCGCTTGAAGCTAAGGGCCAAGGGTATCTCTGTAACGCAGTGACGGAATACGAGACATCGGTAAATTGTTGCTAGCACATCTCCAACCCCTGGCCAGATTGGCGAGCCTAGCGCGCTAAACGCAGATCTGAGACTCGCGATCCGCAAGGAACTGAAACTGCGCCGGAAACGGTGGACCCAAAGCGAGCTGAATTTGATATGACTCTTCGATTGTTAAAGTGCGCGTGCGGCTGATATACATCGGGCTACTTCATCGCAAGAGATCATCGGCTCGAACTCTCCTCCACGATGAACGAAGCTT
Organism: Pseudozyma thailandica; assembly: GCA_023212835.1. NCBI lineage: Eukaryota > Fungi > Basidiomycota > Ustilaginomycetes > Ustilaginales > Ustilaginaceae > Pseudozyma > Pseudozyma thailandica. The sequence continues at coordinate 469,561 of JALCCH010000007.1, forward strand.
GTTCGTGAAACGACAAATGTAGCATCCTTAACCCTCTCCAACATCAGCATGAGCGTCCGAGTAGATAGTGAGCTTCCACCTTAACGCTCAGGCGAGCAAGGCTGGCGAACTTCAATGCAGCAACATTCGCAGACTGGCTCATCTGACACACTCATTTAAGCTGATGCTCCGTTCTCATGCTTCGCTGGTCACAAGTGCCTCCTTTCGTTCCTCCTATATTCCTGAGGCGACACATCAACGGATGCCTACATTTCTGCTGGTATGGCTCGCTACGACTGCTCAGATGAATGATTTCTATGCCGTTTAGCGAGGGGACAAGGACGAACGTGCAAGACGGTGTGTGTGAATCGTGAACACAAAGGGAAAGGCGCGTAATTTATCTCCTTGTTAGGTCACTGATATTGTACAGCTACGTCGAGGCATACAATGTTATGTTGCTTTGATCACGTGTACTTCGGCCGAGACCCATGTGACTAGTGAGCCGGCAGACTGGCGGGACGGACAACTGCAAGCCAGAGACCGAAATTGCGCAGACGAGCTCTTTCCCAAATTTCGCAAAATCCAGGAGGGTTCGCTGTTTGAAGCCCAGAACCAGGCATTGCGGGCCACGGTAGAGCACAGCGATGGACTTCGCAAAGAGTGCCCTAGGCGAAGGACAATTGTCGAGTGAGTTTGAGTGAATGAGCGAGTGTGTCAATGTCGCATTGAGCTTGCCACTACGCTCTTCGTCACGATCATCCATCAAGATCAACATCATCAACCTATAGTCAAGATGGCGGAATCTAGCAAGGCAATCAACCCCATGAAGGTTCGTATCTCTTGACACGCCGATGCATGCTCGGCTCCCGACAGCGCACAATGCCATTCCCGCCATACTGGCCGCACTTTATCAACATCCACTATTCCATCGACTGGAAACACATTCGTTCGAGAATCCTGCTTCAACCGATATCACGCCTCAGTACAGCAGCACTTCGACAAACCCGGCATTGCAGGCGTTCTACAATTAGATGAAGCAGTACTCCGGCAACAATGTGATGCCCTCCAGGTTTCATGATTGGGCGCGGCAGATTGGATGCGTGGGAGACAAAATCTGCACGTGTGACACTCTTCGGGGGAAGGACTACAGGGAATGCATAGTACGTTGGCGAAAGCAGGACGCTCAGTGTTGGTTCTTTGGAATGGAGTGTTGACGTGGTTCTCGTCAGTCCACAAAGCACGTCGGATGTGCTCGACCTATCTGGACTCAGAAAGATTATCAGGAGGTCGCATCATCCCGCCTTCACTGTGATCGCACTACGGGGACGGATTGCGGCGACTCAGGAGCAATAAGTAGATTCTCAAGCGGACTATCAGCACGCACTAGGCAGTCAAAAGCGATGCAGCAGTAACAGCAACTTTTCTCGTACCATGCTGCGCGACTTCTACTGCGACCGACGATATTCCAGCCGCCCTTTCGACATGCGCCAACCACTCCCAATCCATCTCGTTTTGCCAGACCCGATGCACAGCATGCACGAACATCGTCCCTGTCCCACCTTTACGACATTCTACTCGACTACGAAACACAAAGTGCAGCCAGTATAGGGGATGCAGAGGTGCTTGCCACGCAAAGAATCGTCTACTAACCACTTGATCCATCTTTTCTGATCTCCACCCATTATCGTCATTTATCCGCCTATAGGAGCTCAAGGTCGACAAGCTCGTCGTCAACATCTCCGTCGGTGAGTCGGGTGACAGACTCACCCGTGCCACCAAGGTGCTTGAGCAGCTTACCGGTCAGACCCCTGTTACCAGCAAGGCCCGTTACACTCTCCGTGGTTTCGGTATCCGTCGTAACGAGAAGATCGCTTGCCACGTCACCATCCGCGGCCCCAAGGCCGAGGAGATCATCGAGCGTGGTCTCAAGGTCAAGGAGTACGAGCTCCGCCGCCGTAACTTCTCCGACACCGGTAACTTCGGTTTCGGTATCACCGAGCACATTGACCTTGGTATCAAGTACGACCCTTCGATCGGCATTTTCGGTATGGACTTCTTCGTTTGCATGACCCGTGCCGGTGCCCGTGTCGCTCGCCGCAAGCAGCGTGTTGCCCGCGTCGGTGCCCCTCACCGTGTCAAGAAGGAGGAGACCGCCGCTTGGTTCAAGCAGCGATTCGACGGTATCATCATGCGCTAAATCGCTCCGCTCAGCGTAACATGACCCGCCGACCCATCTTCTCTCGTTTCATTTACCCTCATCATCTTTTCGCATAGGTCTAGAGCCTCGCCATCGCATCCGACTTTCCTCACGTTTCGATGGCGCAAAAGTTCTGCATCATTTCTTGTTGTACAAAACAAACCATCAGCACATCCCATGTCGTCCGCTCAGCGCAGTTCAACATGAAAAATTCGACGCTCTCACTCGAGCTCAGCTTCTTGTCATTTGTTCAGATTTGCTGCGATGCGTGAATCTTGGTAGCCACCTGTGTGTGTTGAGTGGATGGAGTCTACAATGCGGTCAACTGAAAGCACAGCTTGCACAGATTGTCTGAATCGGCACAAGACTGCTCGGAATTTGACGAATCGATGGTCGTGCACATACCCACGATGTACGTCATGATCGCTAGTCGCCAGATCTTGCTCGCGCTCGGCTGTGAAACCATCTCAGATTGCATTACCGCCGGAAGCTCGACGAGACGTGCTTTCAGACCATCTGTACGAACACGATTCCGATTAATGGCAGCTTTTCGTAGCCTTAATTTTGCCTGCACTAATTTTTAGGTTTTTCAAACGATAGCAATGTTTCACAGCCAAATTCGGCACGAACCAGGCTACCGCTAGGCGGTGCAAAGCATACAGGCAAACAGTTCATTATCCGAGCAAGCAACATGTTGCTATGACAGCAGGGTGGCCATCGATTTCACGCGTACTTGTAAGGGCCACCCTTCTCGAGGCCGCGCTTGAACGCAGGTCGAGCGTGTACCTTTTCGACGTAGGCCTTGATCGGAGCTGGCAGATTCGAAATGCGACCCGACATAGCAGCCTCGAGCGGGAAGGCCATTTGGAAGTCGGCAGCAGTTGGATTGCCGTCCTTGTCGCCTCCGGCGAACCAATCGTTCCCGCTGTTGCACTTCTTGACGAGTTCGTCTGCGATGAATTCGCTCTTGCGCTTGAGGTCCGGGTCGAGGAATGCCGAATTGACATTGCTGACGATGGCATTGCCGATCGGACGAACAAAGAAAGGCATCTTGCCGGGAATCATGCTGAAGACAAGCTTCATAACCAGAGTCGGCATCAAAGAGCCTTCGGCAAAGTGGTTCCAAAAGACATCATCGTCTACACGCTCTGGCTGCGCAGGCACGAATCGCCCCTCTCCATAGTGGCGGATCAGGTAGTCAACGATCGCGCCAGATTCAGCCACCACCTTGTTCTTGTCATTAGTAGTGTCGGTGATTAAAGGCGACTTGCCGGTCGGGTGAACTTCGAGGAGCTCGGGAGGCGCTGTGCCTTGGGCGGTTCGGGCATAGTGCTTGATCTCGTAGTCAATGCCCATCTCCTCCAGCAGCCAGAGGATACGCTGAGAGCGTGAGTCGTTAAGATGATGAACAATGATTCCCATCTTTGAACTTTGTGAACAACACTTGTACGATGGATGATGTAGTAAGATTCAAGCATGAGATCTGATGCAACAAGCTAAGGAAAAGCAACACTTCGGCTATGAGATCCCGGCGCGAATCATGTCCGGATTTCGGAGTGGAGGCAGACGACTCTTGTTAGATCCGCGAAACGATTCATATTAGACCTAAAGATGTCGAGTTCCAAATCGTCGTCATGCATATTGATACTGTACTGTATGTTAAGATTGTGTCAGCGATCATGATAACGTCGACACGCCAAAGCGATCAGCTGCAAGTAGGTGTGCTCCCAAAAGATACTTGATCGTGTATTTACGATTCTACGCCGTGATGCAAGGCTACAGTGCGAGTCACCAGCGACGACGAGCCGCATTTTGACGTCTTCAGCGACAAGCAAGGAATGCGGCGTGTAGAGTACTGTATGATGCCAAGTTGGTGTGCGGTCGTAAGCAGAAGCTTGATCGGTCGATGTCACTCCTTGACGTGGTTTACGGCTTTGTCATGAGCAGCAGACGGAAGGAGACATCCGTCGTGCATGATTTTCGGACGATCATGCCAGGGTCGTCTGGGCATATTGATGCCAAAAAGCTCCTTATCGGCTAAAGCGATACTTGATTTCAGTGAGCGTACTGAGTTCCGGTAGCAGTGACCAGCAACATGGAAGGCCGAACTGGATTTCACCCTGCTGAGGCACGTTTTCGTCAATCAAAAGCGAGGCTATATCTGCGCGTTCTTGGTATCTGGTCTCCTATTCTGTCAGTGTACCGTCAAGCACGGGCTACGACGGGATGAGGTTGACACACTGTATTTGTTTGACGTCGACATGACTGTCCGGGGTCAACAACAGAACTGAGCGAGCATGTCGACACTGACACTGCACTTTGAGAGGGCGACGTGCAGAATGACGATCAGCGTCTTCGTTGACTTGGTCAAGCTCTGCAAGCCAGCAACAAGGTGACAAGACAGCATGTTTGCATGTCTTTCCAGTCGATGGGCGTATCAACAATACATTAGCTTCGATTGGGCGTCCTTTGTCGTATTGCTGGACGTCGATTGTGATCCTGGCGCAACGTTCATCGCTCGCACCATCTGGTCCACAGAGGTGGCTAATGAGCAGACAGATAAGCTTCATGAAGCATCAGTCCGAAACAAACCTGAAAGACCTGCCCTTGATCCCCTGAGCAACAGCTGCAGCCTATCATGGATGTCATCAATGCAGACGCCAAGACATGGGAGCCCCGCATTGTTCCTTCTGGCACAAGCAACGATGGTACAATCGAGCACAGGAGCTTGCTCAAGGATGCTGCAACATGATGAGTCCAAGGGAAAGCTCGTCTCTGCTGCAAGGAGAATATTCGTTGAAGCACACTCAATTACACAAGGTACGGACAAGAAGAATCACAGGAGGCGACGGAGACGTGCGGATGTCTCCGAACTGGCTTGTCGAGGCAGAGAGTCGTGGCGGAGAGTTCCACAAACATCAATCGCATAGATCATGGGCATGGCATGAAAGTGAGGCTTGCGGAGGAAGTCTCCGAGATCAGATGTGAGTTGACCGGCGTAGTCCGATACGGTCAAGACGTCTAGTACTGTGATGACCCTCGCAACTTCCCAAGATTCGCTAAAGATGTGGGATTGCACGGGGAAAGAGGAGAGGTGGGGGTGGGATAGGAAATTGTGGCTGCACCAATTCCAGACGAGTGTTCGGAGAAAGGATACACTGAGGCTGAAGCGCATGCTGGCTGACCGAGCGACGGCAGGCAGTGCGCCGAGGGCTGTCACAGCGCTTGTACTGAAATGGGCAGAACGGCACTGCTTGTGGCACCTGAACAGAGCAGCCGGACCGGGGAACACTTAGCCCCCACGTCGAAGATGGGAAGGAATACAAACGAGCGGGAAGCAATTCGGATTTACGACCCATAGCGAAGAATGCGCGAAGAAGAGCAGAGGATTCGCCCTGCGGGCGGCCTCGATTGACAGGCGGGAGGGGCGGTTGCGAGGTGGACAAAAGAACCGCCGCTCTCGCGCCGTCAAAAAGCGAAAGCGCAAGAACAGTTCGAATGGTCTCTTGGAATGAATTATGAGCCGGCGAAATGGTCGGTGGAATGTCACAAGGCGAACGAGGACGAAACCACTGTGATGGATGAACGGCCAATTCTCAGCCGAGGGCTGCGAACCATAGCGAGCAGTGCCAAGACCATCTGAGGTTGAATTCGACATGCCCGTGTGGGGGGCTCGCCAAAAGGACCGCAGAAGTGCGAGTTGGATTGGTTTTGGCGGAATTTGGTTGGACGGCAGCACAAAGACACTCTGAAATTTTGCACGCGCCAAGAAAATGTCCCCTGTCGATTAATGCACATGTCCGCCCCACAAATCTGGCGCTAGTCCGACCGTGCAATTACTGTACTGTACACTGTAGCCACGCCATACCTGATTCTCCCACGCGAGAATTTCCTCTTGCAAATTCAGCTGTGATTGGTTGCTCCGACTTGCCTTTCTGAGTTGCCTCTGCTTCACCGGTCACTTTGACCCCCCGACCCTATCACCACCCTTCCAGCGGAGAGTATCCAATCAAGCGTATCTGAACAATCATTTCGAGCTCCATAATTCGATTGATACGTTTGCCAAGACTTTGGAGGCCTGCATGAACTGCAAACATGCAGACGAGATGAATCGGTCCGTCTAATTCTCCGTCTGTCACCTAGTGCACTGTTTGCCACCCTCGAGGGCCCAGAGCCGGTCAAGTCGATCCTAGACAAGACCTCGCTGGACCTTCGCAGCCCAGCTGCCTGTTGTCTACTGTCTGACATCGAATCCGATGGGGCCGGATCATTCCGAATCTAAAGGATCTGCCCGGGAGCCCTTACAATCGAGGCTGACAATGGCATTTGCAAACTCAGGACTGAGCGTTTGCAGCGTATGATTACGGATGCTCTGCTGCCTCTTGCTTTCTTGAACGCACCAATGGGAGCTTTTTGCTCAGTTGCATTGTTGGGTTGCAAATGCAGGAACCCAAGCTAGCGTCTCAAAGTTCGCGGGGTTCGTACATGCTCGCGCACACTAATGTGCCTGATGGTCTTTGCTATACAGTCGCCGAGTGCGGTCCAACAAATCTATTCACATCGCCTCACCGTTCGTCCAATCATGTGGGGCTCCACCCTATGCGCTGTCCAGGCTCGTGAGGGACCCCGCATCGTACTGAGAACATAAATACCCTGCTCTCGAATCCATCTCTTTCTGAAGCCGTACCCCACATCCCGCCACACCTCTCCTGCCCAGCAGCTTGCGACAGATCTCCCCTACTGCATACGATGTTGCTGTCTCATTTGAAAGATACGCCTCGCGAGGCGCGAGGCTGGCGTCTCTGGTTCAGCGCTTGGGCTGTCGGTGCGCTCGGTATTTCTCGTGGTCTCGACGAGGGTATCATCTCGGGTGTCCTCAAGCAGCACTCCTTCATCGAGACCTTCGGTTTCGATGACAACTCACCTCAGGAGGCTACCATCGCCTCTCAGCTTCAACTTGGTTCCGTCGCCGGTTCGGCGATCGCCTTCTTCCTCTGCGACCGTCTCGGTCGTCTTCGTACTTCTATGCTCGCCTGTCTTCTCTGGATCTTCGGTACCGCTATTTGGATGACCTCTGCCGGTGTCAGCGGCCACCACCAGCCCGGCAACTACCATCAACTCCTTGCAGGCCGCTTCATCGCCGGTCTCGGTGTTGGTTTTACTCCTGTCGTCGCCCCCGTCTACCTTGCCGAAATCGCCCCCAAGGCCATCCGTGGTCTCTGTGTCTGCATCTTCTCCGGGTCTGTCTATATCGGCATCTTGCTAGGATACTCTTCGAACCTTGGCACCTCTTTGAACTTCTCAGACGCAAGGCAATGGACCATCCCAGCTGGCATCAACTTTATTTTCGCAGGTCTTACGTTCATCGCCTGTATCTTCGCGCAAGAGTCGCCGCGATGGCTCATCAAGAAAGGCCGTTACGAAGAGGGACGCAAGACGCTCAGCTACCTGCGCAACTTGGATCAAGACCACCCCTTCATCGTCAACGAACTCGAAGTCATGGAGCAGCAGATTCTTGCCGAGAAGGAGGCGCTCGAGGGCCTCAGCCTTATCCAGATCCTCAAGAAGCTCGTTACAAACAAGAACAACCAATACATTCTCTTCCTTGGTCTCGGCATTCAGGTGCTCGGCCAAATGAGCGGTGGAGGTGTTTACACTATGTAAGTCCTTTTGTCAGCAAGACGCTGAGAGACACGCCGTAGGTGCAAATGTCGACGCATACTGACACCTTTGAATTTGTTTTTCGATATTCGTGATTTTTTCCTATTGTCTGTCGCGCCCTATCTGACAGTTTCGCCCCCAAGATTTTCGGCCTCCTCGGAGTTCCCGGCGGACAGAAGACCAAGCTCTTTACCACTGTCATCTTTGGTGTTGTCAAGCTTCTCAGTTCGCTCGCCGCCGCCTTCTTCCTTGTTGACTTGCTCGGTCGTAAGACGGCTGTTACCACCGGTCTCTTGCTGCAGTCTATCTGCTCGCTCTACCTTGCTCTTTTCCTCAAGTTCACCGCTGGTGTCACCAAAGCCAACGAGACCCACGCCGACAAGTCAGCCGCGACCGGTGCCATCTTCTTCTTCTATCTCTCAGGTTTGGCATGGGCTATTGGTGTCAACTCGGTGCAGTACCTCACCCAGACCGAGATGTTCGACATCACTGTGCGTGCCCTCGGTGTCGCTGTTGTCTCGCTTGTCCACTTCGCCATGCAGTATGCCGCTACCCGTACTCTCAACCCCATGCTCCGCGAGTGGGGCAACTTCGGCACCTTCCTCTTCTACGCCATGGTTGCTCTCCTCGGCTGCATCTTCGTCTTCTTCTTCATGCCCGAGACCGCTGGTATGCAGCTCGAGGACATCCACAAGCTGTTCGAGAAGCGATGGTGGTGCATCGGCTGGACTGCCAACCGACCTGCAAGCAGGACCAAGACCACTTCCGCCGAGGCCGACGAGTCGCTCGATGAGCCCAACCTCGCCTACTCGAACAAGCTCGGCGAGAAGCGATCCATCGAAGAGGAGGATGAGAAGAAGCACTAGATTTCCAAGTCAGATACAGCATCTTGTAGAGAACACTCAGGCGTCCTGTCCTTGTGTCTCATGTTTCCCATTTGTATTCGCGCATCATGAATTCACGCATGTATTCTTGAACAATGTTCGCGCATGTGTAACCTAAACGGATCTGAGGCATTGCGTAGTAATGTTGTCGGCAAGACCTTCTCAAGGATGGAGAGATGGAGAGCTCGAATCAGTCGATTCCCCTTGTGCAAGCTAGCGTTACGCACGTCAGGCCGACGTCGTTATCGACGCTGGATCGGCTGACCAAACAACCGTTGGGTCGCTCTCCGGAACAAGATGAATTCATCTCGTATTGTGCAATCGCGGCGGAAAAACGGACATTTTTTTTTTCTAAAACAAAAATGTAAAGCCACCGTACCAAAATCTTCAAAACACCATAACTCGTCCATTTCCTGATCAATCTTGTCCGAAATTTCATGGGGAAGTTCCGCTCGCTTTCCTGTACCTCAGGTTCCAAAAACAAAAGGCAAAAAGCGCAAGCAAAATTTTATCGACGTGTACAGGATTCGAACCTGTGATCACAGAGTGAATTAGTTACCAAAGCCAACGCTTTATTGAACATTATCAGTAAATTCAAGACTAACCCCTTAACCACTCGGGCAACACGCCACAGATTTACCGTGAAGGCAATTATTGCATATCCATAGCGTTACGCTGATGTCTCGATATCTTCAAAGGAAAAGATGCAACATGAATTCACATGTTCGACGACGCTTCAGCTCTCATCGGGATGCTTCCGGCAGGCTAGCTCGACTGTCACGTTGCGAGAGAGGATGCTACGGTGGGTGCATACCGAGGTCGACACGGCAAGCCCCTGTCTCATAGATATCGAGTCAAGAAGTTGAGTCACTTGTCCGACGTTGAATGCATCGGTCTCATTCTTGATGTACAGAACTGTACCGAGTCAAGCTCGGTCCTTCAATTTCACGCCTGTTCTGATCGAATCAGCCACTCCGATTGTTAAGCTGACAGCCGTCATCCGAACGTGCATCGTCACTCTCCTACCTAATTCTCGACATGGTCGACGCGGTACTCGATGACACTCCGAGTAAGCAAATAAGATGTCAACACAGATCTCGACCCCTCCCACCATACCGCATCACTTTACAGTATCTCACACATCTCCAAGCCGGAGTCAAAGGGCACGCCTTGTCTTGCAACGTCCGACGACGCTTCACATTTCTCATTCTCACAAGAAGTCTGTGCAATACCGAGTGGATGACTGTGTCCCGTGACTGAATATCAGATTTCACTGCTGGTATCAGCGACTACAGATAGGGGTGATGCCTGCGTTGCATGTTGGATCCGTGAGAAGGCATGGCCTGCGTGGGATCCACTGGCGACCTGGATCGGTCGAAGGGAGGAGCAAAAGGAGTCGTGCCAGAGGTCTGCAAGGTAGAGGCGGAACGCTGCCTGCCTGAGAACTGCGGAGAAGGACGCGAGCCCAAGCCGGGGCTTGCACCACGAGAGTAAGACCGAGTAGATCCTTGGTGAGATTGCATCTGCCCCGTTCCCGCGATGCTGTTCATACTAGGTGGCCGACCCATCAGATGGTCAAAGTTCTCAACATAGCCAAGAGAGTTGGCCCTGCCCGATGCAGAGCGCAGATGTGTGTCGTCAGGATTGGTCTGCATCGGAGGAACAGGGATGCTGCAGCCAGTGTAGGGTCTCGTGGCAACGTACTCGCCCGCCCGCGAGTCAGGACGATCGGGAAAAGGTGGCCTGGCGCTGGAGCTAGACCTGGCAGAACGCTGGTGTGGAAGCTGGTGGGCGAAAGACTGGGAAGAATCGCGATCCTGAGAAGCACAGGGTTGAGCAGAGAAGCCATGTTCGAAGGGACTGTCTTGGTATCGCGCTGCAGACATGGTTGTCGGTCCTGGCAGAGTCGCCTGCGATATGTCGGGTTGTCCCATAGCGGCCGCAGAGGATGAGGCACGATTGCGCATTCCATTTGCAAGATTGAGTTCAGCTCTGAGCGCTTCCAGACTAGCTTGTTTGGCACCGGGCGACTCTTCACGCTCTCGAACGATTTCCTCTGCGGTCTTGCCGCTCGCCTTGGCAGCAGCCTCTGCTTCTTGCTGTTTGCGTTTGCTGAGCTTGGCGTAGAGAAGACCACATGCATTGCAAAGCGTGCGGGGACCCATTGGACCTTTTCTCCACTCTGGTGTTTCCTTTGCTTGGCATCCGAGACATTCTTGATGATGCTCGTTCTTGCGTTTTCTGACTCTCTTCATGCCTTTACCGGCCAGACGCCTGCGGTCAAGCAATTCCGATTGTTGCTCATGTCGTCCGTCTGGATGATACATGTGACTAGAAAACTCATGTGTGTGACGCACGAGATAGTTTGACGGCATCCTAGAGTCGAGCTCGACACGTCCCGTGTCGGAGGGCCCGGGCTCGTAGTAAGACTGATACGATTGTCGGTATTGGACCGAGCGAGGTTGCTCGAAGGAGGTCGCGCGAGAAATGGTTCGCAGGGCAGGATCAGCGTGGACGTGATGGACCGCATAGGTTCTTGGGGTGCCGGCAAAGGAGCCAGGGCCGACGTCCTCGTACTCGGAATCCATAGGATCACTGTATCGATGCACATCATGATCGCGACGATGCCGATCTTCCAACGTCAAGCGGCCCATGGATGAGGAAGGTCTGTCCTTGAAGTCATTGGGTGGCCATGAGGGATGAGCAGGCTGACCTGAAGATACGGCAGTTGCAGCATAGTCGCTCTTGTGCAATGCGGAGGCCTCGCATTCACGTCTGCTGGATTTGAGATAGGAGGGGAAGCCGAGATGCTTGGCGACGGATTCCGCGCGACTGTATGAAAAGACGGCCATGGTGTGGAGTTCATCCTGGAGCTTGATACGAAGCAATTGAGCAGCTCCGGGATTCTGTACAACGGAAGGCGATGCAGGTAGTCCAGTGTCGAGACCAAGGCGGCGATTGATGTCTTGAACGTAGATAAGACCTTCGAGGAGGCGATCTATTTCAGACGCATCGACCAAGGAAGAGCGGCGTCCGGGATTGTGCATCCTATGCCTGTGAGGCGAAGAGTAGGATCGAGGTCGGTTGGACTCAAGAACCCCACGCATAGATGACTGCGGTGGTAAGGCCGGCGCGGCCGCCATAAGAGCTTTGTCGCGGGTTGAAGGCGATCCGGATGCAGAAGCGCGCGGGAAGGAATCGAAGTCAGAAGGAGGACCCATGCCTAATGCGGGGCCTGGATACCTAGCCTGGCCACGATCGGTAGATGCGCGACGATCGCGAGAGAGACAGGAAGTGCTGGGGCCCTGATGGGAAACTTGACTGTGAAATTGATGAGTGTCCAAGTCACGAGGATGTGTCGATGGGCTGACGAAAGAGTCCGTCCCGCGACTTGGCGGACGGTCATGGCGCCGAACAGGGTCGATCGAAGTGGTGAGCGAGGAGAGAGGCGGCAAGGTTACCTTCGTGGACTTGGCTCGATGTTCCATGCTTGCACTTTCGTCGAGAGATGGAGAGTGAGGGGCTCTCGACAAGCCTCGAACAGGGCTTGGACGGGAGGCAGCTTTGATCGAATCGATTCTAGCATCAAAATTGATGCTTTGCAACTCCTCAGCGTGAATCAGCGTATTGGAGACCAAGTGCATGCCAGCTGCCCGGCTGGACGTGCGCTGAGGGCGCTGATGACTATCCTTCGATGCGTGCGGTCTCTGCGATCTGATCAGGCGTTCGGGCGTGCCTAAGACTCGTTCGAAACAGAAGTCGGTGACTGTAGGTAGATGCTCGCAAGCCGACATTCGCTGTTGTGGCCCGCTGTACAGAGATGCTGTATAGAGATGGACCTAGATGTCGCGGATGAAAGCAGGTCAACTAGGGAGCCCGCTACGATGCAATGCCACGCCAAGGGGATGCGAATTTGCCGCGATTAGCGATGCTGATGGGGCGAAGTCAAGGTTTGCTGACCGCAGCAGACAAGTCGAATGTTTGGAGAGGTGATTATTGAATTCGTTGATGCAGAACACAGAACGGTGATGATAAGGGAGACGAGATCGAATCGAAATGCTGATGCAACGACCTGGAACGGAGCGACCGAAGTGTGTATAGGCTGATGATGTGATCAGACAAGCTCGGCGTGGGAACCTGAGCGTGCGATATGCGATGAATCGGATTCTTCCGACACTAATGCAAGTGATCGAATGGCTGAAGAGTGCGGGAGAGGCAGGTCGAGAGCCTTGATTCCAAGGTCGAGACCAAAGACGCCAAGTCGTATCCGAAGCGGTAGGCGCAAGGCAATAGGCGAGCTGAAGTGCCCGATGGCAAAGAGCAAGACAGACCGAAATAGATTATCGAACCTCGACAACTGTCGTCATCTGGAGGAGACTACTGGAGAGAAACGACTTGGATGCTGCCGAGGGAACGGCTCGGTTGTCTTGGACGAAAGAAGGGTGAGAAGCTTCAAATGAGCGGTGGACGCGAGAATGTATTGAAACGGTTGTTTGTCCAGAGCAGTGATGGGTGGAACGCCGAGCTGTGCGAGTCAGATCTAGGCCAATGTAGATACAGAGCGTGTCCACGCTAGTGCGAAGTTGCAGCAACGGACAGGCGGAATCAGAATTGGCGGGAGATCCGAATCGAGCGTTCTGCAGCAGCGGATCTGGACATGGAAGGTTCAAGATGGTCGGCAGATGATAGCTGGTTGCCAAGAAGAGGACGAAGGTTCACGAAATGATGGTCAAGAAGGGAGCGAGATAGACGGAGCGCAATACGAATTGTTACACGCGACCCAAACAAGTACAGACGGATTGACCGCGGTATGACCGACACAAGTGAGCGTAGTATTCGGACTGAGCAACATCTGCAGGCAAAGATGCATTTCAAGGAACCCGTCGGAGAGACCAGCTTCTCATCCACAGATGGACATGAACCATTCCGATCCATGGCCTTACAGAAACAAAGCGAGAAGGGGTTGTGCACGTTGACGAGGTATCCTGCGTGACATGGAAGCCATTGTGATCATGGCACTGGCTTTTTTGTCACAGTTTGCAAGCCCACAAGGGAGAGTTGAGCCGCGATCACGGGTTGTAAGGAAACAAGCAGCGGAAAAGCTAAGAGTGCATTCAGATGATGCTCACATGTCGAGAGAGACAGCGGTCAATTCAGATAGCTTGCTTCACATAGTGCGACATACAATACACTGTGTCTGATTTGCTTTGTGTTTGTTGACAAGCAAAGGCAACGTAAGGCAACACAGGACAAGGAGCAGAATCACCTTCGGGGACTCAAAATCTCTCTCGAGCGCTCCTTGAAAGGCGTGCATTAAGAATTAAATTAAAATCGAAAAAGGATGTTTTCTTAGAAAAACAAATTAAAAATTAAAAAAGAAAAACAGAAAAAGCGTTGTGTTACAAGCGCTCGTATACCGCTGGTCACAGCACACATTCTTTGTTGGCTAGCAATCCGTTCCTCTTGCTGCTACGCAAGCTGTCAGATGGTAAGAAGTCCGGTTTCACGTTGTCGGGCCCATGCTGGCCGAACTGCACATCCGACACTGCCTAGGGACTGCTGTTGACGCAGGTATGCAACAGCGTGTACCAGCGACGCTATCTTAAGACTTTGGACAATGGTCTGTATAACGCGGCTTGATGCTGGAGAAAGACCTGAACAGAATCCAACGCCATGAAAGCGATGGCTTTACTAGAGTCTACAATGTGAGTGGCGGACGTGGATGCGGTTGAACAATGCAGTCCGTTGCAGATGGGAATATGCAGGTGTGGCACCGAATGCAGTCTGAGTTGGAATATGTTTTCCATTGTGTGAGCGGCCAAAGTTGGAAGGCTTGATGTACTCTGCAGCACACAAGAGCGATATTACTGTATGATTGCAACCCAGTGCAAGTCCATGCAAGAAGACAAGAACAAATGACGGTTGACTAAGGGCGAGCGAGCGAGCAAAGCGGACACAGACGGATGCACTCAAGAGCGAGATCGTGGGAGCGAAGATCTAAAGTTACGCTATCTCGGTCGATTCGAATTCATGCTTCTACTGTATGACCTCTTCGGGTCTCGATCTTTTATTCTCTACTTTGGCCCTCCTTTTTTTCGCACTAATTTATTATTGCATTTTTGGTGTCACAAGGACTGCAGCATTTGGACTTGCTGCCAGGCATCTCAGTCACAGCAACTCGGTTACCACTGCATGCCCAGGGAAAATTGCTGCACAGCAATTTTGGTGTCAAACTGGACTCGAGCATACAGCAAACTCAGCGTCTGGAGCCAACAACCAAACAATAAAAATTTTAAAGGTGAAAGACTACACCAATCTGACTTGCTCCAGCGCATTTCTTGTTAGCTTCAGGTGACGATGGCTCTGCGACACACGACACTGCACGAATCGTATTAACTGGGAATCACTGCTAGTATGAGCAGCTCAAACTACTCTTGCAGCTGTCGCAGCAGGTACTACTACGATTAGCGTCGCCAATCTAAACCTTTCTTTTTCCCAGGATTTTGCGCCGCTTATTGTCTGCATGCAAGCCGTCATCGAAGGGAGTTCTTTGCGTGGAAAAGCCGAGCTGCCGTCCGCGTCGCGATTCATGTGGCTGGCATTCACGTTATTGTTCTTCTCGGGTCGCCTCATGCTCTGTTGACTCGCTTTCCCAACACGGCGAATCGCTGACTGTTATTACGGGGGCTCCGACACGCCGAAAGTAGCCCGATATGCGAGGAGGACTGCAGAATCGCCTTGCACCTCGATTGCCATTTGGATGACACTCTGGCAAAACCTGCTTGCCGTGGCAAAAGGTAGCAACCATGCATGCTTCGTTGAAGAAGCGAGACGCACCAGCTGATGAGATGCATTTGAGCCACAGTGCTGCACCGTGCATCGGAGATTCGAGGCTTGTCCTTGCTTTTCGCTTTGGTCATGCCACTGTTGGCTCGCTATATGCTTTGACTAGATTCATCGTGGACGCGGGTCTTCGGCGGCTTCGATCATGAGGGTAGCGTCATCAGCAGTCTGAACATCATTTCCAGGGTGAGTTGGATGCTCGGGGAGCCAAACCCACACAAAATAATATGCTTTCTAGAATTCTTAGCAAAGGAAAACGCCGGACCCGGAAGAACTTTTGGCGAGACCGATTTTCCAGAGCGCGTTCTATGGGCCAGGGCTCGCTTCGCTATGTACCTCTTGCAACCGAGCTGCTGAGATTGCGGAGAGCAGATTCGCACAGTAGTACTGTACTGTACTGTACTGTACTGTACCACCTACAGTAGCTCTTGATTTTAAGGTTGACGAGCTGCACTGATCAAGCCCGTCCAATTCTTCAGCGCCACCACAACGAATCGGTGTCAGATGAGCAAGCGGAATTTCATCGACCTTCTTGGTCCATACATCAGCGCCATGTCGCTTCGTGGCCGCCTTTTCCTCTCGTGGCGCCACTCTGAGCTCTCAACAACACCATCTCCCGACTCGCATATCATTCGATGTATTTCTGTGGCCATCATTCGTCCATGACGATGCATGGAGCACGATCTTGAGTTTGAGCTTGTTGATGCAGCTGGCTTTCGATGTCGGCTGCTTGACCTACCGAGCTGTGCTATCTTTGCTTCTGAGCCCGATTGTTTGCTTGTCCCCGACGCCGCTAGCTGTTTTGAGCTTTGAGCCTCATTCTGCGCTGTCCGAGTAACCTTGATGGATCCCGAGAAGCTCGCAGTAGCAAGACTACCTTAGCTCAACTAGCAGTCGGACGGTGAGCCCATTAATGCCGAGATGCTATGCAACAAAGGTCTAGGTAGGCCCCATTCCCTTGCCTTGGGCGTAGGCTCCAGTGTCGTTGACCGTATACAGGCTCCTGCGAACGCAATGGTCGATCTGATTGTTTTTTGTGCTCGTTGTGATAGTCCGCTGATTTTTCATGCCGAGCGCCGACGTGAGGATCTAGCGCAATATTCCCTCCTGAGAGAAGCTTGGCACCCATGCGGGACGAGGAGACGGCGAGATATGACTGCGGCTAACATTGTCGTTGGCACCATTGTTGATCCTGAAACGAACGCCCATTTCGATCGTGAAAGGCCACAGATGTGTCGTTGCAACAGGCAAGGGGTCTGCGGGGAGTGGGCGTGGGATTCGGATGTGAGGAATCACAGCGAAATCTGTCTTGGACGAAGGAGGAAAAAAAAAAATAAAAAAAATAAAGAAAAAGGCAACGCCTCGCTTAGTTTTTCGCTTGGACGCCGCTAAAGGCCAAAAAGGCAAGCCGAGGACAACGCGATGCGCCGTCGGCGTCCAAGTACTAAGTGTACATGTTGGTCTGTAGGTACAATTTTAGGCGAACTCGCGGGATATGACACGAGCAGCGTGTCAGCTGAGAGATGCAGCACAGACCACAAACTTCTCAGGCTCACTGCCCGATCTCGCAAGCCATCTAGACTGAAAATGTGGTAAGAGAGACCAGAGAGGTATCTTCGTTCGATCTGATGCAGCAGTTTGCAAGCGAGCCTTCGAGTCCCTTAAGGATGCACACACATGTATAGCCGGCAAAACTACCTCAACTCAGGAAATGGAAGGCACCTACAGCAGATTCTCGGACTAAGAAAAAAGAAAAAGAAAAAGAAAAGATTTATAATCCACCGACAGAAAAATGCTCGGATGCGAATGCCAAAAGGAGGCGTCAAGCTGCAGGGACTTTGTCTCGGCTAGCTGCAAGCATTCGGCAAGGAAGATCAGATCAGGCAAGTGGCCTTATTTTGTAATAGCGTTAACAAAAGTATCGGTGGTACCTGACAGTGTCGTCGTCCCCAGCTTCGGTGCAGAACAATACCTGCTTCGCTCTCATGTCTCCGGAGTGATTGTATATACTTTGCGGACCCACCGAAGTGGGGCAAAAGAAGAGGCATGACCAGCAACCAAGCAGAAAGCATCTGTACGGAATCGTAGGAATTCGGCTCGAAGAGCTTTCAGAGCGGCGGTTCATTGAGACAAGTGTAGTCCTTGGAG
Source organism: Pseudozyma thailandica (assembly GCA_023212835.1). Classification (NCBI taxonomy): domain Eukaryota; kingdom Fungi; phylum Basidiomycota; class Ustilaginomycetes; order Ustilaginales; family Ustilaginaceae; genus Pseudozyma; species Pseudozyma thailandica. The sequence continues at coordinate 487,273 of JALCCH010000007.1, forward strand.
GCTCTCATTTCCGAGGCTAGTTGGTGGTCGCCAGCTTTGCGTGTGGCGGCGTTGCAGCTGATTGCGAGATCGGATCCGCAAGGCCCCTTTTGGCTGCAAATAGGTTCATCTGTCCCTCACACCAGCGGTCGTCCTGAGGACAGGACGTCGGAACGCCAGAAGCGCTACTCTGTATCTTCAATTCTCGAATGTTTCTTCAATCACTGCACTATACTGTAGGCGACGGTTTGAAAGTTCTCGGCCTGTCTTTGACTTGAATTTTGCAAAATGTGTTAGACCCTAACCCCAATTAGCAGCTGTGGATTATCGGGCCACATCGGGGCCACACCTCCACAACGCACTCAGTCACCAGTCTTCTTGCAGATTCGTAAAGCCGAACGCCAGATATGTCACTTCTTCCTCAGCCACTCGACGTACTCTTGAGGAATCGACAGCGGCAATTTGTGCTTTACGATCTCAGTCGACATGTCAGATATCCGCAGGCAACCATAGATAGAAGCTCGACAGGCCAACATGGTCCATCTGCGTCTCAACGATCCAGATACCTCGCGCAACAAGCATATCAATTACATTACCGCCTTACCTCAATATGCTGACTACGAACAAGCGCGGCACAGGCTGCTTCAGCTCGCAGCTCAGGTGCAGCCGGTCATGAAGAAGCATGGCTTCCAGATCAACTCACTCGAAGAGTTTGAATGGAACCGCGAATTTGCAGGACGCAACTGGAACAACGGAGAGACGGTCGAATTGGTCCTCCGACGTCAAGATGGCTCGTTTGCGCCTTTGCAGTGGGTACTCATGGTTTTCTGCCATGAACTGGCACATATCAAGTACATGAATCATATACCTTCGCAGCATGGAAAGCTGGACCGCGAACTGCGCAATGAGTGTAGAGGGCTTCAGACGCGAGGCTACTTCGGCGATGGATTTTGGTCCGCAGGCCAGCGTCTTCAAGACAATGCCTTTGTCGCCGGCAATGGAATGGACTCTCTGCAGGGTCTGCCGGAGTACTCCTGTGGTGGTGCATTTCAAAGCAAGCCGAGCAAAGGCAGGGCGAGAAAACGTCGGCGTACAACAGCCGCTTCTGGCTCGCGCAAGAGAGTCTTCAAGGGCCCCAGTCTGCATACAGGTGCTCAAACAGCCCCAAATACCAAGGGAGGTAGGCGAGTTCAGACACCATTGCCAGGAAGTGGCTCTCGTGTCGATGGGAACAATCACATTCCAACAGCATCTGCATCGAATACATCATACAAGCAGGATGCAAACTCTACCTTTCGCAAGCGTACTCAGACAGCCTCGGCGCGAGAACTTCGAGCTCAGGCTGCTCTGCGACGATTCGCAGCTCTCAAGGCAGACGAAGACGATGCGAAGAGTCCTGCAGGGAGTCTATTCTGGCCCGAGACTGGTCCCAATACAAAGTCAAGCCCGGGAGGCTCGAGTTCCAGCGATAACAAGAGCTTGACGGTGAAGGAAGAGGAGACCGAGACCGAAAGTGAGACCGAGGACGAAGAAGACTTCAAAGATGGTGGGCTGCTCATCCGTTTGGATGACTCCGACGAAGACGAGCCGGCAAGTGAAAACAGATCAGATCCTTCCGCATCTGATCGAGCCCTCACGCAGGATGGCACGGTTCGAGTCAAGGAGGAGAAAGATTCTGACGATCACTCGACATTTGCCAGTAGAGAGAGTGAAAAGCAAAGGATCGAACGAGCGCGGCTCTACCGTCAACACGAGCTCAAGCAAGGCGGCCAGAATCATTCAACCAAGGATGACTGGCAAGACTTTTGCTCCATGGCAGCTTTGCAGTCCGCCAGCTCCACAGCCGCCAACCCTTCATCATCGGCAGGGACGCGGGCGCAAAGCACGAGATTAGATCCGATCGAGATCCTCTCCTCCGATGAAGAAGGTCCGAAAGGCGTCAAAGAGACAAATCGGACCCGGTCGGAGCGCCCCCTTTCCGCCCCCAAGGAAGAATGGAGCTGTCAAGTCTGTACGCTTCGCAATCGCGCCAATGCTCTCCGTTGTGACGCTTGTCTCACTACCAAAGGATCCTTCTTGGTTGGACAATGAAAAGCCCAGAAACTCAGGTCAGCGGTGTCAACTGCACAAACAACCTCGTATCGCATTGCGTAGATCTGCATCTGCATTGCAAATAGACACGATAAACCAGCTGCACACGAAAGCTGTGTGGCTTTCCACCTCCCAACATGCTGCGTGTGTGCGTGAAAGACGTTTCATTCGCTGAACTTGTCTGACAGCTGATTCGCCACGGCTTGACTTGGCAGCCGAGACAAGTAGGAAGTGAACGCATTGCGATCAGCCTTGTCTTGAATCTTGGGCACAAAGCGCAGCGATTCTTGGACGTGGTTATGCTCCACAAGCTTGACAATGAACGGCGTGTATCCGATCGGCGAGCGTTTCGAGTTGGCTGCGACAGTGGTAAACATGCAAAGAGGTCAGTGAGTGGGGCGCAATTGGGCGATGTCGAGTCGTTGCAGGGTGATTTTGGAACTCACCAAACGTCCACAGTCCGTCCCAATCCTTGCTCTGGACCAGTGTATCAAGCTTGATGTTCCAGTAGCGCTTGTCGGGAACTTTGAAGTCGGACCGCAACTTTTCAGCTTTCTTCGACATGTTGCGGAAGAGGAGCTGTCGGATAGTCTCATTGAGGGACAATCCCGTGAATTGGCTGCGGTGACCATCTTCCTTCTCCAATGCTTGTTGGAAAGCTAGCAGACGGACTTGCTCGTCCACCAACTGCACATATCATCAAAAGATGCATATTAGTAAAGTCAATTGTCAAGTGACCAAGGATATATTGATGCGAGGAAATTGCGCTTACCTTGGCTTCCAACACCCTCTCTTTGTCCTCACCGAAGAACTTCATGGCAGTTTTGAGTTTGAAAATCTTATCTGGCAGATCGCTCTCGGACACGTTCTGCATGCTATTCGCTTCACCGAGTGCCAAAAGTGCTGAATCGGTTCTGCGATCATCCTGATAGTAAAAGTCTTTGAGGAGATCCTTATCGACTTCTTTGGCATATGCTTCGAGCAGATTGGATGCGAGCGAGAGGTATTGTCGAGAAGCAGCGAGTTTTGAAGTGGTGCGGGATCGATCCGAGGTCGCATTCGGTCCAGTGTTGGGTATCAACGCATCCGAGATGGGTGCTTGAACAATTCGGAAGAAGTCTCCGCGGGAGAGCTGATTCTTGAGCCGCAACAAGACGTGATAGATGAGGTCCGTATCTCCTGACTCAATGGCCTTGACGAGGGCCAGCTTGTCCTCTCGCATGTTGAGTAGCAGGGGCACCTGGTCAATCGCTCGAGCTTCGTGGTCAAGCAGACGTGTGGCGAGATTGCCCCTGCCCGCCTTCCATGCAGTCCAAGCAACTTCGGCGAAACTCACGGAGGCGCCTCGATCGCTGGCAGCGGAGACGGCGCCCTTGGCAGGAGGTGTTGCTTCTGCGGTTCTGCTAGGCGCCGCGTGATCATCTTCTGGGCCGCTCAAGCCATCTGTACGCTCATTGAGTGTGGTTGCAAGGCGAAATTTGTGGACGATCTCGTCGCAGAGACGTTCTTCAGCCGCCGAGATAGCAGAGTTGGAACCGCCCAATGCGGGTCTAGTACGGGCGATCTTTGCTCTGGCCCAGTGCTTGAGGATAGGATCCGGTCGGATGTGAAGGAAGCGAGCGATCTTGAGCGAAAGGAAGTGATGATTCTGGGCTGTGAGTCGCGAGAGCAATGCCGTTGGGCCCGCGGCGACATATTGCTCGTATGAGATGGGAATGCCGATCTGATAGTTTCGAGCTGCATTGAGTACACGCAACGTTCTAGCCATGTCGACAAAGTCAGTGGGATCGTACAAGTCAAGGAAGCTCTTGCCGAAAGAGGCGGCTTTGAGCAAACGTTTCTGCCAGGAGAGATCCCACTCGTAGGCGGCGGCTCGAAGACAAGAATCTACAGCATCCGGAAGGCTGCTGCGAATGGCACGGATGCCTTCGTCTGCTCGACTGCTCTTTGCACTGAATTGCTCTGCGGCTTCGAAGAGGAGCGCAGCTGGATCGTTGGAGCCAGGTCGGAATACTTTGCTGGACACGTCTGAGACCTTCTGGAGGAACTCGTGGCGGTCAGAGGCGATGACACGAAGCCCATCTACTTCTGGAACGAGGTGGGTAGGCCCCGAGTAGGGATAACGGATGGAGTCACCGAAGGGACCGACCATGACGACTTCGTCGTTGAATGCCAGGGCGATGGTGTTGTTGCCGCACCAGTGGACTTGTCGGACGCCACTGCCTCCGATACCTCCTTTACCTTCTGAATTGGCGGAGCTCCCATTGATGGAGCTGAAAGGGTCGTCGATGATGGCAGCATCTTGGAAAGCGTCGCTTGCTCGAATGTCGAACTCGCTCAGACTGCGAGAAAAGTCGGAACTGACAACCCAGAGGACGAGGTCAGCAGTCATGAGGGCCAGAAGCTTGCCATTAGGGGACGGACGAACAACATGGAAGGGACCGCGCGAGAGTCGCATGTCCTGACATGCGGTCTCGATGGAGGAAGGACCTGCCGCTGATCTAGTGAGGGACAACAAGGTGGCACCTTGGCCAATGAGGACGGTTGTGAGGCCAGATTGGGATGCATTGGGTGGAATGATAGCCCAAGAAGAAGGCAGGGCTGCGGAGTAGCTCGATTGAGACTGAGATTGATCGAATGGTGGAAGAAGTTCTGGTTTCGGTAATTGAACGGTATCGTCGTCATATGAGGGCAGCGCGAAGCCGTATTCGCCCCCGCCACTTAGACTGACGGCTCCAGCATATTCTGCCGATTCAGCATCCACATCAAGGCCGGGAAAGCGCCATTCTACAAAACGACGAGCGCCAACGAAAGCAACAAGACCTCCTGCCCATACTCGTGCGTCCAATACGCCAGTTTCTGTCGCTTCGGTGCCGAGGGAATGCTGGGTATAGTAGGAGTTGGAGGTTGCCTCTACAAGGAGAGGGCGATTGCGAGTGATTGCCGTACCGGAAGCCTGATCGGCGGATGCTGGGCAGGGAGAAAGAAGGGTATAAAGGCGAACGGTGCCTTCTTCAAGCACCACAACGAGTTGCTCCAATGCGTTGAAGTCAAGTGCAATGATCCTGAGCGAAGGATCCCATGGTATACTTTCGATGAGTTGGCCTGCTGCAGTATAGACGAGAATCTTTGGTTTGAGTAGGGATGCTTTTCCTAACGAGACGAGGCGAGTTGGATCGCGAATAAGAGCGATGAGACCGCCATTACTAGATGCTGCTACGACATAGTCTGCAAGGTTGTCAATGCCCCAATTGAGTGCATAGAGCTCGGTGCGTCGATAAAAGATGTCCTGCAGACTTGTCCACTCGGTTGTGGGATGACTGGCTTGCACCATCGCGAACAAGGCGCCCGCAAAGAGAGAAGCTCGCGGAGGCGACTGAGCCGTGAAGAGGACGCTTCGACTGCGTCCTTCGGATGTGCCGAGGCTGGGATGGTAGAGGGAGATGTGCAAGAATGTGATGGAAAGCAATTGAGAGGTAACAGGAAAGCGTGGTCTGTGCTGTGACTTCGCACCAAGGCAAGCTCAATTCGCCTTTTTGGTCATGAAACAACACGCAAGTGTGGAGGCTGTGCGGTTGGAATTTTCCATATCACTTGGACAAACGGCCATCTTGCTTGACTCACGCCATCGCCATCTCCGACACCCTTCCGACACCGCTTGCACACACAAGACCCATAAGTAGGCAGCTCGGGCTATAGTGACGAAAAGTCACGGCGTAGACGCAAATCCATCAGCTTTCAACACAGCACGGTCCCAAAAGTCACAATGTCATTCACATCGGATCAAGCCGAGGCCTCCTCATCACGGACCACATCCGACCTTCATAGCTCACCACCTCTGAGCAGGAAAGGAAAGCTATCGCCGCACGAGAGACAGGCACAAGCCATTTCTAAGCTCTTAGCCAACCCAGAGAAGGAGATCCATATCCCCAGTGGACCCAAAGAGAAGACAATACGACCTCCGCGTGATGTCATGAAGAACGTGACCGGTTCGAGCGCAGGAGCAGGATCAGGTGAATTTCATGTCTACAAGCAACAACGTAGGAGAGAGTACGAGCGCATCCAACTCATGGAGGAGCAGAACAAGAAGGTAAGCTCACCAAAGCGACATCGGCTGAGAATCAAGCGCCGATACTGACTCTCTTTGACTTTGCTTCTTTCAAAACACCATCAGCTGACCGAGCAACAGGAATTTGAGCGGAAGCGGGCTCAGGTGCAGCTCAAGGATGAAGCAAAGACGGACAAGAATCGTGCAAAGCGTGAGAAGAAGAAGCTTGCAGCATTGAAGACACAGGCAGCAGCCAAAGGCAAAGACCCAGCAAAAGTGACCATCGGCAATACTGAATCAAATAGAGGCGGAGAACCTGAAGCAAAGAAACAGCGTCTACACAACAGCGAAGTGGAGCGCATCGCATTCAAGCACAAGGAAGATTCAGACGATGCGAGTGCCGACGAGTCCTAGGCTCTGCTAACACAGACATCACGATGATCGAATCAATTGGTCTACGATCTGCAATAGCAATCCTGCTCCTCGTCATTCTACTGCCAAGTACGATCTCATACCCTCTACTACAGATAAAGATAGAGCAGCAATTCGTGTGGCCTCACAACAGAGTGCGCGTGAACTTGATCCAACTACCAATCTGCCTGTATGTTGTGGCTGCCTTTGACACCTCGGTGTCCACTGTGAAGTAGTCGTGAACCTGGTACGGGTAAACGTGGTGAACCACCTTGCAGTTGAGCTCGCCCGGACTCAAAATGATCTTCTGCGCCGAAGTCGAAGTGGGCAATCCCTTGGCCTTTCGCAGCTGGTTAGCCAGCAACTGACCCTCATCCAACAACGTCTCGCACCCTCCGTTGGCAATGAAGCAAGGCGGAAGAGCGGCTAGCTCGGCCGTACTCTTGTTTGTGTGTGTATTCCAAGGGTCCGAGAGTGGGAAGGGAAGCTTCCTGAGGCCCTGCGCTGCAACTCCCCACTCTTCGTATGAGAGTGCGATGATGTCTTGTCCGACGTTACCCTCACGGCTCTTGAACGACATATCCTCAGGTGCGGCCCATGGGGAGAGCAAGATCAATCCTGGAATCTTGAAAGAAGCAGGATCGTCGAACAAGAGATCCTTGTACGAGCGAAGGTAACGCTCCAGCTGCATAGTCATCCAGGCACCGTGACTGTCACCACCAATGTAAATTTGATCGGGCGAGTAGTTCAACTCGTTGATCAGGTACATGTACGCCGACAAGGCCTGGTACAGCTGCACTGGCGAAGCTGCGAAGGGAGCCAAGTTGTAGTCGACCGAAAAGATGTCGATACCGGCGGTGCGAGCGAATGTCTTGGCAAGATTCTGTCCCATGTGAACGTCTCCGGCGTTGAACGTGACACCCGCTCCGCCATGGAAGTAGCACACGACGGGCCGGTTGGGCTTGGTGCTTGCACGAGGCTGGGGCGGCACAACATGCGGCTTGTGCGTGAACCAGAGAGCTCGGACGCTCCACTTGAGCCACTTGGCATCCAGCAGAGGAGGCCCGGTATAAGCATCCGTCACAATCTTTCGTCGATCGTGGGCACCTGTCTTGACAGCGAGGATGCCGTCCAAATACTCGGGGCCGGCGGGAGTGATCCACACCTTGTCAGCTCGTCCGTGCTTGGCGTCGAGCTTGAGCGCCTTGACCGCGTCCTTGGCAAGCACGACCGAGCCGCCAGGGCCAGAGAGGTTGAGACAGCCGACTACCGTGGCGAGCAGAGTGTTGCGGTCTCGGAAGCCTCCCCTGCGTGGAGCGATCGGCTGCACATGGAAGCGGATCAGGTTGCGCATCACGCGTCGAACCACCAAGATGTAGACGGCAGTCACGAAGCTCCAGTTCCTGTTGAGACTGAAGCGCGGGTTCAGCGAACGGATCATGTACCATGGGATGGCGATGAACGAGGTGGGAAGGAAATAGAGCTGGAAGAGCAGCAATCGTAGGAACGGGACCAGGATCGCTGGCCTAGGAGGCGAAGCTCGCCTGATCGCGGCAAGGACAGCAGGATCCACCTGGCGCTTCTCGCCAAGGCTCACCTCGCTCGGGCTGGCGCCCGCTTTGGTGCTGATCGAAGCAGCTGACATGGTAGTGAACAGACGTAGAGGAGATGAACGAAGATGGTCGCTCCTCACACAAATACGAGTTACGAGCTGCGTGTGTTCAGGGATCGACTCGTCAGATATGGTGGGCGGGAACAACTACAGTAGGCGACAGTGTCAAGATTGGGTTGTGTGACAGGCGAGGTTGATTCCCGTCCTCTGCATCAGCCAAACGCTGCAACCCAATCTCCGCGAAAGCGGGGAAGCGCTTCACCGTGGTAATAAAATCCTTGTGAAAACGCTCGTCTGCCGCGGTCAAACAGAATCAAGGTCATTGTTAGAATCCATTAAAAAAAAAAAAAAAAAAATGAGAAAAAAAATTGGAATTGAGATCCATGTGATAATGTTTGAGCTTAGTTAGTTGATCAAATCCTGGTTCTTCATATGGCCAAGTCATTGCTAACCAAGTGTGTACAATCATCTGGAGAATAGCTTACGAAAAGCTTCTGCATTACAAAGCCTATATAATGTCATTATCTCAAGCCTCTGACATGAAGCTCCTGGTTAGTATAATGGTCAATATATCTCGCTCTCATGCTTTCGAAAGTTTCTGAGAACGATCCGAGGAGATCGGGGTTCGATTCCCCGGCCGGGAACATTTCTTTTTTTTGCTCCTTCTGTGCATGAACATGATGTGCCTGTAGGGTCGTTCTCATGCGTTACACAAGGAAAAAGAAATCGCCGGTTCCTTTTTTTTTTTTTTCCATTTCTTTATGACCGCGTTCCGAAATCCGAATATCTAGATTCTCAGAAAGGGAAAATTTCGAAGAAGTAGAATCCAAGAAGAGCTGATACTGTACACGCGCCCTCGGCTGTTACTTTTTGGTGACAAGATCTTCCTCACCATCACATCCCCCTCTACGACGCATTGAGGGCTAAAGTCAGCAGTCATGGCCGGACAGAAGCGCACACGCAACGACAATGCTGGTGGATCCTCGTCTAGGAACGGCGGTGGGTCTGCCACCGTCTACCGCAAGTCGGCGAAAAAGCAACGATCCGACCTGCAGGAGGCCGCCAAGCCAGCCAAGAAGCCAGTTCCGCAACGCACAAGACCCAAGGACGAGCCCAAGCCAAAGACCAAGCACGAATTCATTCAGGCAAAGAAGGCTGCGGCTCTCAAGGAGAAGGAGGCTGCCCTCGCCGAGCGTCGCGCTGAGGAGGCTGCTGAGAAGCAACACCGCAAGAAGCAGCAGCAGAAGGGTAAGGCTATTGCAAAGGGAGCTCCCCAGCAGCCAGCGACTATCCTCATCAAGCCTCCTCAGCCTACTTCTACCTTCAAGATCGTAGCTGGCTCGTACGAGCGTCTTCTCTATGGTCTCGAGGCCACTGTCGAGCCTGCCACGGGTTCCGATGCCTCTACCTCCACTGCTTCGGCCTCTTTCAATGTCTCCCTTAAGCCCATCTTCACCTTCCCTGCCCACATTTCTTCCATTCGCACCGTCGCTACTGCAGGCGCAGACTCCAAATGGCTCGCAACCGGAGGCACCGATGAGATTGTCAAAGTATGGGATCTTCGCAAGCAACGCGAAGTGGGTCAGCTCACAGGTCACGAAGGGACCATCACCTCGCTCGTCTTCGCTTCCCGCACATACCTCGTCACCACCAGCGCCGATTCCAACATCAACCTCTACCGTACTCGTGACTGGGCTCTGTTGAGGACGCTCAAGGGCCACATCGGCCGCATCAACAGCGCGTCTCCACATCCGACAGGCCGATTGGCGTTGAGTGTGGGTACGGACCGCACTATTCGGATGTGGGATCTGATGCGAGGTCAGGCGGCTGCATCGACGAGGATTGGAATCGAGGCTGATCTGGTCAAGTGGGACACATTGGGATCGAGGTTTGTCGTGCTGGCGTACAGACAAGCCATGATCTTCAGGACGGATATGACCAAGGTGGCGGAATTGGAAGAGAAGAGGAGGATTGGCGATGTTTGCTTCTTCCGCGTCAAGGATGCTGAGGGAAAGGAGCGCGAGTTGTTCTTTGCGGGTTTGGAAGATGGGATCGTCAAAGTGTTTGATCTGGACGCTAACGTCAGTGAGCAAGTCAAGGAAAGCAAGAGCAAGAGCAAGAAGGTTGCTGATGCGGAAGGATCGGATGAGGACAGCGAGGGGGAAGAGGAAGAGGACGAGGACGAGGAAGAGCTCACACCATTGGTTGAAGTCGGTCGCTTGGTGGGACACAAGAACCGCGTCCGATCTGTCACCGTCCTCCCTGTCTCTGTGACATCCGGCAAGGGCAAGGGCAAGGCTTCGGACAAGGCTCGTTCCTACGTTGCTGTCACCATCTCCTCAGACGGTTTCATTCGCACGTTCGACCTCAGCCCTATCGTCAACAAGCTTTCGTCGGAAGAGCGATTGCTTGCCGAATATGCCGACCATGTCACCTCGGTGGAGAGCAACGCCCAGTTCGACACCAAAGGTACCAGGCTTACCTGCTTGACTGCTGTCGGTGTTCAGGGCAATACTAGCGTCGAGCAGGATGAAGAAGATGATGCCGACGTCTTGGGCAACGACCAAGATGTCGATGCTGAAGATGATGCCGCGGAAGATGACAGCGAGGACGAGGTTGATCAGGAAGCGGAAGATGAAGAGCTTAAAGCATTGGAAAGGGCATTGAAGGATGCGCAAGAGCAGGGACTTGACCTCGAGGATCTGGAGGAATTCTTGAACGGTGATGAGGATGACGATGACGATGACGATGACGAAGAGGATAACGATGTCGTAGAGAGCAGCGGCGATGACGATGAAGCCGAGGACGAAGACGAAGACGAAGATGAAGCTGAACTCGAGTAAGCAAGACCTCTTCATTGCCTATGAGCCGTATGGCGAACCAATATCCACGTTCTACTTTAGCTATCACCACCACGCATTCACTGTCATTGACTTCACTTCTGTATACCAATCCACACGTGCAAACCCAATGACGACGACGTATGCTTTGGCTTACGTTGTGCGACTAGAAATACATTTTGAGAAATGGTGACGCATGAGCATGCGTACAAGTGTCTACTTGCGAGACAGGTCGATCAGAGGTTGACCGTCTGCCTTCATCCGACGTTGGCGTTCGATTGCCTCGTCGCGTCGACGTGCAATCAAGGCGTTGCGATCCATCAGATTCATATCATTCATAGCGCCAGTGACCGGCGACATGAGAGTCTGCCCTCGCAGTGCCTCTTTGGCGTCACTGATGGCCTTGTCGGCCAACAAGCTTCCTTTGGCAAACGGCCCAGCAAAGGCGTTACTGTCGATGAGCGGTGCTGTCGGAGACATGACTGCTGCAGCGCTGGTGGGTATCTCAGCAGCAGGAGCAGCGGGTCGTGTCGCTGGACGACGAGAGGTGTTCTTCCTCGAGAGCCCTCCACTCGGAACAAAACCTGGCGTTGCGTCCTGGCTAGCCGTGGGAGAGTCGATCTGGAACAAGATGGCCTTCTCCTGGCGGAGAATGTAAGTACGCGCATTGAGGATGGCGCGCACCCAATCGCGATGAGCAGCAGGATCCGTCAGGCAAAAGTAGTGGATGTAGTCCTGATCCGGCTTCTCGAACATGGTGATGGGATCCTGCGACCGGAGAGCGAATCCATTGGCTTTGGGCATCTTGATGGCCGAGCTGTCAACAAGGTAGACATCAAAGGAGGAGATCTGGCAGATGGGCGTCTCGTCCTTGCCCTTTTCATTCTTGGCATGGTAGAGAGCGTGATCACGCAACTCCAGCCATCGCTTGTTCCACTTCTTCTTGCGGTCCTGGATGTAGACGTAACCAGCAAGAGCAGGCGAGCTGGAAGGAACGGATCGGAGCGAGAGGTAGGGCGACAGCTCTGTGCGCTTGATGAGGAAGAAGTCGGTCTTCGGATGGGCGCGAACATTGACGACCTCAGAAATCATCTCATACTCTCGCAAGGGGCGTTCGATGCCCAGCTGGGCGGAACAGTCGAATACGACCCAGCCTCCCTTGCTGTCGTCCATCGGAAGCTGCTCGCGATCAATCACCTCGAGGGCAAGGTCTCGTGCTCGCGCAGAGACTGGCACCTCAACAACTGTGAAGCGCTGCCTCGACAGGATGAAGACCTTATGCGGCAGACGAGGCTCAACTGGATAGACGCTCGGACTGCTGCCAGGGTCATTCGCGGAAGGCGGCACGCTGGACGGCACCCGCTGCATCTGAGCTGGATGACCGTCTGGATGTGCTGAGAAGGCATCTCCGGATCGTGCATACTGCATGGCGGTCGACGCTTGGGCAGCAAAGGTTGCCGCATGGGCGCTGTGTGGCGAGCTCGAAGCTTGAGAGTCCTTGGAGGCCGTACCTGGCCTTGGCAAATCAGGCAGAGGAGGAGCTGCGGCTGTGTTGATAGTCAGAGGATTCTGACGCGAGATGGAGCGAGAGCGCAATCGCTGGAGCATGCCTGGCTGATGGGGGGGTGCGAAGGCAGGTGCAGTCGCGCTGGATCCAGCAGATGTCGCAACGGGATTGCCATGAGCTCTCGAGTCGGCACGGTGGCGCGCGCCGGGTAGTTCTACACCGTCTGGGATGCGGGGCGAGGTGCTGACGTGTCCGATAGGCTCGCCATGGTTGAAGGACGGTGAGATGGGAGAGGATCCGGTGCGCTTGACTTGGGCTGTTGCGGCCTGAAGGGCTGCTGTGGCCGAGGCTGCCAACGCTTGCGCCTGAGCAAGTGCAGCTGGTGAAGGATGGGCTTGGGCTTGAGCCATAGCCTTCTGAGCTGCAACGACGGTAGCTATGGCATTGGTCGGCAAGTCTGGCATGTTGGCTGTACCCCCGAGTGTGGGGCTAACAGTGGAAGGGCCATGTGAAGTCGCCTGAGCCATGGCTCTAGCCCGCAAGGCAGCCTCCGAAGGTGTTCTCGCACGCATGCCAGGATGCGCTTGGCTTTCGGTGGGAGCAGTTCGAACCGATTTGGACCGACCGAGCCCTGCGGCTTCCGCTTTCATCTTTCTGTCTGACGAGTGCCCAGCATCCTGTCGTGCAACTGTCTGGGATCGCTGCATAAGTGCGGCGTTAGCGTTGTTGGGCGCATGTGCGCGCTCTCGTCGACCTTGTACCTTTGCAAGCCTCTGCGCTAAGTCGTTAGGGTTCAGAGGGGTTTCACTCGATTGAGCTTGAGCCTGAGCCTGTCTGGCACGACGTGCTCGACTGCTTGTGGAAGGAGCGGCGCTCGTGCTTCCCTTACCTTCCAGGGCCTGAGCGGCCATTGCAAAGTGGCGCTTACGCTCTTTGACACGCAAAGCCTTCTGGAGTGCCCTGGGATCATCGACAAGGAGGCCGAGAGGACGATCGTCTGAGGAGTCAGAGTCCGGATCGTTCTGAGCAGGGGTCATGGAACTATCTCGCTTGGGCACCGAGGGCATTTCACCGCGTCGAGCAGAGCGTGAAGTTGCTGACTGCTCGACTTCACCGTAGTCGTCCTCGGAATCCTCGTCGGTCATGGCTTCGGCTTCCTCCTCCTCATCCGAAGCTTCTTCGTCGATGTCGTCCGAGTCATCGGGTCCGTTGTGGCCTGATCCTGGCTGCTTGTCGCCCCCTCCGCCTCCTGCACCCCCAAAGCCGCCCCCTCCGCCTCCATCGCTGGACCCATAGTCGTCCGTATCGCTTGCATCCGAGTCATCGTCGTCACCATCGCCGCCATACCCACCGCCACTAGCCAGGATCCTATTGGACTGGCCGGAAGAGGCGCCGGCTGCTGTCAGGATGGCCAAAGACGGCATGGGTTCGGCCGCAAGCCTGTCGAAAGCCTCTTGGCCTTGCTCTAGAAGCCATTGCAAACCGAGTTCGGACCACGAGGTGTAGCGTGGGAAGCGATCTTGTTGCTTGCGAATGCGGCGAGCCTTTTGCAACTTGGCTCGTTGGCGAGAAATCGTAGCCAACGGCTTGGCTTCGATCAGCGGACTCAGCTCGGCGGTGGTGGGGACTTGCTTGTCATCCACATCCGCTCTGGTATCGTGTAAGGCCTTTGCGGACGTCACTTCATCTACACCCACTGTGTCCGACGAAGCGGCCAGATTTGCGCTGTCGATCGTCACCGCAGTCGCGATGGTGGGCTTGAAGACATCGGCCGGCACCTCTCTTCGCATCCTGTCCAAGTTGGCGTTCGAGGAAGACTGGCGAATGTGCCGCAGATTCTTGGGAGCTACCATCTCTGTGGTTCGGGATCGAGATCGCAGCATCGAAGACGGCGCTTCCACCGGCGTCGTGGGAAGGGACTTGTCCAAGACGGGTGTGCCGGGCGCCATCATAGGGCTTTGAGGCACTGGAGGTGTGTGTGGTGCCGAGTGTGGTGCCGAGGACCAGCCAATGCGTGTATTCGATGCCGGAGCCGAGACCGGCGGCGCAGGCGCAAGTCTTGAAGGTGCGAACTGGTAGCTGAAGGTGTCTTGACTGGCCGAAAGGAAGGGAGAAGACAGCCCGGCAGCACTGACACCAGTCCCGATATAATTCTCAGGCCACACATTGTTTCGTGCCTGCGCGAGGATCTGCTGCGTCGTGAGCGGCCCATCTGAGCCGTTCGACATCGTGACGTTGGGAGCTGAGAGCGGCGTTTGCAGCGGCTGTGCTCCCAGACCTGAGCCAGGCGAGAACGAAGTGGCAGAGGCGGTGTTGAGATCCGCACTGCCGTCTCGAGCAAGTGGGCGGCTGGGAACATCTGGCATGGGCGATGACCTCACGACCTGAGGCGAGGCTGGTGGCGGGAAGGGAAACTCGGTCTTGTTCCAAAAAACCGGTCCTGAAGAGATGGCGCTGTTCGGGGTAGAAGGAGTGGCGGGTTGTCCGTTGAGGTTCGAGATGCTTTTCTTCCGCAGCGATGGAAGGCCGTTGAGGAAAAGGCGCTTTGACATGGACGTGGCCGACGACTTGGTCTGCGCTATGGGTGCAGGAGCGTTGCCACCCTGCGCTGAGAGGCGTGTCTTGCTGGATCGCTTTGATGGTCTCCTGCCGTCTTCTGTTGAGATTGACTGCGGGGCAGCAGCACCGGCGATGAGCTCTCGAGCGACGGCGACACTGTTCTTGCGACCAGTGGAGAAGCTCTTGCGTCCTTTTGAGAACGACTTGCGGCCGCTTCCTTTGACGGAGATGCCGGACTCTCCATCGGATTCGGAACCGGAGCTCCATCGACTGTTTCCTGCCGAGTGGTCGTTGATGGGCGCGCGAACAAGAGCGGGATGCACTTCGAGCCCATCGGAGACAGCCGGCAAAAGCAAAGGGGACGAGGTCTGCTTGGTCTGATCGAGGGTGGCATCACGAATGGCAAAGGAGGGTGGAGCGGGGACCATGCTCTGCTTGCGTGAGCGTGCGACGCCCGTGATGGGCGAGGCCGGTGCTGTCTCTGTAGTGCTGCTAATGTCGCTATCTTTGGGATCAACGGGTCTACCTGACGGAGGCATGACGTTTGCTTCGACTGCTGGAACAGGAGCAAAGATGGAGATGTTGAAGCTGGGGATGCCGGGAGCTGCAGAGGACGGCGGTGTCGTGCGGACTTGCTGCTTTTCCTGAAGAGGTTCTGGAGAGGCGGTCAATGCTCGAGATGCTGGTTTTGCGTCATCTGCCGAGGCGGGAGCCTTTTGAGAATCTTGACGCTGAAGGAAACCCATCATGGTCTGAAGACTCAGACCTTCGCCGTGAGATCCACTCTCGAGGTCCTCGAACTCGAATGCTGCGGCTGCTTCCGAACCGGAGCTGTCGCGGCCATCGGAGTGGGCCTGCAGCGAACTGACACGATGGCTAAAAGCAGAGAAGTGTGAATCGCGCGACTCGCTCATGATGCGTTGCAGAGCAATGCCGCGCTTCGGCTCTGACGACTCCGCCGAGTTCGAATCCATCTGCATCGAGTCAACGGCTTCTCCGCCGCGTGATTGAGGCGCCTCGAAACTCTTGCGGGACGCTGCATCGTTCTCGCGGACCTCATCTTCAGAGTCAAAGTCGTAGAATGCGGTGCGGAGCGGTTCAGAGTAGTCAGAAGTACTTTCCGGACGTCGGCTCGCGCAGTCCGATGTTGATGTTGTTGGAGTCTTGCTGGACGTGGGCATGCCGAGGCTCGAAGAGCGGGAGTGTGACGCGGAAAGGGGGGATCGCTGGTTGATGGTAGCTGTAAGAGATCGTCGGCGGCGGCCATCTGCGGACCCGGGAAGAGTGTCGGAGTTGCTTGTAGCCGGTGAAGACGTCAGTACGAGAGGCGTGGGCGGTGGCTTTCTTCGACTCAAAGATGCAGCCCTGGAGCGCTGAACAGACGAGAAGCCATTCGATTTGGGTCCGAGTACACCAAGTCCAGTCGAGGCTGTGGCCGGTGAATGCGTCTCCGTTGACTCGGCGTCGTGATACTCTTCGGGGGTCACCGAGCCACTCGGCAGCAATGGAGGGTTCGAAACTGATGCGGACGAAGCTACGGATTCGAAATACCTGCTGGCTTGGTATTCGGGAGTGGATGCGATCTGCGCCAAAAACTCCTCAGCGGACGGACGTGCTTGGCGTTCTGCCTGTAGTAAGGTTGCCGGGTCCGGAGATGGCGCTCTCGGATCCACAAAGGTTGGACCACTTGGCATGACGGGAATCGCGGATCGCATCTGAGGCGTTGAGGAACGCGAACCTGTCTCGGACGCCGAAGGTGGTGGAAGTTGTGATACGAATGCCTCATGTATGCCCTCGCTGGGCCGACGGCCGGGAAAGCGTCGAACGGAAGGAGGACCGCCGGAAGACACGAGAAGGAGCTGTTTGGGACCTTGGGAGGATCCTGCATGCGCATGCGGTGAGGCCACACCATCGCGAGGAGCAGCTGAGGACATGCCAAGCTGAGGCGATCGAGACGCAAGGAAGGCTCTTCCGTGTTTTGTCTGCATAAGTTTGTCCGTAGGCAAGCCGGATGGAGCTGAAGGCGGAGGAGGCGGCGCATTGAGACCTATTCCACCAAGACCTAATCCAATGAGAAGAGCATTTCTGTCGGTAGCTGGTGGATTCCAGGATGGGGTGGCCTGATAGGAAGGGAGCGAAGGTTCGGGGGTGGCGTCGCCTTGACGTTTGCGGACGAGATTGAGCTCCTTCGGCCTCCAGACGTGAGCTCCTCCGTGCGGACTGAGTGGTGTCAATGGGCCGCCGACGTCATGGGCATCGATCTCGGACGACTGTGAATGCGCATGGCTGCTGGATGCGCTGTGATCTGTTTCTGTACTGTTGACATCGCTAACGGCAGGACTGTAATCGTCTAGGGAGCTGTCGGCAGAGCCTTGCTTGTATGGATGCAAGGTGTGTAGGAGAGACAGGGACGATGTCGAAGAAGGATAGGATGAGAGCGAGTTAACGGAATCTATCGAGTTGGAGAATGGAATGTACTGAGCTGTGGATCGCGATGAATCGGCAGACTCAGCTGAGGCAGCGTGAGCGACGGCTTTGAGCGATGGTAGAGATGGCCGCGCTAGGCGTTCGGCCAGGATCCGGGAGCGTGGTGGAGGCTGTGGGAAGAGTGTGTCGAAGGCGAGGTCATACGACTCGAAAGATGGATTCGGCGTAGGCCGACTGCGTGGATGTGACTGCATCGAGATCGATGGGCGGTGCTGTCGGCCCTGCTGATACCGATCAAAGGTTGTCCTGCTCGCCGTTCTTCATTACCTCGTGATGCGCAAAAGGTTTCTCTGTATTGATGATGATTCACACGTCTAGATTGAGCAGGGTTGAGGCTGGAGGGAGGTGAAAGCCGGGGATGGTGACGCAAGCAAAGAAAGGAGAGAGGCGGTAGGGACGGTGACTGTAGGGGCGACTGTAAGGGTGGTGGTGACGAGAAAGGTGGTGGCAGTAAGGACAGTGACAAGAACGATGAAACGGGAGGGTTCCGATAGTGTGAGAGTTGCAAAGGTAAGGTAAGGGACCAACGCTGCAGGGCCAAGATGAAAGCATTATTTACAGTACAGTACGGCACTTGATCCTTCCGCATACTTGTGGCTTTGCGTGCTGCAGTGGCTCAAAATTCAACACTGTCGGTTCCACTCTCATGTCGATCGTCGCTCTCTTGCTTTTAATGGATATCGCTGCCTGTCAACGCTATTGTCGTCGTTTGCCCCTTGACACCTGCTGTAAGGGAGAGCATGATTTGCTTCAAGATCAATGTGTGGTGCTACTATACACGGACGAAGAATAAGCATTCAGGGCTAGCCCCTCGCGTGGGTCAAAGAGTGGGTTTGGACTCGACCCCTTCTCCAAGATCGACAAATCAGCCAGCCGAGGCTATTTTATATGTCCTTATGCAGCATCAGGAGCCAAGAAGTGTGCAGACATCGCGAAGCAGTACAGTCTTTGCTGTCACCGCCGCCAATGCAAGCGAAGGCGCACTGCGCAATTGTGTGCTTTCGTACAGTACAGACCACTAGCGAGTGTAGCATCGATTTCAAAGGGACAAGGGGACAAAAAGTGACATGGGCACACGGCATCTGCGACTCTTGGCCTGCTGGCCATCTGCAGGCAAATGCGCGCATGCAAACGCATGAGTGTGTGTGTTTTGGATTTGCGATACAACCTCGAGGACTGAACCCTTGTTTTGTGTTGTTCGCGTGATTCTTCTCGAAACCTGGTCATGCAAAGTCGAATTAAAGAAAAAGAGGGATCTGCACTCCTGAACCAGCAATGCATGAAGTGTGCATTGCTGCTGAGAAGAAGAGCGCTTTGCTGTCTTGGCCTCCCTTGGGTGCTTCCGACAAGTCAAGTGACACACATTGTACAGGAGGTCTGCGGTCTTTGGCCTGCGCAAAACCAACTTGCGTACAGTACTGTTCTTGATCGGCGTCCGGCAGAAGCGAATGCGTCCAGAACCAACAACAAAAGAAAAGCTCGTTTCTAAATCCACACCGAAATTCCGTCCAGAAAAAGGGTCCAAAAGGTAGCATTACTGGCCAAGTGCCTTTTTCCTTAAGAAGGGTTAAGAGACAGCCACAGCCGCCAAAATTGCCCGAACTGTTAAAGCGCCGCAAGCATTGACAGGTGTGCCGGCCGGTAAAATCCCAACTGAGGCTGAGTCAAGTCGGGCGGAGGCTAGTGTGGAGGCGACAGCACAGTGAGAGGGACGGCCCTATTCACTGGTACCAGGATGTGAAGGTATTACATCAATGGTCGCTACATCTTCGCTCACTACCATCACTCCTCCTCGCGCAGCAATTCTCTGGCAGCGCCTTGCTGTCAATGCATCGATGCAACGCATGAACCGCCTGCTCTTGTGAAACTTGAAAAGGCTTTTGGAAAGCCGACGGCACTCCACTGTCGCTGAATACCCACCAATAGCAGGACAGCACCATGTCTTCTAACGACCAGGGATCCTCCCGTCCTCGACTCACCGTCAAGTTGCGGCCCAACACAAATGCCGGTACTAGCGGCACCAACACTCCAGCATCAGCCGCGGCCTCTCGAGCACAAAGCTCACGTAGCACACCAGCCACCTACCGCGATGACGACGAGGACGATGCAGAGCAAGCCTTTGCTCTTGACGATTATGTTTCGGACGACTCTGGCGACGACTATGGCAGCAACAGAAGAGCGGCAAAGTCGTCAGCTTCCAAGAAAGCAGGTAAATCCAGTTTTTCAGCACAACAATCCAATCCCACCAACGCCATAGCTCGACAGCACCCTCTCTCAGGCGCCGCCCCGCGCTTCAATGGTCCCGCCGTGGACGAAGATGACGAACAGGCTCGCTACGAGTCCGGCGAGCTGCGCTTCCACACTCGGGACTTTACCAAGATGCCGCTCAAACTCGATCACGCGAGTCGTCCTCTGTGGATCTCACCCGACGACGGCCACATCATTCTTGAAGGGTTCAGTCCACTCGCCGAACAGGCGCAAGATTTCCTCATTGCAATCGCTGAACCTGTCAGTCGACCTGCCTACATTCACGAATACAAGCTGACGCCATACTCGCTCTATGCAGCTGTATCCGTCGGTCTGCAACCTAACGATATCATCGAGGTGCTCAACCGTCTTTCCAAAGTACCTGTACCAGACGCAGTGCTCGACTTCATCCGCGAGTACACCGCCAGTTTCGGTAAGATCAAGCTCGTGCTAAAGCAGAACAAGTACTTTGTCGAGAGCGCACACCCGGACATCCTCCAGACACTCCTTCAGGACTCTATTATTGGCGCAGCTCGAGTTCGAGAAGATCCGAACGCGGCCAAGTCTGGACGAATGGAAGTCTTGGGAAAGACACAAGCTCCTACCCGAGGTGACTTGGTCATTCCGGGAACAGAGAGCGCAGCTAGGAAAGCAAGGCAGCAAGCGGCAGCCGCAGGCCAGGCCACTGGTGCTGGCCGTCCTGGAGCCGGCCCGAGCAATGGTGCAGGCGCTTCCGGTCCTGTGCCCGAGAGCGCCGAAGCCGCACGAAGGGAGGACGAAGCCGATCTGTTTTCGGCCATCATTGGCGTCGATGAAGCCGACGAGCTCGACGAAGACGACACAGTGCACAGTTTCGAGATCGCAGAAGAATACATCGAGCAAGTCAAGAAGCGCTGCAACGAGATCGGATACCCAATGCTCGAAGAGTACGATTTCCGTAATGATCAGCTGAACGCCGATCTTGAGATCGACCTCAAACCCATCACACACATTCGACCTTACCAGGAGAAGAGTCTGGCCAAGATGTTCGGTAACGGTCGTGCCAGAAGTGGTATTATCGTGCTGCCATGTGGCGCAGGCAAGACGCTCGTCGGTATCACTGCCGCTTGCACGATCAAGAAGAGTTGTCTCGTGCTCTGCACCAGCAGTGTCAGTGTCATGCAATGGCGTCAGCAGTTCCTGCAATGGAGCAACATCCAGGACAATCAGATCAGTGTCTTCACGGCCGATCAGAAGGAGAAATTCTCGGGTGCATCCGGTATCGTCGTCTCCACCTACTCGATGGTAGCCAACACAGGCAAGCGGTCCCACACATCACAAAAGATGATGAATTTCCTCGAGAGTCGAGAATGGGGATTTATCTTGCTTGATGAGGTGCACGTTGTCCCCGCGAGCATGTTCCGTAGGGTTTTGACCAAGATCAAGGCGCACTCGAAGCTCGGGTTGACGGCCACTTTGGTGCGTGAGGACGAGAAGATCGATGAGCTCAACTTCCTCGTCGGACCTAAGCTGTACGAGGCCAACTGGATGGACCTGGCAGCCAAGGGTCACATTGCGACGGTGCAGTGTGCCGAGGTATGGTGTCCCATGACGCCCGAATTCTACCGCGAGTATCTGCGCGAGAAGAGCAGGAAAAAGATGTTGCTGTACTGCATGAACCCGAACAAGTTCCAGGCTTGTCAGTTCCTCATCGACTACCACGAGAATCGCGGGGACAAGATTATCGTCTTCTCGGATAACGTGTATGCGCTCGAGGCGTATGCGTTCAAGCTGAAGAAGCCTTTCATTCACGGTGGAACGGCGCATCTGGAGCGAATGCGCATCCTGCAAAACTTCCAGCACAATCCGCTCGTCAACACCATCTTTCTTTCCAAAGTCGGAGACACTTCGATTGATCTGCCAGAAGCCACGTGTCTGATTCAGATCTCTTCGCATTTCGGATCGCGTAGGCAAGAAGCGCAGCGTTTGGGACGAATCCTGCGAGCCAAGAGGAGGAACGATGAGGGGTTCAACGCGTTCTTCTACAGTTTGGTGAGCAAGGATACGTCCGAGATGTTTTATTCGACCAAGCGACAGCAGTTTCTGATTGATCAGGGATATGCGTTCCGAGTGATTACGCATTTGGTGGGGATGGAGGAGATGCCAGGGTTGGTGTACAAGAGTCAGGCGGAGCAGATTGAGCTGCTGCAGAGTGTCTTGATTGCAAACGAGTCGGATGCGGATTTGGGATCGGATCTGGCAGGGACCGAGTTTGGCGCCGGGGTCAGACGGGTTGGTGCGGGAGGAGGAGGAGGCGGAGGCGGAGGAGGATCGATGAATGCAGGCGTTGCAAAGGCGGCGAGAACGACGGGATCGTTGAATGCGTTGAGTGGCGCTCAGCATATGTCGTATATCGAGCGCAATAGGTCGGTGAATAAGACGCTCAATAAGGAGCAAGCCAGGCATAAGATGTTTCAGAAGCGCTCGGATAAAGCAAAGCGTAAGAATAGGGACGAGTAAAGGCACTTGATCGGGTCGCAGTACGAGTGGAGACAGTGGCGCACACAGAGAGGGGAGTGGTTTGACAGATGCAATTGAGTTGGGTCGTCTCGCGCAGTACAGTTTGTGATACTCGAGCAGTGTGAAGTCGGTGTCAAGGGTGGTATGTTGCGGGTGGGGTATCATTGAGTCATAATCCGACGTCTTTGTGGGCTGGCAGGGATGGGATAGAATACAGCATTTGGAATGTGATGGGGGATGGGGGATGGGGGATGTCATAGGATTCGGCAACCAGAGTTTTGGTTGTGGTTTGGATTGGTTTTGGTAGCGATTGCTACGTTTGCGATTTCTACAAAAGCCTCGTTGACACCGCGGTTGAATTTGGCTGAGCATTCGAGGTATCTTGAAGCCTTGATTCTCTTTGCTACTGCGACGCCATCTGCGTAGGTGAGTGGGTTGGGGCAAGTTTGGCCTTGACGTGGGTCTCGGAGGTCGCATTTGAGAGCGACTAGGATGATCTTGACACGTGGGCAGTGGTCTCGAATCTCGGGTAGCCATCGAGTCTCGACATTCTCGAGAGAGACTGGGTTGTCGGTCGAGAAACACAGCACGACAACGTGGGTATCTGCATAGCTTAGGCTGCGTAGCTTGTCAAATTCTTCTTGACCGGCTGTGTCCCAGAGCGTGAGCTCCACACTCGGTCCAGACGCTGAAGGTTGCATGATGTGGACGTAGTTTTCGAACACTGTGGGTTCGTAGGTTTGGGGGAATTCGTGTTTGATCAGGACGAACAGAAGTGATGTTTTGCCACATGCTCCATCGCCCAGCACGAGCACTTTACGGCAGAGTCGACCTCTTCGTGAAGAAGAAGATCCTTCCGAATCACCAGGCAGAATGCCGCATAGTGTCATGGTCGAGATCACAGCCCGTTTTCCGTCAACAGCCAAAGTCGATGCGAGTCGAGAGAGAAGAGCCGAAAAAGGTCGCTAACGTGCGGAAATGTGGTGGTGGTTGCAAGTGTAAAGACAGTAAAGTTGTCGCCGATGATGATGATGATGATGATGATGTTGATGATAGAAGGTCAAGAGTCGAGTGTTGTTCTCTAAAATTCATATTATTGGCAACTGCAGAAAGCGCACTTTTTCCGACTCGACGCGACGCTTAAATTGCTGCCCTGTTGCTGTCCGCTACTGTATGTGTGTGTTGGTCTCCCGCGCGCAATCCCAGCATTTCTTGTTATTTTTGGCTCATCAGCGCGCAATGTGGAACGTTGATCAACCCCATTGCACGCACATCGAATCGCAAACAGTAGTCCAACACTTCCAAGCCGCACTCTCCACAATGTCGCGCTACATCATACCTTCGTTGACGACATCCTAGCAGCCCTTTGAGATCTCCAGCTGCCAGCTCTGCTTCAATCCTCACTGTGATGCCATCGCCTCCGATCTCGCCGCACTCGAAAAAATAATACCAGCCAATCTACTTGCAGGGCACTGCACTCGACTCGAGAAAGAGGCAAACCATGCTAGATTGAGATGCAAGACGGGTAGTATGGGATGGAAATGCTGGGTAAAGTAGAAAAAAGAAAAGGTGACAGATGGGAGCATGCGGGGTTCTTTAGATGATGCCATTGGCACTGGCATTCATCACACGGCTAATAAAGAGATATGCGAGTACGGCAAGCACCACCAGGGAGCTGCGTACGCCGAACAAGTCTCTGCGGTTGTTTCTTGGTCCTTGTTCGCCTGGTTTCGCTGCGCCTCTAGCTTGGCCAGCCGAGCTGTTGCTGCTAGTCGTTGCTGTTGTTGCTGCGCCAGACTCTGATACGAGACCAGCTCGACTTCTTAGGCCTGTCAGTCGAAATGGAAAAGCAGAAAGTATCAGATGTCAGTATCTGTGTGCTCACAGTCGCAAAAGGTCCCACTGCAAAGCCATCAACCGCTCATGACGACCCGAAACCGTCGTCTAATGCTACGCACCCTGCGATGCTGCAGAACCCGATGCCGGTGAAGAAACAAGGGTATCGGATCCCACCTTTTCTGCCTTGTCGGCTGCTCCTGCCGAGCCACCAGCCTGAGCCGAAGTGCTTGGCTTCTTGTCGCCCATGTTGGGCAAGTCGGTGATTTGAGGAGTAGCGTACTCTGGGAAGACCTGACAGAACTTCTTTTGCGTGAGGTTGAATGCATGCGATTGTGCGGCAAGTTTCCTGCGATCCGCATTCGAGGCAGTGACCGAGCCAGTCGTCATTTCATCCGAGCACATGAAGGAGAGCAGGCCGATCAGAATAGTCGAGGTGTTCCAACCTGGCTGCCAAGTGTGCGGGTGATAGTCACTCATCGAAGTGCAGATCTTGGTGTTGGGCGCAAAGCGACCGCTGGGTGTCTGCATCTTGATGCCAGGCGGCTTGAAAGGGAACTCGGGAGGGAAGATGAGCTGGCCATGGTACTCTCCGCCAGCGTAAGGAGTGTCGGGCGGACCTCGAAGGATGTAGTGCCTGTAGAGCGACAGATTAGATTGTACAGCAGAGGGGTGGCATGTGTCAGTCCCAGATACGGGCGAGTTGAGCCAGCTCGTATGGGTTTCCTTGTACGACTCGAGCCAGTATTTGGATGCGGAAGCGATGGCTTACCATTCGAGGATATTGTCTTCGCGTGGCCTTGCATAGACAAGAGGCGGAGGCTCCTTATCCATGATCTGCGCCTCTTTGGTGAGCTGTGATGGGAAGAATGGCACGGATGAAAGTTGAGGATTCACGAAGTCAAGGCTGTGCTCGGTAGGTCTGCTGAGATAGGAAGAGGACTTACTCGCTTGATAGCGGCCTTGGTAGCCATGATGTCGGAACAATGATGGAAGCGCTGGTTTAGATCCTCTTAACTTCTATCGTGAGGCCGGTAGACGATATAGAACTGCTCGGATACGATGGTCGAATGAGTCAAGCTGGTGCCGGAGGTGAGGTGGATAGGGTGGAAGGGTGATAGATGGTTGAAAGAGGAAACGAAGGCAAGATCAGAAATGAGTGCAAGGCACAAGCGAAGGTCGGAAGATGAGGGTTGTGACACGCATCAGCTGGCTGAGCCAAGTGGAGCTTTAAAGGTGTGAATGGTCGAGTCTTGCCGATTGCGGCTTTGCCGCGTTCATTTTCAATTTGAATCGGGATCTAACATGTTTTCTGTTTTGCCTTGCAAGCTACTCCTCTGGTGGACGACGTATACAGTCTCACAGACGCCTTCTGTCATGGAATCAGAGCTGGGAATCGCAAATGGGTGACCATAGCGCACAAAGAGGTGACCGGCGGATAGTAATACAAGAAAAGCTGAACATGCAGAACAGAGACAGGACGGGATATAGAGTGCAGAAAATGGATCGACCGGGCAGCCATTTCGCCGAATCAGAGTGGTGGGAGACTGTGATGGGTGACAATGCATCGAGTGAGAAGGAAGGAAGCCAGGAGAGGAGCGTTTGAATGCTTAGAGCGAAGAGCGATTAGAGATGCCAAAACGAAAACGGAGGTAGCATGAGATTGCAGGTGAAGCCATTGCCGAGAAAGAAAGGAAGACCGTGATGCTCAATGACGAGGACCATGCAGCGAGACGATTGAGATGTGAGGACCATGCAGCGGGAAACTGATCAGCAGATAACGCAGCTGCAGCCCGGTGACACTTGATCGTTGCGGTTGCGGGATGGTCGGCGTTCGACCGTGGTGCTCTTGACGGGTGTCTCCTGCTCGACTTTGGCAGGTTCTTGCGGGAGCATCGAGCGAATAATGATGTGAACAACAGTCGTGGTTCCTGGCTTGCAGCCTCGAGATGCAAGCGTGATTTGAGGATTGTCGAGGATATGACCGAGATGCAGAAGCCTGAGGTACGCAGCCGAGTCTGGCTTTGGCTGAGGCCAGGATTGGGGCCAATTATCAAAAATGTGTGTTCGGACTGCGTCGACAGTGTCATTTGGGTCAAATCTCCACGACTTGCGCTGACCGGTCACCAGGAGAGTGTCGAGATGGACGACTGCTGTTGCAGAGAGTTTCGAGCTGCGTGATGGTGATGCCTGCGTTGAAACAATCTGCTGCGACTGCTGTCCGACCTGGTCTCTGGATTCTGGGGCGTCGCTTGTGGAAAACATGACGGGTGAGTCGAGCTGCTTGTGCTTGGGGCTCGAGGAGACCGAGTGGTTTGTTGGAACCTGAGCCAGGCTCATGTCTTGGTGACCACGCGAGGAGCCATCGTTGGTAGAGCAAGTAGAGTTGCGACTCTTCTCTGTGGCGTGCATCTTGTGAGTTTGGCGGCTGACAGTGAGCCGTGGAGCTAGCGTTGGTCGGTCGACGCGAAGATCGAGGAGCTGAGTGTGTGACAAAGTAGAGTTGCTGGAGGTGATTGGCAATCGTCGAGGTGAATGCTGAAGTTGAAGCTTGCGTAGCAATGAAGGCGATAGAGATACTGCGGCGATGAAGGTGGAGAGGATGAAAGACGACCGGGATCAAGGACGAAAGGGACGTCGCTATAGCATATAGAAAAGCAAGGAAAGCGGAGGCGGTGAAAGCGGGTGTTGAAAACCCTGCTCTTTGCTAGCAGCTTCGGAGCGGGACGCACAATGGTGAGATACAGTAGCGTGTGCCGAGCGGAAGGAGAGGCGCCAGGGTAAGAGAGCCGTCGAAGCCAAGACTCACGCTCTACGGTGTTGGTTGTGGGAGACGAGACACGGCTTTTCAATCACAGCGGAAGCGGTTGGCCGCTGCAGATAGCGGCAGCGATAGAATAGCACAGCACCACACGAGGCAGGCAAAGTGACAGCGGAGAGGAGCGGAGAGTGATTGATTGTGGTGCTGACGTTTTTGTGCTTTAATTTTTAAAAAAAGGCACAAGAGCGAAAGAGCCAGATACTGCAGGCAAAGAGCGGGTTCGAGGTGAGCCGTTGATGCATGAATGACGGTATGGCCCGACTCGAAACAAGGCGGGGGACCTAGACCGCTCTCCTTCTTTCTCTCTTGCCCCTGCAGGCCAGACTATTTTTTGATACAGTGCAGTAACCGCGTTGGACAATCTTGATCACAACGATACCTTTGACCTGAAAGCACACTCGCATTCGAATCGTAGCAGGTCTGGTTCTCACAACTCGTGGATCGTCGAGCAACATTGTGTGTGTGTGGCAAAACATGGTCGATGATAGGCTACGGCATCTACTGCAGTCACAGGCATCAATTTAGTGGACGGGGCAAATCGGTCAACACAGATCTGCTTGGTCGAAGGTAAGCGAAGGCGTGGCCGATAATTGCAAAGATCATGCCGAATTTCTGACTCGCTAGCTTCGTTTTTCACCCCGCGCGCCGACTCACACACTGTCAGTTTTTCTGCGTTAAGCTGATAGAGCCAGGTTGAGTGATTTGTGATTGTGTTTGTGAGTGAGCATAAACTACTGTATAGGGCCTCGAGCCTCGTTGGATCCATAAACACGGATGTACTGTGCACAGGGTCCAAGTCGTCATTGTTCCTGCCAAGCGACGTTTTGGATGCAGCTTATGCAGCTGTACGAGGGCTGAGCATTAGTTTTGCCACAGCAACCAGACTCATCAGAAGGGGCCACTGCGAACCTGATGCGCTGTGTATTGCGTGACTTTGGGCTGTGGACATTATTGCCTCCTTCCGCCAACATGCCCTCTCGTAACTAGCACACAATAGTCTTCTCAGCCTTGCTTTGTTACTGGCCAGCCAATGCTTGCCGAATCTGATCGTCATGCCCATTATCTTGGCCATCGTCGTCGTTAACGAGCGGAGCACTGTTCAGACTTGGCAAAGCTTGGTCACGTTCCTCGTGTGCCTGAACGAAGCTCCTCAGAGTTGTGTGTTAACGCCGTTACCAGCCTCTCATGCTCACACTTGGCAAATGCAGATCAGACGTGCCAAGCCTTTTTCCTCTTCAGTAACGTGGATTGCCAAGAATTCATGTCATGCTTCTTCGCATAGACGCCGATAACACTACTACTGTACCCCGCACTGCACAGCCTGGTCATCTTGACGCACCCCAGACTTCTCAGAAGTGACAGTCACCAGTCAAGACCGCAATCCGACTTATTGATACTGAACTCGGATCTGATTTTCGCGGCATGATGTTACACCGCACATGAACTGCCACCAGCCAAGATAAAAAAATCCACGAGCCGGTCCTCCGGCTCACGAGGGCCGTAACGTGGTCCGTGAGCCGGTGTCTTGCACCTTCCCCACACTTCTGCCTTGTCAGGGAACGGATTTCAGCAGATTGGCATCCTCCATACTCGCATTTACACTTTGTCGAAGACTGTTTGCTTCAATCCCCCAAGAACAGCCATCAACTGTGCTTGCAAATATGTTGGACGTCACAGCTTCAAGATTCTACACTACACCTCTAACAACGCCTCCCAGTCGGCCAGATGCTACGCCGACGCAGCGCAGGTATCATTACCTCGACTATCGACCACCGACTGGCGTCCATGAGCGAGCAACGCTGCTACTTCTTCACGGCTTTCCCGACTTTTCTGACGGTTGGCGAAGCGTTGTTGCGCCTCTGAGACTTGCTGGATTCAGACTGATCATCCCCGACTTGCTCGGTTACGGGCTCAGTTCATCGCCTCCCACCTCGGCTGCTACCGCAGCACCAGGCACAGAGCCACGTCTCGCCGAGTACGGTGGCAGAGCCATCTCGATCGATCTCAATGGTCTTCTCGATTACGCTCAAGCCGCAAAGGGATCCGAGTACGGCGCTGAACATCTCACATCAGACGGCAAGAATGGGCGAGTGATTGTCCTTTGCCACGACTGGGGATCCTGGCTGGGCTGGAGATTCGCGCAATGGTATCCTTCAAGAGTCATGGGCGTCTGCGGTCTCTGCGTCCCTTTCCAAGCCCCGACTTCCAAATGTATTCCCATTGACAGGGTTCTCGACACCCTGCCTAACTTTGGCTATCAGAAATTCTTCTCCGAGGAACGCAGCACCAAGATCATCGAACAGCATCTGGATCGCTTCCTCGCCATCATCTACATGATTCCTGGCCTATTTAGTGCCGACTCGGAGAACCACGAAGAGATCCGAGACTGGCACTTGAAGGGAAAGTTGGAGAAGCTTTTGACCATGCCAGAATTCTCCGACATCCCTCTCCAATACCTTGGCCGTCTCATTCTAGACAAAGAACGGCTGGACTACTACACTTCTGTCTTCCGCAGCCGTGGCATGGAAGGACCCTTGAGCTGGTACCGAACTCGCGAGATCAACTGGGAGGAGGATCGTGCCTTGACGTCTCAGACGTTACCAGAGTCTTTGCCGGCTCTGCTCATTTCGCCTAGCGACGACGTTGCTGTACCTCCAGCCATGGGAAGGACGATGAAAAAGCGCGTACCTCAGACAGAGATCATCGAGGTAGCCGGAAGCGGACATTGGGTTCAGAACGAGGTGCCGGGCGTGGTGGTGCAGCACTTTAAGAATTGGGTGGAGCGAAGTGTCTTGCCAAACGAGCACAAGGGAATGGGCATGCTTGGCTGGTTGCGCAGCAAATTGTAGCAACAGAGCATCACTCGCTCTGGGTCCGAACAGAGAAAGTCAAAGTCGTTCGATGCAGTTTAATTGTGGTCGTCTGAGCTCGTATTCAGTGTCGCCTCGAGATCAGCAATTTGTAGTTCTTGTTCAGATCAAAACGATCAGAAACGTGATCCTGAAAATGAAGCATTGCCTGATATGGAAGATAACCAGATCTTCGGTCGAGTTGTCAAGGCTCGAAAGTTCCGACCGAAGATGAGGGTCTTGAACAAGTGCGTGAGAATACGTTGTTCGACAGAGAGCACGAGTGTCGCACCGTATCGACAGCTGCCAGCATCGCTCGTGTGGCACGAGGGTGGGGTAAGAAGGGTTTCATGCGACGCACAGGTTGCATCACTAGAAGATGTGGACGGCAATCGATGTCAAGTTGGAGACCAAGAGATTCGGCCCAAACCAGCCAAAGTTCGACCGAGGCCCGGCTTGTGCATGAAAGAAGCATCCCGAATAGTACGTACAACCGCGGCTGCAGGCGGTTCGGACCTTCAACTCAACCTTGTCTGATGAGTCGGCAAGACGACATCAGCAGCGGGTCGATGTATAGCCGTCTCCAGATGATCACGCACATCAGCCGTGAGATGTTCGGATCACGGAGATCCCCATCGCCGTCGGCCTATAACAAATCCATAAGTTCGCTGCGACATTCAGGCCAAGCTCTGTGTCGAAGAAGATAGCCGAATATCAAAATAGCTTGCTCGCTTGATGTGCCGTTTAAGGCGAGTGTCGACTTCTGCATGCACGCAGTTGTTCGCAAGTATTTGCCGATGCAGAGTACAGTATGGCTTTGACTCGAAGGTCGGACTTGCTGCTTCCGGTGCTCGTCCCACATCTGCTACCGCAAGCTCGCGTTTTGGCTAGAGGTTGATCTGGATCATGGGTTACGAACCTAGAAGCCTGGGTTGAGCGCCATCTGACCCACACCATGGATATCGATGGCATCTTCGCTCACCGAGTCAACTCTTGACCAAGCACTGAAGTGATGGTGTGAACAGACCTGGTGGCGTGAGAAGCAGCTGAAGTAAAGGTGAAGCCGTTTGTGCAATGGTAAACAAGTTCATGCAAAGAAAAAGCGTTGATGCCACCGGCCCACCTTCATCCGAGCCGTGCTAAAATCGTCAGCAAGCGCTTTTTCCCCCCCACAGACGGCATTGGATCCAGATCTCGGAAAGATTTTCGTCTCCGCCCGTTGCATCGCATAGCATTGTCCGAAGGTCGGTTGCTCGGCGTAATCGCTCCCCACAAACCTTGTTTGGGGCCCCTCGTTTGGCGTGCTCGATGATGTACATGTCTCAGGTCCGCTGCAGCTTGCAGGAGAATCATCTGTGCGGAGGAATTAGTTTGATGGAACCCCTTTCCCCTACCACAGGGTCCAACGCTCGAGCCAGTCTTGAAATATGGCGAGATCGACTGACACATCAAGCAACGAGTCAAGTTCAAGTGTCCAGGGTTTACCATCATGCTGTACTCTCGACACAGATTCATCATCAGCGTTGCGTTGCCAGTCTCAACAGCACCAATTCCGCTGGTCGACATTCGGCTACACCCAGAAGTCGCTTGAACTCATCCTGTCTGACATCCAGTGAACAACACTAGTGACAGCCTCTTCATCAACCTCTGCCTCTCGCCGCTCGCTGAAAACCCAGACTTTCGAAAACTCGCTCCTGTGGCTTCGCTCTGCCCTGACTCTTGGTGTAACGACTCCTCTGATTCTTTTGTCCCGGCTTTCTTCCTGCATCGACTTTTCTCGCAGCCCATACAACGTCGTTTCGAGATCAGCATCGATAGCGCCATTTGACTGCCCGTTCCTACCATTCCCCGAGTCTGCTCAAGTTCGGCTACAGTGTCTGTGTGCAAGTGCCACCGTTCCTCGCCATTTGTGCATCGCCACAGGGTCTGTGTCGATCAAGTTTTACTAGGAGACCAAGGAAGAGACGCAGCAAGCACTCGTGTAGACTGAATGACGCTCGCCACGATGTTGACTCAAGGCATAAAAGAAAGGCAGGAATCGAGCCGTCTCCTCTTCTCGTCATCGAAACCTCAATCCACTTCTGGCTACCAATCGTGTACACACCCCTCCCCTGATCCCATTTCGCAGTCGAAAGGAGTTGATCTCGAAGCCATGTCCAAGACAAACACCGCTCAAAGGCGATCCAAGCCCATCGTCTTGCTTGGCAGTGCCGGTCTTGCTCTTCTCCTCATCTGCATTTGCGCTTTCAGCTCGAACGCTGACGCTGCGTCCATTGCCAAGTCGCTCATTGGTCTCGACAAGGATGGTTATCTCCAGCGTCGTACCGTCAGCGCTTCGTACGCTTACCAGCGCATGCTGGCAAACATTGGAGGTGCATCTTCCACTGCGGGCGGCAACCAAGTGCCTAATGTTCAAGTTGGTGCTGTGATCGCCTCGCCCTCCACCGCTGGGCCAAACTACTTCTACAGCTGGGTGCGCGATGCAGCACTTACCATGAAGGTTGCCATCTCGCAACCCACGCTCGATCGTACCTTGGTCACCAACTACGCCAACGCCGCCAAGGTGCATCAGCAAAACGCGGCAGCTTCTAGCGATAGCCAGGGTGAGCCCAAGTTCAACGTCGACGGCTCTCTCTTTACTGGACCTTGGGGACGACCTCAGAACGACGGTCCTGCTCTTCGTGCCTCGTCTCTCATGGCTTTCGCCAAGCGCATCGGTCTTAACGACCCCTTCACAACCGGCACGCTCTACCAATCCAACCTCAACGGCGGTAGCTTGATCAAAACCGATTTGGAATACATTTCGCACCACTGGTCTGACCCTACCTTTGATCTTTGGGAGGAGGTTGAGGCGACGCATTTCTTCACCCTCATTGTCCAGTACCGTGCTTTGATCGATGGCGCCAAATTCGCCAACTCGATGA
Organism: Pseudozyma thailandica; assembly: GCA_023212835.1. Classification (NCBI taxonomy): domain Eukaryota; kingdom Fungi; phylum Basidiomycota; class Ustilaginomycetes; order Ustilaginales; family Ustilaginaceae; genus Pseudozyma; species Pseudozyma thailandica. Next base: position 519,983 of record JALCCH010000007.1, read on the forward strand.
ACGATGCTGGAGCAGCTACCTACTACAACCAGCAGGCCGCGGCGATCAAAGCCAAGCTCCAGACGTTCTGGACGAATGGCTTCATCCAGGCTTATCAGGGTGTCAGCGGTCGAGACGGCATCGACTGTTCGGTTATGCTTGGCGCTCTCAAGGGCTGGGACACGACCAACAACACTGCAGCCGTTGACGCGAGCGTGTTTGGCCCCGCCTCGGACAAAGTACTCGCTACGCACAAGGTCTACGTCGACGCATTCCGTTCGCTTTACGCTATCAACAACAACGCTGCTGCTCCCAACGCTGTTGGCACTGGAAGGTATCCGAGCGACATTTACGCTGGTGACAACACCGGAGAGGGTAATCCATGGTTCATTTGCACGCTGGCTGCTGCTGAGGTGTTGAACACTGCAGTCGCAGTCGCCAATTCTCGTGGCAGCCTCTCTGTCACTTCGATCTCGCTTCCTTTCTACAAGCAGTTCTCTTCCTCGGCCACCACTGGTACCTTCAGCTCCGGCTCGAGCCAATACACTGCTCTTACTTCGGGTATGAGGGCAATGGCCAATGGATTTGTCAACATTGTCAACACGCATTCGTGGCCCAATGGCTCGTTGAATGAGGAGTTCAACAGGAACACTGGCTTCAACCAGGGTGCTCGTGATCTCACTTGGTCTTACGCTGCCTTTGTGTCCAACGACCTGGCTTCCCAGGGCAAGTTCCTCGCCAACTAAGCAATCGGTATGGTCAATTCACTCAATGTCATGGTATTCACCCATTCTCGCTTCGCAAGCATGTCGCAATCTCACAGAATCATGTTTGCTGCCTAATCGTTACGTCGCTTTGTTGATGTTGCTCGTCAAATTTGGGCTGAGCTTTGTGAAAGTGCTGCTGCTATTGGCCTTTCTACGACCTGTGTTACATTTCTCACTCGCGACATTTTCCGGCTTAACCAGAGCGGGGTTTGAAGGAGAAATTCTTTTGCTTGGCAGCTGACGTGCTCTGCCAAGATGGAATCGAAGCTGATTTCCGATTCGACGTCGCCGCGGCTTCTATCTCTCGAACCAACGGGAAAAAAAAATTCCAAACCTGCAATACTGTAACTGTAAACCGAGCTCGGTTAGGAAGTTCAGTGTTCTGTAGTGCATGCAGTGGGATGAGGCTCGAATTCGGAAGGTAGCAAGCACAAGTTGATGCTGGTGCAATCGGAGCAGGTCTCCCCGCGTTCAAATCAACGAAAGCACTGGATTGAGGGCAGACTGCGACAAACAACAAGACCTGTGCCAAAGCCGTCGTCGGGCGGTAGAAAGACTGGAAGAATGTCCGAAGTTAGTTGTGAGCTCCGGTCGCACGACCGTTTGCGTCCCTCAAATTTTTCCTGCTCCCCCCCCACCTCGACGAATGCAGACTTGTCGATCTGGCTCAACCTGAGAATCCTTATCCTTGCTTGTCTTCTTCGTGCTACCTCACCGTACTACTCCATCTCGCTTCCCTAACCTCATCTCTGCGAATCTTGCAAGCATGTCCAACACCAGCCCTCTCGAGCCGTGCCCTCCTGATGGTGCTATCAGCCCGTTCATCATGCTCGAGCCTTTGCACGACTCGGATCTGTCGAAACAGCTCGACAACGATGTGTTGCCACGAACATCATCAGCTAACGAATCGAAGGACACTGCACCCACTACCACCGACGACGATAGTATGGATCTGCCTGATCAGCATCTTGCTCCGCGTCCTGAACTGCACGAGATTGTTCAGGCCGCCGAAATCACTGCAGCCTCTGCCAGCGCGAGCAGAGCGTCCGACGAGAAGCGAGATTCTCGCATCTCGCTTTCATCCAGTGCAGACGTCGACCGCGCTGCTGTCTCTGAAGACACTCGCCAGTCTATCTACCTTGTCGATGAGGACATTCAGCTTCATCTTCGCTTCCATCGTCGAAGCATCATGATGATGGTACTGTGGTATCTCTTGTGCATCGTCACAGCAGGCATCTGGTTTATCGTCGACAACTGGGCCAACAACAAATTCTGGATCCGCTGGAACACCACTCCTACCTCTCTCAAGACCGGTCAGAAGAGCAGCAATAACAAGGACAAGCTCATCAGGATCAAGAGCAAGCACGCCGAGATCGACATTTTGCCGCTCAAGAGAGTCACCTTCCCCACGTCTATGTCCATGGACCAAGTGTTCCCTCCTAGCCTTCGAGAGCCATACACATCACCAGCAGATGCCGCTGCTCGCGCCAATGCTCACTCTGTCAACCATACATCACAGAGCGAAAAGGGACAGACGCTCAGCTACGTCGATGTGCTCGAGTACCGGGCTACGACTTTCCTCCTGCATCCTGTTTCCGGCAAATTCTACCTGCTAGCTGCGTGGCGAGATCCAGCTTGGAGCTCAGCACCCGGTCTTGCGGCCACCGGCCTCTGTGGCCATGTTATCCGTGACAGGCAAGCTCTTTTCGGCGAGAATCAGGTTTCGGTTCAAGGAAAGTCGGTGCTCGACATTATGATCGAAGAGGTGTTGCATCCTTTCTACATCTTCCAGATCTACTCGATCATCCTGTGGTGTAACGACGAATACGTGCCTTATGCTATCGTGATTGGTGTTGTCTCGATCATCGGCATTGTCACGACGACCATCACTACCAAAGCTGCGATCCAGAAGCTCAAAAAGATGAGCCGGTTCAGCTGTAATGTCTCAGTGCTTCGACCCACGTCTGACAAGGAGGTTGCTACAGCCGATAGCGAAGTCAAGCCGCTTTCAGACTCTGCCGGCTCTCGGAATAGTTGCTTTGCTCAGCTCAACAGCGAGCAGCTGGTCCCAGGCGACATTATCGATCTGGGTGCCAAGTATGACGATGCTACAGCCGAAAAGTACGGTCATCGATTCATCGAGACGCTTCCGTGTGATGTGGTGCTGCTCGAGGGCGATGCGATTGTGAACGAAGCCATGCTCACGGGCGAATCGGTGCCCGTGGTCAAATCGCCCATCTCCAAGGCCGATTTGAGCAACGTACTCGCTACTGGGCAAGACCTGTCGAGTCTGGACAAGAACATCCTCTATTCTGGCACAAAACTGGTTCGAGTCCGACCTGGAAGTAACGACTCTAGAACTCGAGGTCTGGTCATTCGTACTGGCTTTTCGACAGCAAAAGGCTCGCTCGTCCGACAAATGCTCTTCCCTCGACCTATCAGCCACAAGTTCTACCGCGATGCCTTCTATTTCATTGGAAACCTGTTTGTCATTGCCTTCATTGGCATGGTGGCAACGATTATCTACTTCAAGATCATTGGTGTTAGCGGTGGCGAGATCGCATTGCGATCGTTGGACGTACTCACCATCGCCGTTCCGCCTGCATTGCCAGCTACGCTGTCCATCTGCGTCACTTTTTCGATTGCAAGACTCAAAAGAGGACAGATCTTCTGTCTGAGCCCGCAAAGGATCAATGTTGCCGGAATGGTAAACATGTTTGTTTTCGACAAGACCGGCACACTGACGGAGGAAGGCTTGGACGTTCTTGGTATTCGCAAGGTCAGGGAGGGCAAATTTACCGAACTTGTGCAGCAGGTGCAGGAGGACGTGGAGGAAAAGGAAACGAGCGAGCTTGACTTGGTCCAAGCAATGGCTACGGCACATGATCTCAATCTTCTGGACGGCGAACCTATTGGCGAGCCTCTGGAGGTCAAGATGCTGGAATGGACCGGTCGTACACTCCAGGACGATGCTTCGCTTGCCCCTGTCCAATTGTCCAAGGAGGACATGGCAGGAAATGAGGTTCGACGCCCATTGACCAACGACGGCTTGCTCGCTCGTGTGCCCGTCATTCTTGCACGAAACGACCAGGCTTCCCTTGCTGTTGTTCGATCATTCGAATTCGCTGCTGCCCTTCGTCGTATGAGCGTAGTGGTCAAGCGTCAGAACGAGGTTGATGCTCAGGTTTACTGCAAGGGGGCGCCTGAATCGATCGTCTCACTGTGCGAGCCGTCGTCCCTGCCGAGCGACTACAATGTTGTTCTGGACAAATGCACACGCGCTGGCTTCCGAGTTCTGGCTGTTGCCGGTAAAAACATCGATGCTCTTGGCTGGCAAGCAGCTCAAGCTCTCACTCGAAAGCAGGCCGAGAACGGATTGCAATTCTTGGGTCTGATCATCTTTGAGAACAAACTCAAGGCCGCCACGTCGAGTTCCATTGCTACCATCCGTGAAGATGCCCAACTCCCCATCAAGATGTGTACCGGAGATTCCGTCTTGACCGCAGTGTCGGTCGCCAAGGAGTGCGGGATGTTGTCGACAACTGCCGAAGTCTTTACGCCAAGACTTGCTCACAGTGTCGACAAGGAGAAGGGCGCAACTGTGGTGGAATGGATTAGCGTCGACAATGATCAGAACAAGCTCGACAGCTACACTCTGGACCCGATCGCACGTAGCGACGACACCTCGTCGAGGAAGCTCAAGGATGTTGAACTTGCCGTCTCGGGTGAGATCTTGCGCATTCTACTCGACACATGCTCTGCGGAAACCATGGCTCGCATTTTGGTGCACTGCAAGATCTTTGGTCGTTTCTCACCTGAACAGAAGCAGGAACTGGTGGAGCGACTGCAGAATCTGGGTTACGTCGTGGCTTTCACTGGAGATGGCGCCAACGATTGCGGCGCTTTGAAGTCGGCAGACGTGGGTCTGTCGCTGTCTGAAGCCGAGGCCTCGGTAGCAGCTCCATTTACCAGTCGCAAAAAGGAGATCTCGGCCATCACCCACTTGATCCGCGAAGGACGGTCGACCTTGTCGGTATCTTTTGCCATGTTCAAGTGGATGTCGTGCTATTCGCTGGCCGAATACTTCACTGTCGTCTTGCTCTATGGCAAGGCGACGTCGTTGGATAACGCCGAGTACTTGTTTATCGATATCTTTTTGGTGCTACCGATCGCTATTGGTCTAGCTAATACCTTGCCGGCGAAAAAGCTTTTCAGACTGGGACCCGAGTCGAGATTGTCATCGTCCAAACCGATCATTTCGATGCTGGGACAGGTGATTCTTGGCTTTATTGCTCAGACCATCATCTACGTCGTCTTGCACAGCAAGAGCTGGTACGAGCCGCCTGAATTTGATCCCGAGGATCTGACACTGAACGACATGGACAATACTGCCCTGTTTCGCGTCTCGATCTTCTCATACATCATCGCCGGTTTCGCATACTCCCTCGGACCGCCGCACAGACAGCTGCTTTGCTTCAACTGGATCCTGTTCCCCGCTCTGGTCATCCTGACCATCTTTTCGTTCTACTTCCTCTTCCTGACCGGCGGACCGTTCTTCAGCCTGTTTGGATTCGTCGATATGCCCAACCACTTCCGATGGGTCATTTTTGGCGTCGTCATTGCCCAGTTTGTCGCCGGGATCGTATTCGAGCTCACAGCTGTTTCGATGTTGGCAAAGTACGTCGCCAAACCGTTCAACGCGGCGGCAAAGCGACTCGGAGGCAAGGGCAAAAAGCCGTACAAGGCTGTCGAGAAGGCAATCTACCTCTCGTAACCTCTTCCTCTGTTTCTTTTCTTTCTTTCTATTTGTACTGTATTTCATAGTCACCGCCGCTTCGCAAATTGCATTTTTTATTGATATTTCAGCGTCACCTACAAGTATCTTGACGCTTTTTGGCAGAGTCTTTCCAGATAAATGAATAAGTAAATAAGCGAAAAGATGTGCGGTGTAACAGCGGGTGGAAGTTGGCCTCCACATGTGGATCGGATCCGTGGGCGAAGCTTTGAGCGGTGGAGTAGGGTTGAGCATGGGAGGCTGTAATCGGTGGTCGGCTGGTGCGGGGGGGTTATGCTAAGCTACCTTTGTCACCATCCTCGATTGCAGCATGGTGTCGCCTCGTATAGACGTTACACCCACGCACACGTCAGCACCGATACTCTCTCGTACCGACTCGACACCGGCCGAACAGCAGCCCAAGCCGCGCTTGCAACCCATTTCCTCGGTCTCGAACCAGTTGTCTCTCGCTAACCGTCCCCCTCATCAGCCAAAGGGAGTTGAGCCATCGGACGATATCGAAGAGCCGTTGGCGAATAGTGTGATTTCCCTACTCGATCTTCCAAAGTAGAAAAGGCGTTTATGTCGGGCAAGATGTCGGATGAGAAGAAGCATGCGCCGCGTACGGATGCGCATGGGGATAACGAAGCCATTGCGACCGTGTCTGCTACGGGTATGCCGCGCATCATCCGTAGGCATAAAGACGAACGCACCCCCTCAGAGCAAGACCAGATCGACGAAAAGGAAGGCGACGCACCCTCCGAACTCGAACACCACACCGAATCGGATCCCAACGACGAAATCGACTCAGAAGAGGATCCAAAGCCACAATACCCACCAACAGGCTCCCTAACCCTCGCAGCATTCAACCCCTACTCTTCCATCCCCCTCTCCCGTCGTCTAGCCCTCATCTCTGGCTCCATCTTTATCAACCTCGGCCTCCCCTTTCTCAACGGTATTATGCTAGGTTTCGGCGAGATCTTTGCAAGAGTCGTCATAGCCCCCACTCTCGGCATCACTGGCGTCGGTTGGGCAGGTGATACCGCAAGAGCAGTCACCAATTGGAGAATGGGCAAAAAGTCACCACCTCAATCCGCACACCAAAAGTACAACCAACACCGCCAAGCAGGAGACTTTGACGACTGGTCAGCACCCTCAGATGGCCAAGCAGACACAGCCGCGCATATCGAGCTCTGATCTCCAGCAAGTATTCTCTTGGTAGCACTCACACTCTCATGTAATATAAGTTAACCCGCTCAGTCGCATCCCAACCCTCACACAGCTCTACAAATTACGCCTTGCGCCCATTTGATGAGGGCCAAGATGCTCGTCTAGGTTCGATTAGCGGAAGCGCGTGCATTGTTACAGCATCTGATTGTCGAGGGGGAGCAAACATGGCTTCTCACGTGTTGCCAGCAGCCCTGGCAGCCGCATTCTCGTGAGCATCCCTTCGATTGATCCTCTCAATCTCCTTCCACGGCCTCTCATCCATCATCCAATACACAAAAGGCCCGTTCGGACTTTCATCTTCATGCAGAGCGTCGGTCCAGATACCAAAGATGGGCGCTCTCGTCCCCGGCGGGCCGGGTTGAATACCCTCGAGCTGCCACCGATCTTCGCCCTCGTACACATGTGTGAGCGACCAGTGCAATCCTTCCACCTTTTTCTTCCCTCGTCGACCTTTTGACAGGATCTCATCCACGTCCTCTTCGCGTGCATACACTGGCCGGACTTTGCCATGCACGCCCCCACGCGGCATGGGCGCCTCGTTGCCCCAATACGTCACGGTGGTGCCGCGGAAGTACAGCGTCGGGTAGTCTTGATCGTCCTCCTGACCCTCCTCATCCTCGTTATAGGCTGGCTGCTGCGACTTAGGCAGGAGCTCCAGACGCAGCTGGAGACAGTCGCCAACAGCTTCCTCTTGACCCAGTAGGCTTGGCCTGCGTATGTGCTCGCTGCTTACATTTGGTCGACCAGGGACGGAGGGAAGAACCTTGTTCCCTGCAGGTGGACGCGCTTGAGCCGCATTGCGTCGTGCGGTGAGTCGAAGGTTAAAGTCAACAAAGTGCGAGTAGTCGAGGAAGGCATAGGTACCGGCCCAGAAGCTTTCGCATCGTGCCCAATCTTCAGGCTTCTCGTCATCGTTGACCGTAGGTGTCTCCTCGTTCGAATTCGATGGCTTCATGGCCATGGCATCCTGATCGTCGAGTTTGCCGATAATGTCCTGCATCTTGAGCCCCGACGGCAGAGGATTGGGAAAAGAGGAGACCCAGCCGGTAGGGAACTCGAGGAACTCGCGAAGCTCCATCGGATCCTTTATGAGTATACCATCCTTGTCAAAGACCTTTGGGATCTTGATACCCACGCCCCAGTTCTCGAGCCAGATTGCTTCCTTGAGGTTGGCGTACATGACTACCATGATGGCTTCCACCAGCTCCCAGTGGATCGACTTCTTGCGAAGACTGACAGTGCGCGACTGCCCGGCTTCATGCTCACCATCCTTTTGCTTCGCCTTGTACTGCTCTACCAGCTGTTTGATCTCGTCAACGGCATGGCAGCCACGGTAGCCTGGGATCCCGCCTTCTGGCCTGAACATGCTGTAGAATGGCCCGTACATGTCATCGAGCTCGTCGTGTCCCCAATCCTCTCCATCCTCCTCTGCATCTTCATCAAAGTCATCGTCAAGGTCGTCCTCGTCCACCTCATCTGGCTCTTCCTCGTCGAGCTCTTCGCCTTCCGCTATCAATGCGTTTCGAGGATTGCCACTGGTGACACGCATGGTCTCGGCGAGCATGCCGGGTCGAACGAATCTGACATTGAGGTCGTCCTGTGCGACGAAGTCGATAGTATCGCCAATGGTGACTTGAATGTTGTTGCGGCCATTGACAATGCCGATGGGCAGGTGACCTTCGTAGGTATAGGTTCGGGTGTCGGCATCGTAGACGCCAAGATCTGGTGTTTGGTACGCGGTGCGATCAGTGCCATCGGCTGCAGAGGGTCCCTCCTCGTCATCGGGGGAATCCCAGCCGGAAGTGGTGGGTCGACCAGGAATGGGATTGCCATAGCGATCAGCGACCTGGAAAGTGCGGGTGCTGTCGCCTTCTCGACTAACTTCGATCTCGATGGGTACAGGATCGTTGGGAATGTCTTGGCTATCGTCATCGTCGTCATCGCTCAGCTCTGTAGCTTCACGTAAAGCATCATCATCTCCATCTTCACTGCCATGTTCCCTTGGATCCGCCATAAGGACATCGTCCACATCGCTGTCATCCTCATTCTCGTCGTCGTCTTCACCAGCGTTCCACCGGGCATTGCCGTTCTGTGGGTGCTGCTGCGGGGGTTGACCATGACGCCAGGCATGAAGTGGAGCGTATCCGTTGGAGAATCCATAGTAGCCGCAATCGTATACGCGATGTCTCATTCTGGCTCGAACCTGATCTTCTTCGTCGGGAGCATTGCAGAAGCCAAAACTAGGACCGAACATGCGAGAACGGAAGCGAAGGATGTGATTTGGTGGCTCGTCGAAGCTCTCGTCATCGTCAACATAGCTGCCATCGTCTTGGTCGTCATCCTCATCCTCATCGTTATCGTTACTTTCTGGGACTGCAGTCGCTGCAACAGGCGCTGCAGAATTGCTTTCGGTCGTCTCTCGTTCTGCTTGACCTGCATCGGCGTCTCCGCTTTGTGGAGGATTGCTTCCCGCATCTGTACCACTTTGAGATCCTGACCCGCCAGCTTCTGCTTGTGCTGCGCCTACGTTAGCAAGACCATCCTGTTGACCTTGGCCTGCAATCTCTTGCGGACTGGCAGTGAGGCGTTGCTTTTGCGAGTCTTTCCACGCTCTAACACCGTGAAGACAGTGCATGCGTGCCGCCAATCGCATCTGGGGCTTGACGAGAGATTCAATGTCGATACCTTGCTTGATGAGCCCGTGTAGACTTTCTGGATATAACAATTTGAGTAGCCGGATGGATCGTCTGCGTATGGAGCCAGGTCTTTCTGCGCCATTTGTCTTGGACACGGAAGACTTTCTCCGCGAAGTGGCGGGTTGAGTGCTGGACGCATTGTCATTGTGGTCTGCGGAAGCTTTGTTGTTGCCGATGCGTCGACGTTTGCTGCCTTGCGCTGGCCCGGAGTCGCCAGATGATTGCGATGCGTTCTCTAGCATGTAGTCGTCGAGACTGTGCATGACGGTACGGGGAAAGACCCATTCACTCCAAGTTGCTTGGCCTGACGACAGTACAGATTCGTCGAGCCAGGAAGAATTGAGGCACGGATTGAGGTCTTGCTTTGGAACGGCTGTGTCGATGACCGATAGCAAGGCAGAAAGGACAGCGTTAAAGTTGAGTGTGATAGGACCGTGATTGGAGGGGTCGCCGGCGTAGAGTCTAGCGGCACGATCTCTGAGCTGAACGAGAGACATGACAGAAGAAGAGGAAGAGGCTGAACTGGACGAAGATGCCGTTGTTGTTGAAGAAGAAGAAGAAGAAGGAGAGGAGGAAGAAGGAGAAGAGGAGGAGGAAGACGACGCCGCGCTAATCGCACCTTGGGTGTCGCCATCTTGTGAGCTGTCGTGGGATGTCGAGTGGGCGATAGCATCCCAGAGCGAAGGATAGTCGTCGAAACGTTGAAGATAGAGCTGTTTCCATAGATGCAAGTCTCCGATACGAGCCTCTCCATAGACATGATGACGAGCCAGCTTACATGTCTGCGAAAAGTGCTCGATGCACAAAGGAGGAAGACTGAGCAGAATCGAATGTATGAGTTCGGTAGGAAGGGCCAAGATGCCGTGACGCTCGTCCATGCTTGCTAGCTCAAGCTCCTTCCTGAGGCGGTGAATTCAAGAGTGGGTATATCGGTGTTCTCGATGGATAGTGTTGGAAGAGAAGGAAGCGATCAAATGTTCAAAGTCAAGCTATCAGCTTTGGCTTTTCGTCATCCTAGCTGCGTCACTGCAAAGAAAGGACCCTGAGCCAAGTTCAACGCGGACCCTGTACCGACAGAAGTGAATCAGCAAAAGCGCTCTTTCCCACAGTGCGCAGCAACAGCAGCAGCAGCAGCAGCAGCACCCTGAAGTCACGCGGCAGTTACATGCACGCAGATTCCGACTCAGCATCGGACATTTTTTTGCGATGTTAGACCTTGTCTTTCATAACCAACTTGATGCTTCCGCGGAAAGTCGCGTAAAGATCAACACACACACACACACGAACACGAGCAAAATGACCGTCCACTGCAGCATCATTATCCATTCCTTCTATCATCTATACCCTTGATCATCGGCTCGTACAGCTCTTCATTGCGGTCATGGTTCCCGCCGACGCCGCATCGAGCCCTGGCTTTCCCTACCACAGCCCAAAGCCTCGTCAGATCACCAAACTCGCCGCTGCAGCTCCTTCGGGCTCTCGTTCGGCTCCACAATCTCCGCATACACCCACCAACCTCGCACAATCAGCAGTTGCGAGCCATTTCAACCCAGACGGCAGCCTCAGTGTCGTACGCAATGACGACGATGCAAACAACAGTGGATTGCTCGATCTCAGCCCTGCCTTGACCAGAGGCATCAAGACTAGGCCCAACTTTCTGACGGTCAGAGCAGATGGTACACCTTCTTCCAAGCGCATGCGAGCTAACCCTTCGCCGCATCGCAAACTCGGATCTGTTGCCGATCTGCCAGAGGAAGATATCAGCGGACTGAGTGCCCATCATGTTCTGCCCAAGCAGAAGCGTTCGACAGCCAAGTCGAGGCTCAGCAGAGGTGCCAACTATAGTGAAGTCGTACTGTCTTCCCAACCAGCCGACGACTACATGCATGCAGATCCGGCGTCAGTCAACGGCCTGGCTGCTTCCTCTGACATCGAAGATGAGAGTCAGAAACTGGACGCGGGCTCGTCACAAGCAGCACAAGCCCGTTCCGCACTCAATCTCGAATCCGCCGACGAAGCAGACGACATCTCGCTCGACTCCGACGACGAACCCGCATCAACCCTCACCCGACTCCGACGATGGCGACAAGATGCGATGCAACAGCATCTCTACGAAACGGCCATCTTCTGGGGCTCCAAAGTGCTTTCTCTAGAAACTACCGCTGCCGCCTTCAATGACGCCTATCATCTCGCCCAGTGCTACTTTTACACCCACCAGTACGCTCGAGCGGAACAACTTCTCACCTCTCCGCTCCGCACGGGTGCCTCGCGCTCCAACCTTGCCACTCGACAAGCTGGCGCTCGTACAGACCCGGCGAAGCATACAGCGGCCGAAGGCTTTCTCGCCTCCGACAATGTCCAATCGGACGACGATGCTTTGCATCAAGTCCTCCAGCGCACCCGCTCGTCCTCGATCCTTCCCGCGTCGATCATGGCTCGCTCCACGACCAAGGACAGTATGTACTCTGCTACTTCATCGACGACGGGTAAGCGCAAGAAGCGCGATTTCAACGTCACTGCCACCGGTACGGGCTCTTCAGAGACGGAAAGTAGTGGAGGAGATGCAGAGAGCGATGACGAGTTTCTGCGTGACGCGCGAGATTTGCGAGCGGATGGGTCGGTGGTGTTCAAAGATACCGAACAGGTACCAAGGCGGAAGCGAGAGGCGAGTGTGGATTTGCAAGCCGACGTGGACGGGGTGAAAAACAGCACTTTGGAGCCAGCACATGGGCCGGTGTTGGTGAATCACAGCTTGGCTTGTAGGTATCTTGCGGCTCAGTGCCAGGTGAGGTTGGGCAAGTATCACGAGGCGCTGGAGCTGCTGGGAGAGACGGAGCATTGGGGCTCTTCAGCGTCCAATAAGCGACCGTCGAATGACGGGGGCATCAAGCTGGGCTCGTCAGTAGCGTATCTGCGCGGACAGATCCATTTGAGATTAGAAGATCTGCCAAGAGCCAAGGAGGCGTTCATGGCGGCCCTCGCGTTGGACGTCAAGAATTACGAAGCATTTTCGGCGCTCATCGATGGGGAGATGTTGGGGACGGAAGAGCAGTGGAACTTTGTTCAAAGTCTTGAGTACGTCGCTCAGGCTGGAGACGAACCGGGGGCGGTGCAAGATTACGAGCTTGTTCGACTGCTTTACACGACACAGCTATCGAAACAGGCCAGGGCGATGGTCGAGACAACGGCGAGAGCGAGGAAGCGGCTTTCGGAAGTATATGGATTGTCAGATGATCCAGATGTGCTTTACGGTCTTGCGGCGGAGCTGTTTTCGCGTCTGAGGTTTGCGGATGCATTTGTCGTGACAAGTCGTATTCTGGAGATCTCGGCAGATCATCCCGCGACGTTGCCGATCCACATTGCCTGCACGTATCATCTCAAGAACCTCCGCCCGGCGCTGTTTATGCTCGCTCATCGTCTCACTGAGCTCCAACCCGAATCGCCAGTCTCGTGGTACGCTGTCGGCACGTGGTATGCTACTACCAAACGATGGGCCGAAGCGAGACGGTATTTCAGCAAAGCCTCGCTTCTCGACCCACGATTCGCGCCGGGTTGGATTGCTTTCGGTCACACGTTTGCGTTGGAGGGCGAGAGCGATCAAGCCATCATCGCCTACTCGACCGCCGCACGACTTTTCCCGCAGTCGCACCTACCAAAGCTGTTTGTGGGGATGGAGCATTTGCATCAGGACAATCTTTCGCTGGCGAGACTATCGCTAGAGGGGGCGGCGGCGATCTTGGCCTCGGATCCACTGCTTTCGAATGAACGCGGTATAGTGGCTTTTCAAGCCAACGATCTGGCGGCAGCGGCGGATTTTTTCTCGGCTGCGATTTCGCTCGCGGCCTCAACGCAGCATCTGGCGAGCTCGTTTAAGGCGAGCTATCTCAACTTGGGGCTTACGTTTATGCGGTTGGGGAGGGATGGGGAGGCTAAGGCGGCGTTTCAGACGGTGGTCGAGTTGGATCCACACAATTATCAGGCGAGATTGGGGTTGGGCATGTTGGCGCATAAGGAGGGCGAGTTGGAGGATGCGATAGCGCACTATCATGAGGCGTTGAGTATTCAGCCCAGAGATGCGTATGCGACCGAGTTGTTGGACTTCGTGTTGGAGGAGAAGGTGCATTTCGGAATCGGCGCTTTCAAGGCATATGATCCGCAGGGAAGACTGGGCAGGAACAGGGAGGATAGAGTGCTGGCAGAGAACGGCAAGGGTAAGGGCAAGGCGAAAGCAGTTGAAACAAGTCCGACAGCTTTGCGTGCGCGAGTCGCAAGAGGGTTGGAGAGCATCCCAGAGGCCTCGTCTCCATCGCCTTTCCCACCTCGACACAACCGTGCAGACCACAGTCTAGCGGGTCAGTCGGCCGCATCGTCACACCCAACACACGCGTCAATCAGATTCAACGCCACCACCATGGCCGACATGTCAGCCGCCACAGCAGCTGAAATGAGCCTCGACATCTCGGGCTCACTGCAAATGTCGCAAACCCAAGGCGCATTCGAAGATCAGTCTAGCGTCCTCATGGACGAATCCACCTCGTAGCTCTGCACCATCCGGGCAATCTAATCAACATCGGATCTGATTTGCTGCTTCCTGCTCATCTGCACGGAAACAGCCGATCTCCACACGGAAATATGCGTGTCTTCTGATGAACGTGGATTGCTATATGCACAAAACAAAACAGTATTGGGGGAACATGAGTGCCTAGTTGTTGGTTCGAACGTCTGGACTGGCCTTTGCTTCTCGACTCTTGTCGATGATGGACTTGAACTGTTCGAAAAAGAGGAAGAGGAGGGTGGTCTGAGGCTGCAGACGGAGCCACGCTGGGGTCCAGCCACGGAAAAAGACAGCCGGACCATCCTTTGCGAGAGCATCCTTAATGACGTGCGAGACCGAGACACTGCCACCGGCCCCCTTCTTGAGATTCTGGACTCGCGACTTGACAACGTCGATGGGGGTGCACATGGTGGTGGAGAGCGTTCCGGCGCAGAAACTGGCAGCAGTCTGAAGGACGGGACCATCGGGGAGAACATCGAGCTTCTGGAGGATGCCCTTGAAGAGATCGTAAGAGCCGAGCTGCGAGACGTTCATGACAACCGAACGAACAATGTTGGGCGTGAGACCACGGAAAAGAGTGGCAGCGCCATCATCCTTGACAATGCGGACAAGACCGTCGACGCAGTTCTTGTAGCCGTAGCGCGATTCCTTTGGCAAGTTGAGGTCGGAGCACATCCGAACGAGGACAATCTCGGCAGGGTTACCAACGATACCGGCGACGGCACCCGCAGTACCCGAAGCGAGAGCAAGCTGACCAGCGGTGGGAGCCTGACCTGAGCCGCCAGTGACTCGCACCTTCATGTCCTCGTAGACGGCGAATCGGGCGATCGAGTAGGTGAACTGACGGAGAAGGGTAGCAGTCAAGCCGTGCCAGAGACCGGTGACACCTTCGCTACGGACAGAGAGAACGATGGTGCGGAACATGCCTTGCTTGACCGTCGCGGTTTGAAGACGGTACTTGGTGAGATCGAGGGGATGTGTAATACTTGCGGCACATGCTGCGGCGGCGCCTGTTGGTAGAAGCAACCAGAACGTTGAAGCAACTGAGAGAGTCAATATCTGAGTTCGTCAGAAACATAGCAGCACAATTCATTCGAACACGTACCTCCGAGCCAGAAGGGATACGATTTGGGCGCAGGCTTGCTGGTGTAGTTGGTCGCGCCCACGGCTGTTCCGGCGCCAGCACCAGCGAGAGCGCCCTTTGCGGCGTTGAAGGTGCCGCTGTTAGCTCCCGACGCAGCAGGAATACGGAGAGACGACGACATTGTGTCCTTGGTATATAGCTAGCTTTTCAAGTGTCTTGCGGGCGTTGCGATTGGGGTTCAATGATGCCTTCTTTGCGGCGGTGACTGCACAGGTCGAGACAACTGTAGTGAAGAAGCGCGGATGAGATGAAGATGGCGGCCGAGACGAAGACAGGTCGTCTATGACTTGCAGGCGTAACGAGGACCGGACCGAAGCAGAGGTGGGATCGAAGGCATCTACTGGTGTTACAGAGATGAGGTCCGGAAGGAAGGAAAGGGAGGATGAGAATGCTTATATGTGTTGACGAGCAACGACGGATAGCCTGCTTCCGAGGCAGGGTTGGCGGCGTTTGTGCGGATTGAAAGGGGAAAACGGCAGGAGAGGGCTAGTGTGTGTGTGAGAGAGAGAGAGAGAGAGCGGCGACGGGAACCAAGGTCAGCCCAAGTGCGCAGTCGCGTCGGTCTTCTCGCGCAACACACGGAGATCTGAGTCGCAAGGGAAGACCCGGGACAAGCTCACAGAAGGGGCCGAATGAGTCAAGGATCGGCGGAAGCATACACACAGAGAGCAAGGGACAGCAACAGTGTGAGTATACAGTAGCGAGGTGAAGGCGCGCTTCCGGAAAGGACGGAGAATGGCCAAGGCGGGCGAACATGAGACAGAATCGAAGCCGGAAAGCAGTGCTCAACAGCGGTCGTTCGGATCAGCCGCTAAGGATATGTCAATGAGGCGCATGTTCCGACAACGAGGCACGCCAGCACACTGTCCTACTCTGCTGACGTATCTTGCAAGCTTCGACGCATATCTCATAGCTCGTCTTCAACAAGTCGATCCTATCACGATGTGACTTCGAGGCTGCGTGGTAGCAGCGACGAGGTAATATATCATCGGACGAGCCGATGAGTTCAGCCAGAAACACATTGGGGGCTCGACCAGTGAAAGCACTTGCGACTCTCATGGGCTTGCTCACAGCATTTCGAGTTTGAGAGCTCATGCAGATTTGAAATCGAGATAGCACTTAACTATCAGGCTCTGTGGTCAGGCTTCAAGCTCATTCACCCCAGACTCCTCTGTGGGCTACAATCAACAAAGTCCACATCGTCTAGTCACCGATGGAAGGTCCTCTCCCGCAACTGTCGGACTCGTTTGGCTACGCTATCAGAAGCTGTGATGCTCGCCATTACCCCGCGTGACCTGCTTCGATTCAAACCCAAAAAGTGCCATTGCGCACCCGCATGCACCCTGCAGACGCTGTTTATCAGCGAGGCCATAGCTGAACCCGCTGCACGAGCCACCATTCTTGCATCCAAGCGCCTAGAGGCGGTGACGGGCAAAGTGCCGCCAACGATAAGGCGGGGTGTGTCCAAAAAAGTGACCCTGCAGGAGCGCGCAGCAAAATGCGGGGTAAAAAGTGGCACCGGTACTGGAGCAGTCAAAGCGCGAGCTCGGGCAAATGCGAGTGAGCTGCACGAAGGAGCAGGGTCTACTGCACCCGATTGCGATTGGCTTTTTTGGCGGAAAGAGATCGGAGATGCGAGGAGCGAACCTGATACTGTAGCAAGTTGCTGGATATCATCGTTAGAGGGATTCGATAAAGTCTCTCCATCAGTCCGTTGCTCCTATATTTGAAGAAGCCAGCAAGTTTAATGCTGCCGCCATCATCTTCCTACATACAGTTGAAGAACGGAAAGATCCGAAGATGGCATCGGCTCCCTGCACATGTCGGTGCTCTTTGTCGCTGCTAAGCCTGTCTGTCGTTCGGATGCTCTCCGTCGACGCGGAAAACAAGGGAGCCCTCCGCGGTTGACTGGAAGTGGCGGAGATGCATGCGTGTCACATTGTAGTCATAGTGATCTGACGACGAACAAGTTGTCTCGACGCCGTCGCTTATCGATTAGACCGTGAGGAACGGTGAAGCATGTACCTCAACCTTGACTCTATTTCCGTTTGCCCCGTGGCTTCTCATCTTTGATTCGCACGCAAAAGGTGACGCATAACCCTTTCGTCACGTCAACAAGCGCTTCATGGAAGGATGATCATCTTTCATGGCGAGTCTAGGTATAATCACGTCGACTTGGTAGGGTAGCTTGTGTGGAAAATTAGAGCTCGGCGTCCATTACAGACTCCTTTCCAGCTTCCTCACGCAATCCCAGCGCTCCGAGCAGATTGTTCATCGTCATATCAGCCATCGCCTGCCTCGTCTCTGTCGTGCCGCTGCCAATATGAGGCAACAAAGCTACCTTGTCTCTGCAATCGGGTGCGAGAAGCGGGTGATCCGCATGAATATCTGCGGCGAGAGCGAAAGGCGAAGAATCCACCGATAAGACGGAAATTTAAGAATGAAATGTAGGTCAGAAATCAATACATCACGGCGGCCAACACGGAGTAACGGACTCAGCGGAAGTCGGTGCTGTTTGAGCTGGACCCTGACCAAACCATCATCCGCACAAGTTGCAACAACCTTCGCCGGCCATTTCGCATGGTGAGCGGAAAGCTCGGATCTTGCCGCTCTGGTTCTTTCCGCTTTGAGAAAACACTTACTGGGTTCGTTTTCGATGACATCCAATCCCGCTCCTGCAATCTGGTCATTGCGAAGTGCTTCCACCAGAGCTTCCGTGTCGACCGTACCGCCGCGCGAAGCGTTGATGATGTAGGCTGTCTTCTTCATGTTGTCGAAAAACTTCTTGTTCACGATATGCTTGGTACTCGGGTTCAGATCCACCAACACAAACACCAAATCGGACAATTTCGCCAACTCGATCGGGTCCGGTTGATTCTCCATCTTGATCCTGTCGGTTGGGAATCCGCCCTTCATCAGCGATCTGAAGTACTTGTCACTGACGTCGAACTTTCTTTCCTTCGACGTCGTGTACAGAATCCTCCCTGGCTTGAAGGGTACCAACAGATTGCTTAGACTCTGGCTGATGTTGCCGAACCCGAGAAAGCCGATCGTCTTGCCGCTGATGCTCGGTCCCATAAAGCATGTTGGCGTCCAAGGAAAGTTGGGCCATTGCCCCTCTCGCACCGTCCTCGTTGCCAACGGAATTTGTCTCGTCACCATCAGCGCCAACAGCAAGCAGGTCTCGGCGACAGCATCATCGAGTACGCCAGGAGTGTTGCCGACACGAATCCCTCGCGACTTGACCAGCTTCAGGTCGATATGATCGTACCCTACACTCATCGTACTGATCACCTTCAGCGAAGGACCGGCCGCATCGAGGAATTCCTCATCGACCTTTTCCGTCAAGCAGATGATCGCGCCATCAACGCCTTTGAGGTTGCTAAGCACCCAATCACGAGACGGGGCTTGTTCGCCTTCCGAATCGGGTCGACTGATGAGTTCCACTTTGCCCGCGGCCTCGGCGCGCTTCAGCACATCTGTAGGCATGCTGCGGCATACCAGAACCTTTGGTATCGACATTCTCGGTCGAGACGTGGGTAATAGGTGATGTGTCGTTGCGAGATGGTGAGGGAGTGATGGTGAGAATCCAAAGCGTTCATCAACAATGAGCCAACTTACGACTGTGGAGAAGAAATCAGCGTGGGGGAAAAAGGTGCTTCGTGCGCGGACACGTGAAAAAACATCAATGCCGTGATACGTGCAAGAAGGCTTTGCATATACCATCAACAGAGCGCTGACTGCGTCTCTGGAAGTCGTATGAGCTGTCGACTAGCTCTCCGACGCGGAGAGCTGGCTTTTGCTTTGCACAAGGACAGGCTCTCTTCTCCAAGCAGAACCGCAACAATCTCTGGCCGCAGCCTCCTTCAGTCATTGAATGGAAAGACCATGTCGACCTCAGCACCAGCGACGGCGTCAGAGCTCGTTGGAGTCCTGGTCATTCTCATCGACCCGTCTACCGACCAAGACAGAAAGCGGTACGAAGAGCTTCAAAAGCTTCGCAAGCAGCATGACCAAGCCTATCCCCGCTGGCTGCCTCACATCACCCTCATCCCTCCTTTCACTCTTTGTGCAGCTGGAGGCGAGGCTGGTTTGCAGGACACAGAGGGGCTTGAGGGCCTAATCAAGATCCACGAAGCCAAGTTGGCTGAAATAGCTGAAGCCAGTCTTAGAATTTGCCAGCAGCACCGAGCACACTTTCTCGTCCTAGACCAGGTCGCCACTTTCCCTCTTCGCAAGTATACAAACATCCATCTCAGGCCGTATCCTACCAACTTCGAGGACAAACGCACCAGATCCGCGTCCAGATCCACGGAGCAAGAGCATTCTTCGCACAAGATTGTCGAGCTTCAAAAAAATCTGGGCGAAGCAGTCAGGCCGTTGATTGGGGCAAAGTTGTCGCGGAGAGAAGTGTTCAAGCCGCATGTGAGCGTGGGTCAGTCAACGAGTCCAAAGGGTACTTGGCAGCTGTGTACTGCCGCCGAACGAATGCTCAAGGACAATGACGGCAGAGAAGGGATGCTATGCAATGTCGACAAGGTTCAGTTCATGATCAAACAAAAAGGCGACCCGGGACCGTATCAGATACATCAGGAGTTCTCCCTCTTGTCGACAAAGTAGATACTTTTCCGCACCAGCATCACCTCTATGATCACGAAATTCTGCAATTGACTTGGCATGAGGTTGATCTAGACTCGGGGAGTGATAAGTTACTGCTTCCAATTCGGCCTCTTCTCGAGTTCCAACAAGCTGTCCAACGACTCCTTCAGCGTTGTCTGCCAGTCTTTGAACGTCATGCCCAGCACTTCTTCCGCTGGCTTGGTGTCCAGGCTTGCGATCTCGTTGGTATCCCTGAGATTACCAGTGGCTTCCTTCCAGCCCTTCGGCAGCCGGCTCTGGAGATCAAGGTACTGTTCTGAAATAAACTTGACCGCATGAGCCCAGGTGAACTTTCCTCCACACAGAAGGTACCTTTTCCCCATCCCACCCTCTTTTTCTGTCGCAGCCACATGCGCGTCTCCAACGTCTCTTGCATGGCAGAACAAGGGAAGGCGGTCTTCGGGCATCTGATCGGCGGAGGAGATCAGGCCGTAGATCGTCTTGCTGGACGTGTTGAGGTTGGAGAGCTTCACTCCAGGTTGGAGCGTGGGGCCGTAGATCATGGGTGGGTTGATGGTAGCGATCTCAAAGTGAGGCTGCTCGTTCTGCTTGTAATCCCAAGCGGCTTGTTCGGCGAGCTTTTTGCTGACCGAGTAGGAGAAGGCGCCTGCTCCTCCAGCCTGGATAGCGTCCTCGTAGGTGGCTGGGTTCCAGTGCTCGGCTGTATAGACGTAGCCGGGACGATTCGGCCCACCTTCTTTGAGACTGGTGACCGCAGCAAAGGAGGAGGTGATGACGATCTTCTTGACGGTCTTCTCGTGCTTTGCGAAACGGAGGATGTTCAGAGTGCCCTCTACGGCAGGGATGAGGAGGTCGCGCTCGGCGTCCTGGACATTGAGCTGGTAGGGTGAGGCAACATGGTGGATGATCTCGACTCCTCGAACGGCAGGGAGGAGGTCTGAGGTGGCAGTGTCGGCAACCTCGACCAATTCGACTCGCTTCTGGTCTTGAGGGCTCAGGCGAGCCAGGAGCTCATCCTTCTTGCTGAGAGAGCGAAGCGTACCGCGCACTCGGTAGTTGGCAGGAGAGGCAAGGACGGCGTCGAGGACGTGAGCGGCGAGAAAGCCAGTGATTCCGGTGATGAGGACGAGAGAGCCTGACATTGTCGATATTGACACAGTAGGATTGACGGTGGGAGAGGAGGGGCGAGAGGGTTAGAAGCGGAAGAATGATGGCGGGGCCAGCTTTCACCGATAACAGTTGAGGCGCTACATGTACAAAGTGGAGTTTGATTGCCGACACGCTCTTCAACGCTCGAGCCATCGCCAGAAAAGGATGGAAACAGCCGAAATTGAACCACAAAATCATGGTTCAGAAATCCGGCTGGAAAAAAGACTGCCTTGCGAAAGAGTCAACGTCGACAAACGTGGTCAGCATTTGATGGTTTCGAAACGCGGTCGATCATCTCGGTAGACATTCAGAATGGACTACCGCCGTCAACGAAGCTTTCCAGCACTCCACAGACCGTCAAAGAAGCTCACACGAGAAAAGGTGATTGCTCCAAAGAAAAGGTTAGAACGACTATTTGAGCACGACTCTTTCTCGATTTAGCTCGAGCTTTACAAGTCTTTTCGAGCTTGACATCGTCATTGACTTCGGCAGACCTTTTTCTACCTGTCCGCCTCCTCGCAACACGACGCTTGCAGACGTCACTGCTCGCACAATTTGACAGCAAGCCATTCGTCTACCGATGCCTCCCGGATGACAAGCGACGGCAAGGTGCGATCTTCTCGGCCGATACAAACTGCACAACATGACAAGGGTCCAGTCCAGAAAATCTGGCTCAGCGGAGATAACCTAATTTCGGAACTCGGATCATGCGAGTCACGGCTAAGCATTTCCTTCCGCAACTCCTTCGCCACTGTCAACCCCGACGAAGACCATCTTTGCCCTCGCCCATTCCCACGACACACAACATGGTCGAAGTAGAAACACCAATTCCAGCACTGGCGTCGACGACGTTACCCTCCGAGTCGATCGCTCGCGCCTTGCCCGACCAGGTGCCAGAAAACGCACCGGCTCACTGCCCAGGAACCGAGTCGGAGCAGGCAGGAAAGGCCGATGCCTGCGCTGGTTGTCCGAATCAAGATGCGTGTGCATCGGCACCAAAAGGTCCTGATCCTGACTTGCCGCTGATCAAGGAGCGCATGAGTCGCATCAAGCACAAGATCCTGATCATGTCGGGCAAGGGTGGTGTCGGAAAGAGCACTTTTACAGCGCAACTCGGATGGGCGTTCAGCTCGCGCTTCTCCGGCAACTATGTCGACGAGACCGACGCAAAACAATCTGGGGAAGAGGAAGAGCTGGAGGGAGAGGAGAAGCAAGTAGCGATCATGGATATTGATATCTGCGGGCCCTCGATCCCAACGATCCTTGGGCTTGCAGGGCAGAGCATCCACTCGACCTCTCAAGGTTGGTCGCCCGTGTACGTCTCGGACAATCTGTGCGCTATGTCGATCGGCTTCCTTCTCCCCTCCGCGTCATCAGCTGTCATATGGAGGGGGCCAAAGAAGAATGGTCTTATCAAGCAGTTTCTCAAGGATGTCGACTGGACTGCCGGTCTGGAAGACGAAGAAGTCGCCAATCCCTCTTCGCCTACGGATGCGCTGATCGACTACATGCTCATCGACACCCCACCTGGCACTTCGGACGAGCACCTCTCCATCGTCTCGTACCTCAAAGAATCCGGCATCACGGGCGCAATTCTCCTTACAACACCGCAAGAAGTCTCGCTCCAAGATGTGAGGAAGGAAATTTCGTTCTGTCGGAAGATGAACGTCCCCATCCTCGGCATCGTGGAGAACATGGCTGGATTTGTATGTCCCAGCTGCACGGGATATAGTGAGATCTTCTTCCCGAGCACAGGTGGAGCCAAGGCGCTGTGTGAAGAGTTGGGGCTGAACTTCCTCGGAAGCATCCCGTTGGATCCAAGGATTGGAAAGAGCTGCGATTTGGGGGTCAGCTTTACCGACGAGTATCCGGATAGTCCGGCGACCAAGGCGTATCTGGATGTCATCGAGCGCGTTAGGAAGCTCGTCGATTAGTTTCCAGGGGTTCTGCAGGTTGGTGGTCACTCATATGTACATTAGCATCTCTCATTTGTTCTACTTATGCATTCACATTTTCAGTCCGATCCGTGTCACATACTGCTATGCACGTCCATGAGAATCAACTGATCAAAACTGTTCCAGTGAATGTCTATGTGTGCGACGACAATCCGTGACTACAAAGCAGCCTTCTTCGACATTGGCTCCTGCTCCTCCTCTTCCGCTATCCCATCTTGCTCCAAACCTGACTTTCTCTTCTTGGCTCCACCCGCACCTGCACCTGCACCCGCACCGGGCAGGGAAGGAGTGACCGTCCTACTCGCGCTCCTCCTCTTGACGCCCACACTCGCCGTCCTCCTCTCACCGCCCGCCACACTATCCGTCAAACTCTTGGCCGAATAATGACAACTCGCATGATAATACACCACCCCACCTACCGCACCTTCCGCCGCACTGTTCTCGACCTTGATCGCATTCAACCAGATCCACTCTTCCTCATCCTCACTCCACTGCGATTTGAACGCCTCTTTGCAAATCGGACACGGTTTCGCCGCCAACTCGGCATCCGTCGGAGCAACAACAAAAGACTTT
This sequence comes from Pseudozyma thailandica, assembly GCA_023212835.1. NCBI lineage: Eukaryota > Fungi > Basidiomycota > Ustilaginomycetes > Ustilaginales > Ustilaginaceae > Pseudozyma > Pseudozyma thailandica. Next base: position 543,425 of record JALCCH010000007.1, read on the forward strand.
GCAAATTTTTCCTTCAACGCCTTATCCTGGGCTGCGTTGATACCGGTCTTGCCATCCGCATCTCCCGCATGAGCATTCGCGCCTGGTTTAGACGCGGGTGCGGTATCGTCAAACCCACCACGGATGAAGCTTTCAATGCGATCAAACCACGAACGAGACTGTCCTCGAGCTGCCGAATCCTTGGCGCGTCGGTTTTGCGTGAAATGCCAGTCGAGATGGTCGTCCATTCGCCCTTGACCTTTGTTACCCGTCGGGTAGCGGTTGGCGCATTGTCGACATTGGAGCGGGAGATGCTTATGCAGGATGAGCTCGTAAGAGGCGGTGGGCTCGCGGTTGAACTCAGGACCAGAAGTCTTGATGTCGAGTGCAAGAATGGCGTTGACGTAGTCCTCGTCTTGATCTCGCTCGACAGGAGGTGGAGTTGCGGCGGCGGATGTGGCGGATGAGCCGGGAAGAAGGCCAGCTTGCATCAAAGACGCGATGAGCGAAGATGCAGCATTGTTGACAGGCGCTGCGCCGTTGGGAGCGGTAGGAGGAGGTGCAGTGAGGGCGGAGAGGCTGGCAAGTGCGCCTGACAAACCTTGCGGAAGAGCCGCTGGAGCTGCAGGTGCAGGGACAGGCGATCGGATCTGTGCCGGAGCAGGAGCTGGAGCGGGGACAGGCTGGCCTTGCATAGCAGCCGCATGGCCTGTAGGATTGGATCGCTGTGCGGCAGCCGAAAGACTGTCAAGCTGGGCATGGATCTGGTTCATCTCTTCGGTTGACAGATCAGCTGTCAAGATGACCTGCTTGAGTTGTGCAAGCGATTCGACTCTCTCCTGCAAAGTTTGATCAGTGGGGTTGGCAGCAAGCGACGGCCCATCGACAGCCAGAAGCTTGTCAATGTTCTCGATGGCTCTGGATTTAGATCGCGCCGCACTCGCATTTGCTGCACGAGGATCGGCAACTTGAGCTTGAGGCGCACTGGGCTGAGGCATACCTTGACTACCGAAGAGGGCACGCTCGATGCTCCATTGCGCATTGTCGCCAAACAAGGGTCTCGCACCTGAACCAGCGGTCTTCCAAGTTCCAAGAAGTTCTTCCATGCGCATCTTTGTGGGCTGGTCTACAATGCGATACGTTTCGAGAAAGATGGGGACGATGCGAGCTGACCATAGCTGAGTGTAGGGATGACCAATATTCTTGGAGATGGAATCGAGCGTGTACAGAGCGGGCAGGCGGACGGAAGGATGAGACTGCATGATATGATCGTCTAGACATTTGGCGACGACAGCAGACATACGGCCAGCATGATCGTGTGCGATGACGGTCAGGTTCGTGATGATGGGTTTCGAGTTGAAGGTCAAAGATTTGAGGTGCGAGTTGTACATCTGTGCAAAAGCGTTGGGGTCGGTACCAATGAGATTGGGATCGGGTTGATGCTGCTGAGGAGGCATACCATAAGCTTGAGGAGGCGGTGCACCATATTGAGGGGCTTGTTGGCCATAGCCATGCTGCTGAGGAGCACCGTACATCGTGATCAACTTCTCACAAATACGCAAGTCCAAACGGATACCTTGTTACTACTACCAGTCTGTGTGGATCAACACTGAATCCAGCACACGAACACGAGCTTGTTGCCCAAAAGGTTTTACAGTGCCTTGAATCAACGAAGCACAACCAGCCTACCGGAAAACAGCAAGGTAGAAGGGGAAGAAAGAGAAAGGGAAAGGGGAGAGGGAACTAAGGCAAGCACGAACGGCGACTCGAGTTGCAACTTGGAAGCAAAGCGGATCAAGTGACACAACAAAGATCACCAGAGAGAGCAAGCAAGATTCTTGTGTTTACGACTCTCAAGCTGTGCAACAAAAAAGGTCAGCTACGACGGCGATAGTGTGATGGGAAGGGTGAACGACAGCGCAAGTATGGTTCTCAAATCGAGAACGATTGGAATGCACGATGCTAGAAGGTCAAGATGCTGAAATCACGACGCCGGATATCGTGATGGATGTGGTTGGGAAGGTAGAAAGAAAGAAAGAAACGGTCTGCGACGTGCGATTTGGATTTGTGTGTTTCAACTGATGCGATTCGGAAGCGACGGTCCAGCTCAGCAAAAGTCAGCCAGCTCTTAAGCCGTTCAGCCTTCCAGGAAAGGGTCAGTTCGGGAAATTTGAATTTCGAGACTCAGATTCGACAGTCTAACAAGCTTCTCCAAAAAAAGTTTAAGGTCGAGAAGAAAAGGTTCGGTCGGCTCTTCCGCCACCATGAGTCACTTTTCGGGAAGCGTGCTGCAGCCAGCATTATTGTTCTTCTTCTTTTCACACACGGAGCGTGCGGATTGGATACCCCACGTCAGCTCTTCGGCACTTCCCCGACAAGTAAGAGAGCGGTTCGAATCTCTGATCTCATCAGACGATATCTCTTCTTGGCTCAGTTCCATGATCTACTCTCCTACGTCAACGATGCAGGTTGCTACGCCCTTGCCATTGCCCACGGCGCCATCGCCAGCTAATGGCGTGGGTCCTGGTAAAAAGGACTTTGCTGTTGGTACCTCGATCCCAGCCAACATGCCACACGCCGTCTCGGTCTCTTTGCCGCTCTGGAAGGATAACGTCGATTACGAGGAAGGTCGTCTCAGCACTTCAATGGAAACTGGCTATCCTCGCTTCTTCATTCATCGCTCCATCCAGCGTCTCGCTAGCCTGCTCAGCAAGAAATTTGCTCGTCCCCAGGAATCTTGCATCCTTTTCCCCTCTGCCAGGATTGCCGAGCGATGTCGAGACTTTATGCGCGCTCAGTCCAAGAGCGAGTCGCCTTTGCCTATCCGTATCGTCCGCTTTTCCATGCTAGAGCATTCCGTACCCGGCTCGAGCGATGCAAGTGGCGTCAATGCGAACTCGAGCTCGAGCTCAAGCTCCAGCACTGCCGAGCATGTCTCCGACCAACTCGAATCGACCCAGTACCAAGGCTCGAGCACCACGGCCCATTACATCTTCATCGTTTTCTTCCCTGAAGACAATTTCCCTCTCGCAAAGAGCTTCTGGCAGCACAGTGGTGATGGCATCTCAAGTCGACAGGCTGAACGCTGTCTTTCGCTGCTCGAACATTCCAAGAACGCAGACAAGGATGCTGTCGCCAAGGTCGCCTCTTCATCTGGCCCCGATGCTGTTGCGAATGCAAGCGTTAACAATGGTGAATCAAAAGCCAATTCGGACGACATCTACAAGAAGCCGACCTCTGCTTCGACTGGCAAGCGCTTCTACAACCGCTACGCTCGCACCAACACCGCCGCCTCGGGTCTCAACACTGCCACGGCCACTCCTTCGCCCACCAACAGCACTCCGCAGACGCCCTCTAGCAGCGGCATCCTCCAGCGACCTTCTAGCGCCGAGGACGATGCCAATACCGCCAACATGTCCGCAAGTGCAACCAGCCTCTCCGGTGTCACCCCGGCCACTGTCCAAACTTCCACCTCGGTCGAGCAGGGCGATATCAGCGAACCTGCCGCTTCCGATCTTGTCACCTACGTCGAAGAGAGATATGGTCGCAACTTGCCCCTAACTTCCGCACCTTCCGCCAAGCTCGCCCTACGTCGCCGTATTGCTGGTACTTTGCTTTCCGACCGATCGGAGAAGTCGGCCACTGAGACTCCGGGAGATCAGGTCGGCGAGACAGGTCGACACGGCACAGGTGCTACCGAGAACGATGTGTTCCTCTTCCCATGCGGCATGAGTGCCATCTTCCATGCGCATCAACTTGCTATGCGTGCTGCACCCAAGCTCGTCTCCAACGGCAAGCAGCGAGAGGTTGGCAAGAGCGTCTGCTTTGGCTTCCCGTACACCGACACTCTGAAAATTCTTCAGAAGTTTGGCCCGGGTTGTCACTTCTACGGTCTCGGGGTCGACGCGGACCTCGAGTCACTCGAGCAGCTCCTTGAAGCCCAAGAGCAAACTCAATCATCAGATGTGCCTGCCCCCATTTTAGCGCTCTTCTGCGAGTTCCCCTCCAATCCTCTCCTCCGCTCTCCGAATCTCCCCCGCATCCGTGCGCTCGCCGACCGCTACAACTTTCTCGTCTGCGTCGACGAGACCATTGGCAATTTTGTCAATGTGGAAGTTCTCCCCTACGCCGACATCCTCGTCTCTTCGCTCACCAAAGTGTTTTCCGGTGACGCCAATGTCATGGGTGGAAGCATGGTTCTCAACCCCAAAGGTCCTCATTATAGCGTATTGCAGGAGACACTCAGGGAGCATTACGAGGATACGTACTTTGACGAAGATGCTATCTTTATGGAACGCAACTCGCGCGACTTTATCCGACGGATTGTCAGGATTGATTCCAACACTCGCGCGGTGACGTCGATGCTCTGGGGCGAGAAGGAGGGTCAAGGCGAGTTCAAAGGCGTCATCAAGAATCTGTACTATCCAAAGTACCAGACTCGAGGGAACTACGATGTGTGTAGGAGGAAGCGTGCTTTCACTTCACTCGGCGAGATGGGCCAAGAGGAAGGCGGTGGATACGGAGGTCTTTTCTCGATCACGTTCAACAGTCAGGAGGCTAGTCAGGCGTTCTACGACAATCTGAAATGCGCCAAAGGCCCGAGTTTGGGAACCAACCTAACCCTCGCAAGTCCGTATACCATCCTTGCGCATTATGGCGAGTTGGACTGGGCCGAGACGTTCGGTGTCGAGCGAGGTCTGGTCAGGGTCTCGGTCGGATTGGAAGATGAACAGTTCCTCGTGCGCATGTTCAGAGATAGCCTGGCTGCTGCGGCACACGCTCATGCTGCTGCCACCACCAAGTAGGCTCGGCCCAATAACCCAACTGATGATGCAAATACATTCTTCTTATTACCTCAACTAGCTACTTTTTCTTGGACGAAGTGGTAGAAGACTTTGATTTGGGCTTGCATTCTTCGCCAGCATTCGTCTTGAGCACCAACTGCACCTGGTCGTCTTTTGCATCTACTGCATCGGTGCCTGTCGCGACTAGCAACAGTCTTCCTGATGCATCGAATGCGCCTGCAGTGACGGCGTTGTTGAGCTTGGGATACTGTCGAATCCTCTTTTTGGCGGCTGCGTCCCACACGGCAATTGTGGCGTCGCCTCCGAGACTTGCAAACGTTCCATGCCTGTTGTATTGAAAAGTGAAAGAAAGAATGGCGTAAGCATTCGCATCAACCCGAGTCTCATCATGGTGAAGGGGGAGGGTCAACTTACCTAGGGTGGAAAACCACTCCATGTACCGGATAGACGATGTCATACGGCCTCTCGATTCCCGCTGTCTCTTGCTCTTCGATTTCCATCTCGTCCGACACCGTCTCGCGATGGCACTTGAACGCATACTTGCCCGCTTGCACTTTGGCACTCGGATCGAAAAACTCGACCGCAATTCTGCCCTCGATACTGCTCGTGGCGTACCCATCGCCGGCTGCCATACAGCGCACATCTCTCGCCATAAACTTGAGACTCGACTCTCGCTTTTGATCCGGTTCGAAGTCTCTTTGTGCAACGCTTTCGCCGGCTTTCTCCCGATCGATGGCGGAGCGGAGCGGCAGCAGATCGTACACGTAAACGTGGCGACCGGTCATGCCTACCACGAGGCGAGGGGTGGGGTCGCGTGGCGCCGCCTTTCCCGGTGTCGAAGCCGAAAAGATCGGTGTGGAAGCCTCAGTATTCGGGAAAGGAGGGGAGACGTCGAGTGCGATCACCTTGTCGGGCATTGAGAGGGTCTTCAGCAACCCTGCTCTGGAGCTTCCCACTTGCCCCGTGGACGTAAGCCCGACATCCCAGAAGCGTAGACTTCGATCCGCCGATCCCGAAACGAGTAGCTTTGTTTGAGGACAGTAGCGCACTTTGAGCACTGAATCTTCGTGTTTTCCCAGGATCAAGCTTTTGCCTGTGCTGAGGTCTAGAATGCGTACTCGGCGATCGACCGAGGCCGAAGCGGCGATGTTGTCCGTAACGAAGCAGACGTCCAGTACTGGTGCATCATGTGGGAAGGTCTGGATCTTGTTCACGCCCTCATCGGCGATGTCGATGCGATAGTGATGGACAGAGTGGTCCCAGCTGGAGACAAGCACGTCTGTGGTGGTTCTGGACGATGAAGCTTGGGCAGGTGCTGGGGTGGGAGAAAAGACGATTGCTGTGACGGTAGCCTTGGGTGGATCTGGGAGGTGCAAGTCGGGCGTAGGGGCTGCTGGTGAGGAGCGTGAAGATGTTGATCGAGACATGCTGCGCCGAGATCCAAGTTGTGTGGCAGCTGTATCAGGGAGTGTGTAGGTAAAGATGATGGTGATCTGGAAAGGCGAGGTTGTGCGAGGGAGCGAAGTGTTGGTCTTTTTGGTGGTGGACACGCTTTGGGTGTTGCTCAAGACGCGTCCAAAAAATTCGACTCATGTTAGGTCACCGTATAGGCTTCACTTCCGACTCCCGATCTCGAATGAGCCATTCTGCCGCTTTGCATGCTTCTGACAACTCACAAGACCCTTCCCTTCCCTCCCTTCGAACTCATTCCGCTCACCCTATCCATCATGCGATCAAGAGCAGTGGCTGCACTACGAGCCGTCACTCGAGGTGCTTTCACATCCCAGCGTGCCATCTCGCTCGCTCGCCCAACCACCACACTGCCAACAAGGTCTTGCGACACCCGCCTCTTCTCGTCCTCTCCCTCACAGTTCGCTGCACCCCCCAATACCAATCCCAACCCGAAGGACGCCCCACCCAAAGGCCCGATCAAGGATGACCTCATCACATCACCCTTCGTCCGACTCGTTGACCCGGTCTCTGGCGCGCTCGCTGGTCCTTTCCCCACCAAACAGATCCTCTCCAAACTCGATCGAACCAAGTTCTTCCTCCTCCAAGTAGCGCCGCCTCAACCGACGCGTGCCACCGTCGACTACGATCCTTCCTCCCCTTCCGCCTCCGTCGACGTTTCTGCCCTCATCCAGTTCCCCATCTGTAAACTGATCGATAAGAAGGCGGACTTTGACAAAGCGCGCGCACTCAAGCGCAAAGCGACCGAGACAGCGGCTGCCGAGGGCAAACCCAACCCCAAAGCAGCAAACGCAGCAGCAAAGGAAGTCCAACTCACTTGGAGCGTCACCAAAAACGATCTCGGTCACAAACTCATCAAAGCAAGGAAGGAAATGATCAAAGGAGCAAGGATCAATGTCGTAGTAACAACCAAACCGGGCGGAAGAAAGTATATCAAAGGCTACGATCCAAAGGAAGATGCAAGGAGGGACGAGCTGCTGAATCAAATCGAAGCCGTGTTGTGCAATGCAGAGGAAGGTAAGGAGGAGGGAGGCGCCATAGGCAGAAGACTGCAGGACGTGGATTGGCAAAGAGGCGGAAGTGCCGCTGTCATGTCTTTCGAATGCTTCAGAAAGTAACACTAGACCCGATCAACAACAATGTACAATATTCAACCATTACAAACTACACCACCCGCATTCCACACAGTCAAGCCAGTGAAGAACGATACTCTAGTACTATTTCTTGAAAAACAAACCAAAACCCCAAACCGAGACCCTCTCGAATCAACCAGCCTACCAACAGAATCCGCGTCTCGTGTTGCCGAATCCCCTTACAACCACTCGATGGTCGCCGGCGGCTTGCTCGAGATATCCAGCACCACCCTGTTGACGCCCTGCACCTCGTTTGTGATCCTGTTCGAGACCTTGCTCAAGAACTCGGCTGGGAAGGGGAACCAAGTCGCCGTCATAAAGTCGGTGGTAGCCGCTGCCCTCAACGCAATAACCTGATCATACGTCCTCTTATCGCCCTGCACACCCACCGCCCTGACCGGCAGAAGCACCGCAAAAGCCTGCGAGATCTGATCGTACAATCCCGCCGCCCTGATCTCCTCGATATAAATGCTATCCGCATGCTGAAGGATCTTGACCTGCTCCCTGTTGACCGGACCAAGAATACGGATCGCAAGACCAGGACCGGGGAAAGGATGACGACCCACAAGATGAGCCGGGATACCCAACAACCTTCCCAACGCCCTCACCTCATCCTTGAACAGCTCTCGCAACGGCTCGATGAGCTTCAACTTCATATCCTCGAGCAAACCGCCGACATTGTGGTGCGTCTTGATCGTCGCCGAGGGACCTTTGAACGAGATCGACTCAATCACATCCGGGTAAAGCGTACCCTGGAGAAGGTACTCGAACTTGCCCTTTGCTTCTTGGGGCTTGCCCGCGGCAAGAGCGGCTGCTTCCTCCTCCTCCGCCTCCTTCTCGAGCTTGGCCACTTCCGCCTCAAAGACGTGGATAAAAGTGTTGCCAATAATCTTGCGCTTCTGCTCGGGGTCCTCGACATCCTTCAACTTGCTGAGGAACTGCTCCGACGCATCGACGACGGTAAGATTGACACCCAGATCCTTGGAAAGCATGTCGTACACCTGGTTAGCTTCGTTGGTCCTCAGCACACCATTGTCGACCATAACGGCGTGGAATCGATCGCCAATCGCTTCGTGCATCAACTTGGCAGCGACCGACGAGTCGACACCACCCGAGATGGCACCGAGAACCTGACCCTTGGGCCCAACGATCTCACGGATACGCTTGATCTCCTTGTCAATGAACGTCTCCATGGTCCAGTCGCGACGGCATTCGCAGATGGCCACAAAGTTGTCGAAGAGCTCGACACCACGGACGGAGTGGGTGACTTCGGGGTGGAACTGAACACCGTAGATGGGCTTGGTCTTGTGCGCCATAGCGGCGAAAGGGGCGGTGGGGGTCTTGCCGATGACGACAAAGTCTTCGGGAGCCTTGGAGAGCTGGTCACCGTGGCTCATCCAAACCTGAACACTGCCCTCCCAGTTCTTGAAGAGAGCATCGAGATGAGGCACACCAGTCTTGACGACCTCGACCTCGGCATGACCGTACTCGCGCTTGTCGTGGGGGTCGACCTTTCCACCGTGGTTCCAAGCGATCTCCTGAAGACCGTAACAGATGCCCAACACGGGGACACCGGCAGTGAAGACATCGGGGTCGACACGAGGAGCAATGTCATCGTAGACCGAGTAGGGCGAACCGGAGAGGATGATACCTTTGGGCTTCCAGTCGAGATCCTTGATCTTTTGAGTGCAGGGGAGCATCTCACAGTAGACGTTGAGTTCACGGCATCGTCGCGTGATCAAGTGAGAGTACTGCGATCCGAAATCCAAGATGAGGATCGAGTCGTACTGCGAGTGGATAGCCTCGGACATGTTTGGCGAATAGAAGGGTATAGAAGCGAAAAGTGGGGACGACGATTCGCTTTGTGGTGGTGGCGGTCAAGTGAAGAGAAGTGATCTAATGGAAGAGGTGGGGTCGGACGATGTCCAAGAAGAAAAGAAGGAAGGGTTGAAGGTTGGGTTGCACGATGGTTGGCCGCTCGAATAAATTTGATCATTATTCTGTATGCAGTCTGTGCTGAGTGCTGAGAAAAGGGTCCTTTTTCAGCCGTCAAAGCCAAATTTTTCTTCTTTCGCAAATTTTAAAGTCGGACTGCTCAAAATGCGGGTCGAGTCAAGAATTTTGCGAAATTTGACTTCCTGTTAGACCGACTTTACTCCTGTTAACTTTTTTGGGTAAAGAAAATGGATTCCGGCCAAAGGTGCTTGAAATTCGCCGAAGGTGGACACAACCCTGCATGAGAAAGCTGCAGTTCCCAAGACGCCACCCTCTGCTCTTTCGTTGACCATCAACAATCCTCTCGAAAATAGAAGGATATCTGGAGGACGGTGATGCAGCATGCCATTCTAACGCTCATACGACATGGAGAGACTACGGGAAACCTCAATCGCCTCTTGCAAGGTGTAGCCGACTCGCCGCTGACAGTGTTTGGTCAGGCTCAGGTAGATGCACTAGCAAGGACATGGGCGACCACCCTTCCCTCCTCCTCCTCCTCTGTAACGAACAACGAGGAACAGAAGCCGCCATCGAAAGAGTCAGTATCACAGCTCAATCTACCACCACCGACGCTCATTGTCTGCAGTCCCATAGGCAGAGCTCGCAAGACAGCCGAAGCTATTCATCGCGCATGCACCTCCCTCGCTGGAACCAACGCTGTCGTCGACGAAGACTCGATCAAGAACGACACTACCACTCGATTAGACTTCGCAACGAGGCATCATTCCTCACGGGGTATCCCACTGCTCGTTGACCCAGGGCTGAAAGAGAAAGATTTCGGCTGGAAAGAGTCCACCCGCGGTGGCGTTCACGTTGCAGGCTTTCCCAAAGGCTCTGGACCTGGTGAGGCTCGCCCAGCCTTCCTCTCGCGCGTTCACAAAGTAGGCTCGGACTGGCTCTCCACCGCCTCCTCACTCGCGTCTAGCTCAACCGATTCGATCCCACACATAGTGTTGGTCAGTCACGGAATGTGGATCTCCACCTTTCTCTCTGCCCACCCTCCCACGACTATAAGCCAACATTCGGGCCAGCCTGGATTCTTGCCATTTGCAGCGAATACCGGCATGTTCAGTCTCAAAGTCCTGCCAAGGGGATATGGGGAGAAGGCAAAGGTGGTGACGGATTTGTTCAGAGCGAACGATATACGCCATCTGGAAGGGGTGAAAAGGCAGAAGGGGGGCATCGGCAGAGGCGCATTCGATAGTAAGCAGAGGAAGCTAAGCTCGTTCTTTAGTCCTCCCAGCTCACCAAAGAAGGTGCAAAACAAGGTAGGAAGTGGAGATGGAGAAGAGGCAGAGGCTTGGCCGAGCAAAAAACGCAAGATGTAGATCTAGATAAGATACCCCCGCACCCGTAGAGTGATGCTTGTTTCTATTTTGCAATGCTACACACTCGTGTCGCTTGATCTGTGGTAGTGTGTGGCGGCGTTGTCTGTGCTGCAAGGTCATCCAAGTCGAGAGAAGAGCACACAAGTTGCTGTCGAAAGTGAGTACAGCTAGAGATGTATGCAATCTAACATAAATTTGCTTTGTGGACCTCCACTTGGGCGCTGCGTGGCATTGCATGATAAAGAGCAGCTGCATCTGTGCGCTAAAGCGAGCGATTATTATTCCACACTGTCACGCACGCATATACACACGACACAGTGGGGCCAAGCAAAGGGTTGTAGCTTACCCTCCTCACTTTCACTCAAGCGATCCAAGCTTTCGCTCCTCTCGACCATTCACTTTTCGCCGCTAGCATCATCGCTATCATCATCTTGCTCAATACTCAATACGCACTCATACACCCCTACGACAGGCCCGCAATCAAACCGTTTTCTCAGGCAAGCGAGCAGAATTTAGGCAAGGACCAATACAGCCATCAGCACGATGGAATCACCTCCATCCGGTGGTGGCGGCGGTGGTGACGGCCGCGGCAACAGCAGCAGCAGCGGCAGCAATATCAACCAGATGGCTTTCTGTCACGAATGTTCGCTCGAAATACGACCCTTGATGACCCCGGATCCAACATGTCCTCGTTGCAACGGCCAGTTTGTCGAGATCATTGAAGAAACTTCTTCGCCCACGGACGACGAGTTTGACGCCGAAGCATTGTTTGCGGGCGAAGCGTTTCCTGGATTCTCGTTCCGCACGGCTGGAGGTGGAGCTCGGCCTGCCGCATCGCCACTAGGCCAAGGGCTGGGAGGACTGTTAGCTGCACTTGCGCAGGGTGCCGCAAGCGCCAATCCCACCTCACCAGCATCGCAACCGCGTCAAGCCTCTCAGCAGGGCAGTAGCTCTACAAGATCAGGCACGACCAATTTCGGTCCCTTTGGAGTTCAGTGGAATGTCCAGTATGGATCGGGTGGTGGAGACCCTTATCAGAGAGCTGCGCAGAATCATGCAGAACACACTCAACAAGCACAGCAACCACCGACGCTCTCCAACTTTCTGCGGTTCGCTTTCGGCCCCGGCGCCGAACCCACGTCACCTTCGAACGCTCCACCGCGCAACAATGAGGAGGCGTACTTTCACGACGACGGTATGGGCGGTGCAGGCGGTGCAGCGGATGGACGCGAGTTCAACCACGATAACAGGGGCACGTACCATCAACCTCCTCAATCTCCTCGAGACGAACGACGGCAGCAGGGAGCGAATGAGCTGCCGGGCGAGCTTGCGGCTTTACGAAATTTGTTCACCGGTCTGTTTGGCGAGCCAGGGAGCGGCGGTGGCAGTTTGTTAGACATTCTCGCCTCGGGAGCGCATGGAGGAGGTGGAGCAAGGGGTCAGTGGGGAGACTACGTGCTCGGGCAACAAGGACTGGATGATATCATCAGCCAGCTTATGGAGCAAACTCAAGGATCGAATGCACCCCCACCGGCGGATGAGGATGTGATCAAGGGCTTGGAGAGGTTCAAATTGGCCGACAAGGGCAGGATTGAAAAGGCAAAGAATAGCGATTGTCCGACTTGCAAGGATGATTTCCTCCCCTCTGTCTCGAGTCCCGAGGGCGAGGCCAAGGTCGAAGTAGAGAGGGAAGAGGCGCAGCAAGAGGATCTGGTTTCCATGCCGTGCGGGCACATTTTCCACGAGGACTGTCTGGTACCGTGGCTCAGGTTGCATGGGACGTGTCCTGTGTGTAGGGTGAGCATTGCTAAGCCGCGCGAAAACGCTGCTGCCTCCAACGGGAACGAGGGGGAGACGAGCCATGGGGAGGGGAGGAGGGACGATGACGACCCGCCCGAAGCCGAAGCAAACGTTCCGGGAGGTTGGCCCTCGCCTCCGAATCCGTTCGCGTCGTTCTTGACCCAAGTGTCGAATCCGGCTTCAAGTTCGGGTGTTGAAGTCAATCATAATGCGCAGGAGGGGTCGACTAGGACGTATCGAACTTCGCCTCCTGCAAGCACGACGTTGACGTCGACGGTGTTTGCGAGTCCGTCGCCGCCGGCGCCACAGGGCCAGACGGAGACGGTGAATGCGATTGTTAGCAGTCCGCCGATTGTGAGTGATCGGGAGGAGTTCTTCTGCGCGCCCCAACGGGCGGCGTCAGGAGAAGCCGAGGGGATGCAGCATTCGGGAGGAGAGGGGAGGGTGGGGATGAGGGAGACACTTAGGAGGGCGGCAGAGGCGAGGATGGACAATAGTAACGATAGCCAAGCCAGACGGGGAGGAGGTGGGGAAATGGGGTTGGAACCTGATGAACTGGATTGAATGAGGCCTCGATAGGAGGGCGGTGGTTAGTTTGGAAATGGTGAGCAATCATGACAGCTTTTGGGCTTCAGTTTTTTTGGGCGCTTGCACGGCACGGGACGCAGGCGGGTGTGGGGTTGTTTGTGTGTGTTTGTGTGGATTACTGCTGGGGGACTACTCATCGTCGTCCTCGCGGCGGTAGGCGACCATGGCGTCGACTCTGTGTACGTGGGTTGAGAAGCTTCTGAGTCTGACCTGTTCTGCGTGGCCCTGTTCGATTAGGCGTGCGTCCGAGTCGATCCATTCTGCGGGTGCTTGGGCGTCCTTGTTGGTGTAGGCGAGGATTTGGAAGGCGCAGGGTTCTTGGAGGACGGGGAGGAAGGTGCAACTGGCGGTGATTTGTTTGATGATGGCGGCGATTTCTGCGCGAACCTGCGCGTCTGTTTTTGTGGTTTTGAGGGGAACAGAAGGATCCGAGGAGGAGGGGGAGGAGGGGGAGAGAGGCGGGTTGATGACGTCGACGTCAAACTGCCATCTTTCGCGAGTTTCGCCGGATTCTTTTTCGACCACGACGACGACTAGTCGAGTCACATCGCCTCGTTCGAGCCATGTTTGGAGTTGCGCCATGGCAGTTTCGAGGTACTCGGCGAGGCCGTCGTCGGTAGTGACGAGCATTTGTAGGCCGTATTTCTTGACCGTCTTGAAATCGTCGGCAGGATAGATGTTTCGTTGGTACAGGATGGATTGAACGGAGTAGTTGAAGAATTCATGGACCAAGGCTGTCGAGCCTTTGAGAGTGAGGTGCGTGCGCGTCGCCGCGGTGGCTTGTGCAGTCGCCATGCTTGTATTCGTTATGCGTGTGCTGCTCGAGCCGCAGGAGAGAGTCGAGAGAGAGGATGGATCGGCTACTGTGAAGGTTTCTTTGTGGGACGCTCAGCTCGGGAATGTGCGAAGAGTGCGAATCGGTGCGAGTCGGACCGCTGAAGATGCGAATGTAGTGCAGTGGCAGTTAGCAGTGTTGGTGATGGAGGAAATGGTGCAAGATGGTGTCCAAGAAGCATCCCAAAGGCCATCAAAATGGAATCGGCACGGCAAAAGATCAACACCTCCAGACAGTGATATGCGCGCTCCAAAAGTAACACTTTCTCCTCGCCTTTCTTCTGCCGGCCGTTACGAAATGTTCCAACCCTGTGGGGCGTGTCTCGTCCATCACGTGTCTGACGAGTTTTGTTAGGCCGTCAAAAGTGGCTATTCAACATCGGATCCCTGACTTAAAACTTTACCAACATTCTTGTCGGACAAACCACCCAAACATCAACCTCAACTTTGAGTCTAAGCAGCAAACATGTCGACAATCATTGGCAAGAAATGCGGGGAATCACACTCATACCACCCTCCACTTTCAGCCTGCTACAATTCACGGCCAAAGGGGGAAAACAAAGGGGGCCAGCATCGAGATGGTGTGGGCAAGTGCGGAAAACGCGGCACTGCTCCAACTCCACTACTGTACTGTCACTGTACTGTCTGTGCGGGAGAAGGTCAAATGCAACTCGCCTAGCTTAGTACTATAATTTATTCATTGATTCGCGGGCCAGCCTTGCCAATTGCCGCTCTCCCTCCAACTGACCTTTGATCCACTTGATCATCTTCGAAGTTGGACGGTTCGATGCTCGACAATGCCAAGAAGAGCACATGACAGCAGTGAAATCGACGCTTGTATCGACTCTCGCAGGCAGATGAAAGTGAACAATGAGGCAGGTATGAATGCCGATACAGGAGTCGAGACCCGCGTCTGTGCGGACGGGCCATTAAAAAACCCTGGCTGCACGACAGTATACAGTAGCATTATGCAAAGCCGAATATGGGTCTGACTACAGTTTCCGCCAACGTCGTACAGGACAATGACCAGTGCCCGCCGTTCTCCGCTGCCTCTCCTCCATAAAGGGATGCCATCTTCCCCCTCAAGACTTTTTATAGCCACGCCTTTCCTCCCCCAACCTTCTACCCTTCAACCTTATCCTCCCAAACCCATCCCATAGACATTGCCCAAAATGACCGAATCCGTCAACTTTATCAACCACTCCACGCTACCCTGCATCATCGACAATGCACCCTACACCACTTCCCAAACATACGCCGTCTACCGTACTGACCAGCACGCCACTGCTGCCGACCACGCCTCGCGAGATGTAGTCCACAATGTTCACGCCATCTCCGTCTCGGACGCCAAGGTCGCCGTTGACTCGGCAGCGGCTGCCTTCCCCGCTTGGAAGGCGACCCCCGTCTCTCGTCGTCGCGAGATCATTCTCAAGGCCGCCCAGCTCTTGCAAGAGCGTGTGCCCGAATACGCCGGCAACACGATGCAAGAAACCGTTCTTTCCAGAGGTATGGCTGGATTCGAGCTGGCTGTTCTTGCCACCGGACACCTTCACAGCGCTGCCGAAAGCATGACTCACGCCCTCAAAGCCGAGATCCTGCCACCGGGCGACGATGGCGCTCTCAAGCTCGTCAAGCGCGAGCCCTACGGTGTCGTGCTCGGCATCGCTCCATGGAACGCGCCCTTCATTCTCGGTCTTCGTTCCGTACTCTATGCTATTGCAGCTGGTAACACGGCCGTCCTCAAGACCTCCGAGTTCGCTCCCCGTGTCCACCTCAGCGTTGCCCAGATTTTGATCGATGCTGGTCTCCCCAAGGGTGTCTTGAATGTCGTTCACGTCGACCCTCAGCATGCTGCCGAAGTCACCGAAGCGCTCATCTCGCACCCCAAGGTCCGCAAGGTCAACTTTACCGGCTCTACCCGTGTCGGTAAGATCATCGCTGCTACCGCTGCCAAGCACCTCAAGCCCGTCGTATTGGAGCTCGGTGGTAAGGCTCCGCTCATCATCCTCGAAGACGCCGACCTCGACTTGGCCGCCAACGGCATCCTCTTTGGCGGCTACCTCAACTCGAATCAGATCTGCATGGCCGTCAACAACATCCTCGTTCACAAGAACGTCGCTTCGAAGCTCGAGGAGGCGCTCAACTCGCAGTTCAAGCAGAACAAGGAGATCTTCACCGCCAAGCTGGCCCAGGGTATGGAGGACAAGCATGCTCTCCGTTCCCTCTTCACGGCTGCGAGCGCCGACCGGCTCAAGGTTCTCTACGAGGATGCCGTTAGCAAGGGTGCCAAGGTCGTCGTCGGCGAGGCTGGATTCGAGGGCGCGCTTGTGCAACCCATCGTTCTGGCACCGGTTGAGAAGAACATGAAGATCTACACCGAGGAGACGTTCGGTCCAGTGCTCTCGATCATCACCTTCAGCTCGATCGACGAGGCTGTCGAGATTGCCAACACCCCAGAGTACGGTCTCGCCGCCTCCGTCTACACCAAGAACCAGAAGCTGGGATTGGAGCTGGCTGACAGGATTGACGCAGGTCAGGTGCACGTCAACGCCCAGCCTGTCCACGATGATCCCGTCATGCCTCACGGTGGCTGGAAGTCATCTGGTTACGGCAGGTTCAACGGCGTCGAAGGTATTAAAGAGTTCACCCAGACCAAGGGAATCACTGTGCAGGCTGGCCATCCAATGCCCTTCCAGTACGTTTAATCGTTCGGGCTCCTGTCAGGTGGGATCTCATGTATGGTAATGGAGGTGATTTATCGTTCAGCATGAGTTATGATTTATGTTTGAGACCGTGACGATTTGCGATGACCTGAAATCCTTGAAATATAGCATACAGTAGGAGGGCGAGGAGATCTAATGTTGGCACATTTATCCGTCGAGGAAACGCAATAGCATGCGAAGAGTCTCATCCGCATCATCGGCATTCGATCCGTTTCCTAAAAACATGTTGTTACTTTGAGAGGTGGTTGGCAGATTCTGCTGGTAGTTTCCACCGAACATCATGTGGTTCCATTGCGACGTGGTTGCGTTGGCATCCCCTGCAACGCTTCCTGGTAGCGCAACGGGCCAAGTAGAACCACTAGCCATTGAGTCTGCGCCACTGCCTCCGTTCGTGGCAGTCTGCCCGTTCTGCGAAGCGATGGCGGCTGCAGCAATAGCATCGAGTCCTCCAGTATTTGCGGTGCTGCTGTTGAGGAACAAGCTCGGGTCACGGCCTGTCATTGAACCTGGTTGCGAGCCGTGGCCGTCAAACCACCCTGCGTTGGATGTATTGGCGGCACCCGAGTAGAAGAGGTCGGTGCTGTTTGAAAGCAAAGTGAAGTTGGTAAATTGCGAGGCTCCGTTGGAGCCATGGGCTCCACTGGCCATCGCGCCATCAGGCCCACCAGCGCCGCTTTGCATCACTTCCATGGCTGAGCCATCATCGGCGAGCCCTTGCGTATCAGTCTTGGTTGCCGGAGCGCCTGTTGCGCCAGTGGCACCCCCAGCTGCTCGGGACTCTACAGCGTTGGCAAAGGCAAGATTCTGACACGGCGGCGCATTCTTGGGTCGCAGCAATGACTCGAGATACCTTGCAATGTGGAGCACGGTGTCGTCTTCTGTGATACTGGCCTTGCGGAAAGCTGCACTAGCCTGGTCGATCAGCTGGATATTGGACTTGAGGTAGCCAGGCCCCAGTGGAGGCTGCGATCTGACCGTTGCTAGGCTGCAGAGCAAGACCGCTGCATGTGTGGTCTGCATGACAGTGGCATCGGGGGAGACAAGCAGATACTTGGATGGGAACGCGCAAATAGCTTCGAGCACACCGCGTGCACCTTCGACACACGGCCAAAAGGCAGGCATAGCCATGAGGTTGACAACACCTGGCTCGAGATCGAGCTGTGACTTTGCAGATACGGAATCGGCGCGATCGTCAGTACCGCGAGTGGTAGATCGACGATGATGATTGCGAGCCATTTCCTGGTGTGCTGCGAGTGCGGCTTGCTTGAGACTCGACTTGAGCACGAGCGACGAGATGTACGTCTTGATGTTGTCCTTCCACAGCTTGAGCGAGAGTCTTTGACATTTGCGCCTGTAGGCAGTTTCGTCAAGATGCCTGCGTTCATCGTCAATGTCTTCGTTCATATCCTCGCGTAGACCGAGCGCCTCATGCCATCGGATGGTCCATTCGTCGATATCCGCCAAGAAGGCTGGCATCATGACACTGGGTCCATCCGAAGTGGCAGAAGTGAGTGCTTCGATGCGGTCGTACAGGTCGACGTACTTGGCTTGGATTCGACGTACATCAGCGGAGGCACAGACAAAGGCATCGGTGGGAACCGAACCAGCCTGCTTCCACCAGGTCTGGCAGCGGCGAATCAAGACGTTGTCTGCCGAGATCGAGTGGGTAGTGATCTTGTTGGAGATCTGCTGCGACTTGTCTTGAACGAAGAGCATGAGGAAGGTGCGCTGGCGATTGCGGAAACGACGTTGAACCGCTTCGTAGCGCTTGCGGCCGGCGTGGTCGAGATTCGAGTCACTGGGCTTGACGCAATTTGGCATCTCAGCATGGAGTTGGATATCCATGGCCAAACGGAAAGCGTATCCGACCTGAATGACACTGAGACCATCGTCAAGCGGCTTCCAACTTGCCAGAATGAAGAAAGCCTGACAGCACAGGACGGAACGGTCGCCATCAACGAAAGCCTTGGCTACGTGCTTACGGGCGTGCTGATGTAAGCGACGGCGGACGTCGCGAGCATACTCATCGGCTGCCTTCTGGGTGCGGTCGTTGATCGGATCAGGGTAGGCGATATCCCACTCCGCTTGATCGATGTCTTGCTGACGTTCCTCTCGTACGACGAGATGGTGAGCGGTGGGTCGTGTGCTGAATCTGGAAGCGACGTACATCAGGACGGTGTAGAGGAAGGAGGATCGCTTGCGGACAAAGTCGTGAGTGTACAGTGAGGGATCCAGAGCATAACTGCAGATGTTGCAGGAGCGCATGTACAGATCAAAGAGGGCGCGACCCGCAGGCTCGGTGAGCAGACCTTCGGTTATGGGATCGTCTTGTTCTGCCTGGGTGTGCTGAGAGGCTTGTGGGTTGTAGTGGTCGAGCAAAGCTTGAGGAGTGTCCACTTTGGGCTGACTAGCTACTTCGAATGGCTTGAGCATGGTCCGAAGCGTGAGGGGCTGCTCGGCAATTAGCTCGAAACTTTCATTGGCCGCATTGGTGTCGGCAGTGGTAGCGGCAGCTGGCGTCAACGGCGTGGCGCCGACTTCGCTGCCACCATCGTCATCATCACCTTCGCCGCTGGTGATCTCTGTGTTAGTGACAAGCGTATAAGGAGCACCTCTTCTTCGCTCTAGAGATCGCATGGCTTGCTGCATGGCTGCTGTCATTCGTGCGACGTCGACGCCATATAAGCTCTTAGGATCGAGGGCAGCACGATCGTTCTGAGCGGAAAGGGGCTGCTTCTTGGTGAAGAAGGCGGAGAAGGGCGACTCGACGCGATCGGCAGTCATGTTAGGATCCGGGGTGTGTTGAGCATGTGCATTTTGCTGGCTGACATGACCTGCGATTGAGGAAGCGGCGGCATGCGTATTGTCGGCAGCAGAGCTCCATCGAACGCCAGGAGCCTTGCCCAGAGTAGAAGAGTTTGCAATGTTGGCGACGGAAGAACTGCGAGCGTTTGTGATGCCACTCTGCGGTGCCGAGATGGGGGCCGCGTTGGTAGCAGAGGCAGCTTCAGCAAGCAAGGTCAAGTCGCGACCTTGCAGCTTGCTCTTTGGCTTTCTCCCTCGTTTGTGCTGAACAAACAGACAGTCGAAATTGAATCGATGACATCGTTGACAGTTGTCGGATTCGTCAGAGGGCAAACAGCGGACCTTGGCGAGTCGACATTCGAGACAAGCTTGACCGCCTCTCGGCTTGTCGTTGGGTGTGCCTTCCTCCTTTTTCTCAGTTTTGATGGTGATGGGAGGAGAAGCAGCAAGGCCAGACGAATCTTTCGTCGCAGACGTTTGCGGGGCTATGCTGATGAGATTCGCATTATCGGTTGGCGAGGAGCTAGTATGACGACTTTGATGACCCGAAGCAGGTGTTGCAAGATCTCTTTGGGAGTTTGTGGGCTGCTGAGTCGCAACGGCTTGCGGTGAAGGTTGAGTGCGATACTGAGCTGGTGATCGCGGACGATACGGATGGGATATCGAAGGTGAGTCATGGCGTGACTGGTGTGAAGAGGAAAAGTGAGCTCCGGGATATTGAGCGGAGGACGATCCCGAGCCGATGCCATAGTCTCGCTTCGAGGGATAGCCAGGCGACGCCGCTTGTCTGCGTGCTGCACTGGTATCGTGGTCGCTTCGAGCTGGTGGTGCAGTGTACACGGCGGGATACGAGCGTGATGGAGCAGACCGAAGATGCGAATCATTCTCGACGGAGCGTGAAGGCGGAAGCGCCGAGGAACGCAAGTATGGTGAATGAGGCGAGTGAGCTGCTGGCCGAGCCTGATCTTGCATCTGGGCAGAATAGTGGCTACCTGACGACACGGGAGGAGAGCTTGAGCGCCGGCGCTTGGCAGCACGAGCCGCTTCGGATGAATCCATGTTCTATTGGTTCGCGGTGAATACTCGCGCTTGAGAGGAAAGAGTTTCTTCTCGGATGAAGCGGGTGGATGATAAGCCAATACGCCACTCTGAACTGTGATTTCCAAGCGAAAGTTGTGATGTTCAGCATGAAAGGTGACGACAGAAAGATTGTTCCCACGCTTAGTCTAATGCTTTGAAAATCGGAGCAGTCCCGACGATCGAAGTCGGCGGAATCCGAGGCGGTGATGGCAGGCCTGCACTTGGAGCAGTGACCAGCGTGATGGTCGGTATGATGATAGGCCGTAGTGCTTGTGGGCGACGAGACGAGAAGGTGAGGTTGATGGCGACGTCCTAGCCAATTTGACTGTATAGAATTGTAGTGGAGTCAGAGCGGGTCAAAGTCGCATCGCGGTGCTTTCATCGGATACTCACCGGCCTCTTTCTTTTGCTTGAGTCGAAAATCTGGAGAAAAAGTGCTGTTCCGAACCTTAGTCCTCTTGGCGCACGCGCACAGTACAGTATAAGCAATCCGGGAATCGGAACTCAGTACGCTGTAAATGGGCGAGCCACCCCTGCAGTTACGTTCTTCTTGCCTTTCATCACCTCCGTCAGTCTCTCTGCGCTGATTGCTACGTAGCAATAGAAAACTTGCCTTCGAAATCGAGTGATCTAACCAAACGTGGTCTGACTAGGTAACTTAGTGAGAGACCCAAAAAAGTACCGCATGGCAACAGCACGCTTAAATCTGGCAAACAAAGAATTAATGCGGCCTCGAAATTCATATTTATTCTTTTTCGCAACAATTTGCCTCAATCGCTCACGACGACCTGACGCAGCCTTTTGATCATTTCGTATCATACCTTAGCTGGAGAGACAGACCACACACGCAGGAAGACAAGAAGATGAGAGGATAGTATCCGAATGGTTGGGTATTGCATCTCCATCGATGAATGAGAATATATCGTCAAAATGCGCGGTCGTTAGTAGTCGTAATTCCCAAATTCCGCTAGTCACGGTAGTACTCGTATTGAAAGTGGCTCCGTCCTTGGGCTGGATATGGTTGCGGCTGTGGATATGGATGTAGTTGTGGATGTTGATGAGGTGGACGCTGCTGCTGATATTGGTAGTTTGCACGCGTCTGCGAGGTTTGCGAATAATAACCTTCCTGCTGCTGCTGCTGCGATTGAGGAGGTTGTTGAGATCTATGCTGCGGAGGAGGCATACTCTGTCTACCCTGAGGTGGCTGTTGCTGGTGGGAGTAACTCTGACTGGGGTGTGGGGGAAGCATCGCCGGTCTCACCCTTCCCTGTGATGGGGTATAGGAATGTCTTGCGTTGGAGAATCCGCTTCCACCTCTTTGTTGAGGCGGCCTTGCAAAGCCACTAGAGCTCGACCCAATCCCTGAGTACCCATACCCTCCACCACCACCACCACCACTACCGGGCGGGATTGCAGGCATGGACGCCCTCACGACCGCACTCCTTGGCACGATCGAGCCCACCTCAAACGCCGTACCGGCGATACTCGTTCGAGTCGCGCTCGTTGCCACGCTCTGTCCCACCACCCCCGCGCTCGACTTACGCTGCTGGGATTCTTTAGCGCGAGCAGAGGTGATGCGCGAAGACGCGCGGTAGGGATCTTCCTTCTCACCGCTTGCGAGTGCCGAGGGTGCAGGGAGGACAAGTTTGCCCTCCTTTGCTTCTTTCTTTGGCAATGGCTGAGTGGTTGGTGCGGGTTGCGAGGCTTGTGCCTTGGCTTGGGCGAGAGAGAGCGATCCCACAGTGATGATTCCCCTTCCCTCCGGAAGCGCGGTTCGAGCGACAGGTTGGGCGTCGGCGGTGGGTTTGATGGGCTTGGACTGGGGGACAAACTTGATCGTCCCTCCCCTTTGAGCCTCCCTCCCAGCAGGGACATCCGCTGGAGCCGGGACAGGAGCAGGAGCAGGAGCAGGAGCAGGAGCAGGAGCAGGAGCAGGAGCAGGAGCAGGAGCAGGAGCAGGAGCAGGAGCGGGACCTTCTTTGCCATACGGATACCTCGCTGGGCTCAACGGACTTGGCAGAACCAAATTCACCAACTTCCCCTTCGGCCCTACTGCCGGTGGCAAGACCTTGCCTGCACCCGTCTTGGAATTTTCTTCTTCGGCGGGAAGCGAAGACGGGATGAGCGCATCAACAAACTTCATCTTACCCGCATTATCGGTGGAGGAGAGCATCTCATCCGCCATTTTTCGCGTCTCCTCTTCGATCGCGCTTTCATATGCTGTTGATTTCGATTTGGCGGCGGAACGAGTGGTGGTAGAAGTAACGCGGCTGATCGAGGGATGTTGCGATGCTGCAATGAGCGACGAGCTTCGGGGCATCGGAGAAGGCTTGCTCGTAGAAGAATTGTTGACGAGGGTGGGGCGAAGCTCGCTGAAAGAATCTCTAGAAGTTTGGATAAGGCGAGAGAGCGGGGAATTGGCGTGAGGGCTGATGCGTGAGGAGTCGGTGCTTTCGTCTCCGTCCTGACCAGAGGACCGGGTTTGGGGGTGCGTATCGATTTTGGATAGAACTGGTTCATCGGATCCCCAAGAGCCGGCTGTGACTTGACGCATGACAGCAGGGCGTGGTGGAGGCTCGAGCTCTTCATGACCAACGATAGACGGCTCGCGAGAAGGAGTGGCGGAAACGGAAGTCCAGTAATTCTTCCACCATCCTGTGCCGTCCGAATCTCCTCCGCTGGTGATGTTCCCTGTTTGTGGTGCTGGACGTGCATCCCCTGGACTCAAGTAGCCACTCTGAGAAGCTTGAGGTTGAGCCGGCGTGGTATTCCATCCAAGCCAAGCAGCGATGCCGTAAGCACCCACACCAGCACCCACTTTCGACTCTTGCCTTTCATGCGACGACTGATCCTGCTCCTCTGCCACGGCGCTCAGATTTCTGCCCTTCCTGCCGCTACCGACTGAGCTCTCTGCGTCGTAGGTGAGCGAGGGAACGTTGGCGAGCTGAATCGTCGGTGTGTGGTACTGCCTGAGTTCAGGATGGTCGTCATTCATCCGCAAGTCGGATTCCTTCCTCGGCTGCATCAGTGCTGCCCGCTCGTATTTTTCGTCCTGGAACCCGTAGTCCGTCTCATCTCCTACAGCAGCAAGCGAAGCGTCGGCTCCGGCATCTAGCAGGTCCAGCTCTGCTACAAGGCGTTGCAGTTCTGCAGCACGGGCGGAATGCGAATCCAATGAAGGCCGAGTGTGTGCAGTTTGGGCTAACTTACTCCCTCCTCGAACGCGAGACGATGGGTTAGGAATGGGAGAGTAAAAATCGGCAGTACGGTAGCTCGGACGAGAGGAGCCTTTGGCGTCCGAATCCGATTCGTCACCCGAATGTGGCTCTTGGCGATGCTTCCAAAACGTCGGTAGAGCTGCTTTCTCCATATCCATCTCTGCATCGAGGTCCGCTGTGCGCTGCACACCGAGTGCGTTGAGCAGGTGCTCGCGCCTCTTGTGGCGGAGATCTTCGGCCAGGGTATAGTTGCGACCTTTGGAACGAGCGGCAATGTACCGAGTGGACTCCTTCATCTCGAAGAACCAATCTCTGAAATCCATTGCGTCGAGCAGAGCACGACCGCGGCGGGTGGTTCTTGTTCGGTCCTCGGGGCGATAAGGGAGGTAGCTGAAAGCCTTGACGTGGATGAAGCCGAACAGCATCATCCAGAAGCATTGCAAGAGCGCATTGATGCCAGCTTGGATCTGTTCGCCAGTGAAATACTCGGAATCTTTGATGACGTTGAAGCTGACAAGGAACGAGAGGAAGGTGTCCTGCCAAAAGGTGAGGAAGACAATGGTCTTGATCGAGAGGAATTTGAGGATGGGCTTGTAGGGATCGACGATTTTGCGAACGGGCATGTAGAGTTGGATCAGGCAGTACATTGCGACGGTCACCGAAATGGAGATGAGCAGCGCGCACCAGACATGCGTGAACCATGGCATCCAACTATGCAAACAGTAATAGCCAAAGTATTCGGTTCCGACAGCGATGAAGGTGCACAGGGGTCGAATGATAGCATACTGGAGTACGCAGACTTTCATGACCCACAAGAAATGCAAGCCTTCCGGTCGGTACTTCCAAGATCCCAACGGCCAGACCCAGAATCGATCACCAACGTCAATGTTGCGGAACACGGCGTGCTGCTCAGCTCTCGTATCTCCTGTGTATGACAGGATGAGGTAGAAGAAGCTCGTCACCAACACCGCCTCATAGCAATCCCTGATGGTCTGATAGTAGAGAGCTTCTTTGTAGAAGAGGTAGGACATGAAGCTGACGATGGCATAGATGGGGACCATCACAAGCAGTCGAACAATATGACGCTGTTGTTGAGGACAGGTGTAGTATGTGAGATGCTTCCAGGTGAGCCAGAACGAGGCAATGGTGGCGATGAGGGCCATGATTCCGCATACGAGCCAGCCGACATCGTGCGCTTTAAAGTCAATCTGACCGTTCTGGAAGAAAGGTTTGGGGTCGGATGGCTTGTCGGGGATGACGGGACAGGTCATGTTGACCATGATGGGCCAAATGCGGGGGCTGAATGCTTGCTCGCGAGAGCAGCCGCTACAGCAAGATGGTGTGGTGGTGTAGGATGGGTATCAATTGGTTGTGCAGCGACTTTGATGAGCGAGCACTGCTGATCAGCAGGTGGCTGAGCGAGCAGATCTGCTGAAGCTGGGTATACGAGGGTCAGAGCATTGTGAAAGAGGTGGCGGGTAATGCTGCCTGTATGGTGTCAGAAGAAGAAGTAGGTGGGATGAAGCGACGATCAAGTCGAAGAGGGCGACGAATGACTGTAGAGGGCGGAAGGTGACAGGCAGAAGTGAAACAGAGACAGTCTTTGACAGGAGGGATGGTCTGTGGTGGAGGGATCCAATCACACGCAACATGGATGTCCTAATCGACACGATCTGTGACTTGCCAAGACCTTCGAGAGGCGCTACCGAAGGCACGATTGTCTCTGTTCTCATCAAAGGCGGACAGATTACAACTCAGGCGGGAGAATGGCGGGGAATAGGAGCTCAACATGAATCAATCTGCATCGACGTTTGGGCCTCATGATTGTTGCAAACGTTCCCTCCTTTTGCCGTTCTACCATTGCTCATCAACGCCTCCTTCAACACGGGCCTTTCAATGATATGTAGCTCGCAGATGGCCGATCGTCCACTCATCCCTTACGCATGCTTCTTCACAGGATTGGCTCGCAATCATGCTCTGCATGTTGGGTCGCTGCAGACAAAGCCGAGGACAAACAGGCAAGCTAGAGTTGGGCTTGAAGCTACAGAGTACATACACGAATGACCGGAGAGTGAAATACGAAGCTCCTGAGTGAATTCTACGTTTGGGTTCGGAGTGTTTGTCAGGGTCCAAGCTGCAACCAACTTTCTTGCTGAAACTTGATCTTGTATTGCCCCCTATGCGCGGATTTGTATTGTGAATTAGAAGGAGTGGAAGTGTGACAGCTGCCATGCAGAATTTGAATTCAGAGCGTTAGGGGCACCGCATGAAAGTTGCTATCTTGCTCGAACAGGAAAGCGCGAGCGAAAATTCGGCAAGTGTGCGACCCAGCGACGTAACAGCTTTGATTCCGAATGCTGGATAGAATGTTGGATAGAAGCGGTGTAACAAATGCAGACTTTGTCGCCTTGGTGATCAACCGTTCTCGGATCAAGGATGACATGCTGTTGAAGTCCGAGCTTCGGTAGAACTCCAATATGGCAATGTTCGGCAGAGGAAAGCAATGCAGCCGACATGGTGCTATGGGAGTTGGAAGCGAAGCGAAAGGCGTTGACAACATCGAAAAGGTCACAGCCACCAACGGAGACCATTCTTTACGCCCAAGCACAGCAACCCAACATCTACAGCACATTCGACCGCACCGCACACTTGTTCTCCTGTGTTCCGAAAAACCCCTCCCTCCGTCTTTTCCTTCCGCCCATCATTGTTGAGCATGCGTTGTAGCTCGGCGATCATGCAGATGACGTCTACAATGCTGAGCTTGACCTTGTGACAAGCTAGAAAACCACTCTAAAAGCATGTCAGGGGCTTTCAAGACGCGTCTCGCTTGGAGAAGGAGGACGTTTTCTTGCCGAAAATAAGAGCGGCCGGTGCATCGGGGTTGGTGAGATGGATCGACAGAGCACGCAGATCCAATCTAGAAGAGATCTGGCGTTTCTTCTCTCGTACACCATCTCGTTTCGAAACTCAGACGGAGCACATGGCAAAGAGAGAAGCGAAAAAAGGAAAAGTCGCAAGCAAGAAGGAAAGCGGAGATAGCAAGGCGGAAAGCAAAGCGGAATCGGGGCTTGCTTTGGCGAGATGAAGCATGCATAGCTGGTGCGTCGGCCTGCATGTGTTTGATTTTGACAAACGAGTCTAGCTTCTTCCGGTTACAGTATTTGTCCTTTTTGACTCAAGCAGAGTGGGAACTGCATGTTCCCGGTTGAAATGTCTCTGTGTCGAAAGCGACGGTTGCGCGGACGCATCTCTGCAACCTCATCTCCGACTTGGTGGGAAGGGCCGATTTGACCGAATCTGGTTTTGGTTGGACCGTTAGCAAACGACGCCCACCCGCAGTCTCTGCTTTGGCTGAAAATTAAAGTTGAGGGTTGCTTGACGCGGCTGCAAACTCGAAACGGCCTTTCCCACACTCAATTTTTGTCTCAAAAATCGTTGCTTTTTTGCTTTTCTCGATTCAAGGTTTTTGCTTGTTGGTGGCGGCTTCTGCTCACCCGCACTTTGTCCCTCTGCCATGGCCCGAATTCTTTTGTTTTGCTTGGCCCTGTTTGGCAAGCAAGCAGAGCTCAGAATACAGAACCAAGTCGAGAGAAGGTACAAATGCTGTGATACGATAACTACAACTCTTGGTGGCACCGCTGTCTTGATGCCCTCTGCAAGTTTGCCTAACAACCGCTGCAAATTTGATGAGTTACGCCACCACCATTTGCTTCACACAATTCACCGATGCGAATCCGCGATCGTCCTGTTTTCTATACAGAGAATTAAGATTGAGGCGAAGCCATTATCGTACAACCAAGTCTCTTTCAATACTTGAAGCAGCGATCGACAAGTGGGCGTTGAGCTTGTGACGGTTGGAGTTGGAAGCGGGGCACCAAATTCGTCCTTTTCCTTTATCGCACCGTTCTCACTCACCAAATTGAGGATCAGCCGTCTCCTGTCTTGCGCCCTAAATTTCGAAGATCCCAAAATTGACTTGTGTCCGTGCGCCCTCATCTGAGCACGCTTTCATGCCTTTCGAGTCTAAAAACCTTTTTTTCCTTCCTTTTTTTTTCTTTGAAAATTCTTGAGGATTTTCCCATATCGGAACTCACGCAGGCCCGAACGGCTCGCTTAGAGACGACAGAATGAAAGATGCGCTAAGCGAGCCCGAACGCGTCGGCCACACACTTGCTTTGACGGCGGCTGCATTCTTGGACTCAAGTCAAACACAGAGGTGGCAAAAAGTGAGAGGATCACGTCAACATCACATCTCGCTTTGAATGAGTTGAATGCAAACCAAGTGTTCTAGCGTGTGCTCTCGCCCCTATAAGATGTCCTGCATAACACGAAGAGAGCCAAATACTGGACGATGAACAACTTCAAGAAACGTGTTTCGAGGGCTGCTGGGTACGGCTCTGCCCAATCCGAAAATCGTCTTGCCTAGCCACGCGAGCAGAATTCATCAAGATCAGAGACAGCAGAACAGAGAACAGAGAACAGAGAGCAAAGGAGGGGGAAAATGAAATTTTCATTTTGTTTCTGACGGCGAGCTTCGGGCTTTGTGGGAGCCACGGCAATATCAAACAAAACCAAGAAAAAAAAAGAGGAGAATCGCGGCTCTTGAACTCTGTGCGGGTGAGCTTGTCTCACTTTCGACAGCTCGTTGAATCAATTTTGTTACTTTGGCTCAAAATGGGGTACAGTATGGATGATTCGGCAGAGGGCAGATTGTGTGAATGTATGCTTCGCGCCTTGGCTTTTCTTTTGCGCTCTCTATCACTCTCGCCAAACTTTGTGCCTGCATCTGTCGTGCGCGATGGAGGCTGTACTGCACTGCACTGACTGCACTGTAGACCACTTCGGCCAATCTGTTCCGGCGAACGAGTACACAGTAGTACTGGAATAGTAGAAAGAAGCTAGATTACGGTTGTCGTTCTTCCGTTGTGTAGCCACACTGCGGACCGACTGTTTTTCCCATTGGAAACAGAGTCAACATTGCGCCAGGCAGCTGGGCTAAACGCAGAAGATCACGCCTCCGATCCCACTCCGCTTCAAGTGCATCGTTGAAACAGACCCACTCTCAAACCACATTCACAAACAAGTTGCATGTACAGTGCAAGCATTCTCATGGTCGACGTTCGAGTCGCACCCGTTGGAAAACTCAATTACCGGTAGGACCAGAAGGATTGAGGCGGAGGAGGAATTCAGACCACGTTTTGACATTTAAATTTTAATTTAATTAATCATTGAAATTCGAGCACTTTGCTGGGCGTATGGACAGAGTGTGTTTGTGTGTAATGTTGTGAGAGTATCAAAGCAACAAACGCATTTTACAATTTCACCGCCGCCACAATGCAGAATCATGCACATGCGCGTTTGTGCGACACAGAGACACACTCTCTCAGACTCCGCCTGCTACAGTACAGTACTGTACCGTACAGCACAGATTGACATGAGCGGAGCAAATCCAATTTGTTATTGTTGTTGTTGTTGTTCTTCTTCTTCTGCTCAAATGCGAGAGCTCTCTCTCTTCTCTCTCACGCCACCCGGTTGCTCTCTTGTGCGTTCGCCGACCATGCCCGTTTGGCTCGACCTGATCGCCGTTCAGTGTCTTCCTATCTCCCTCTCTCTTCTCTTGCAAACACCGTTGCGAAGGCTCAACTGCCTTCTCTTTGCTTCTTGCACAAAGTGAAACCGTCGATTCGCCACCGCTCCATACAGTAATTCCAGATCTGCATCTTCCCAAAACCCTTGAGCCCTGTTGTTCCGCCGTACGCCATCATTGTCCATGTCCATGTGTGTACCTGCTGCTACCGTCTGTGCTTCCTTCGCTTGGGCGAGATCAGTCAATTCGACCTTCGTTCTCTTGTTCTGCCTGCCTGCCTCCCGCTCGTCTGCCGCTCGTCCCGTCAAAGCCCCACCCTGAGACGCTCGCCATTATTACCCGTCTCGCCCCCATGCGGTCGTACCACTAGTCAGGATGCTGCTTTGTCTCTAATCTCTCATTTTTATCCAAGCCCAACTTCGCCGCTTCCCTACTAACCCCGTTCTTTCCGTCTCTGTCCGTCAGACGCTTCCTCAAACAACTTAGATCCCTTCTTTCGGTCTCCATACTTCTTTGATTTCCCTCCTTTCCCCTTCCACCTTCACCCCCACCACCTATCCTCCCTCCATCTTCATCTTCATCACCCGCCATCACATTTCCCCTTTTGCTCCGTTTCCTTTCCTGTCCTCATCTTCCTCCCCACCCCATCGCCGGAAACAAGATAGAAAATGAAGACCACAACATTGATTGCCGCCGCCACTTTGGCTGGCGCTGTGGCTGCCAACCCAGTCGCTTGGACCAAGGTCTCTCCCCGTAGCGAGATGGCCGCCCGCATCGCCGAAAACTCGCAGCTCGCCGCTCGCTCTATCACCAACGACGCCGCCAAGTTCTCCTCCAAGCAGTACGACTACATTGTTGTCGGTGCCGGTACTGCTGGTCTCGCCCTGGCTGCTCGTCTCTCCGAGAACGGCAAGTACAAGGTCGGTGTTCTCGAGGCCGGTGAATCCGGTCTTGACGTCGGCATCATCGACACTCCCGGTCAGTTCGGTGCTGACCTCGGCACCAAGTACGACTGGAACTACACCACTGTTGCCCAGAACGGCATCCCCTCCGGCGGCTGGCCTCGTGGAAAGGTCCTCGGTGGTTCCTCTGCTCTCAACTTCCTCGTTTGGGACCGCTCGTCTCGTTACGAGATCGATGCCTGGGAGCAGCTCGGCAACCCTGGATGGAACTGGAAGAACCTCTACTCGGCCATGAAGAAGTCCGAGCACTTCCACGCTCCTTCCCAGGATAACGCCGACCTTCTTGGTGTCAAGCCCGTAGCTTCCGACTACGGCAGCTCTGGCCCTATCCAGGTCGCTTTCCCCAACTACATCTCCCAGCAGGTTCGCCGATGGATCCCCGCTCTCATGTCGCTCGGCATCCCCAAGAACGACCAGCCTCTCGCTGGTGAGAACGTCGGTGTCTCGCAGCAGCCTTCCGACATCAACCCCAACAACTACACCCGTTCCTACTCGGCTCCCGCCTACCTCTTCCCCAACCAGGCTCGCAACAACCTTGACGTCTTGACCAGCGCCTTGGTCTCCAAGGTCAACTTTGACACTTCCTGCGGTGACCTCTGGGCAAGCGGTGTCACCTTCACCTCCAACGGTCAGACCTACACTGTCAACGCTACCAAGGAAGTCATCCTTTCCGGTGGTACTGTCAACACTCCTCAGTTGCTCGAGCTTTCCGGTATCGGCTCCAAGGATGTCTTGAACAAGGCTGGTGTCAAGGTCCTCTACGAGAACCCCAACGTTGGCGAGAACCTCCAGGACCACACTTACTCTGCTACCGTCTACAACCTCAAGCCCGGATTCCAGACTCTGGACTCTCTCCGATCCAACACCACTTTTGCTGCCGAGCAGGCCGCTGCTTACAAGGCCAACCAGACTTCGATCTTGACCGAGACTGTCCCCTCGATCTCGTACGTTTCGCTCGAGCGCGTTGTCGGACAGGACAAGGCCAAGTCGATGATCGCCGAGGTGACCAAGTACGTCAGCTCTTCTCGTGCTCCTTACAAGGCTACTCTTCAGAAGCAGCTTGAGTTCCTCAACAACTACCCGGACAAGGTTG
The DNA here is from genome assembly GCA_023212835.1 of Pseudozyma thailandica. NCBI lineage: Eukaryota > Fungi > Basidiomycota > Ustilaginomycetes > Ustilaginales > Ustilaginaceae > Pseudozyma > Pseudozyma thailandica. Next base: position 574,825 of record JALCCH010000007.1, read on the forward strand.
GTCAGATGGAGCTCATCGGCATTGACGGCTACTTTGCCGGTACGGGAGCTCCCAAGCCCACCGAGACTTACTTTACCATCTTGGCTGCCAACCAGCACTTGTTCTCGCGTGGTAACATCCACATTCAGTCTTCGGACCCTACCAAGTACCCGCTCATCGACCCTAAGTACTTCTCGGTTCCTTTCGATGTCGAGATCTCCACGGCTGGTACCAACTACACTCGTCAGATCGGTCTTTCCAAGGCTTACTCGGACATGGTCGTGGGACAGTACTGGCCCGAGCCCAACACTGACTTGACCAACTACACCAAGACCACCTCGGTGACCGAGTACCACCCTATCGGAACTGCGTCGATGCTTCCCCGCAACCAGGGCGGTGTCGTCGATGCCAGCCTCAAGGTGTACGGTACCATGAACTTGCGTGTTGTTGACGCCTCGATCATGCCTCTGCACATTGCGGCTCACATCCAGGCCACCATCTACGGTGTCGCCGAGTACGCCGCTCAGATCATCAAGCGTCAGGCCTAAAGTGTCAACTTTCTGCTGCTGTATCTATACAATTCAATCTGGGCTCCAGACGACCGCACTCTGGGCCATCAGGTCATTAAAACACAAAGAGTAACTTGCTTTGTTTTCTGCTTTTCGTCTTCACTCTCATTATCAACTACTATACCTTGGGGGGGCATTTCTCTTTCTTTCATTGCTAGATTTACTCATGTCTTTTAAACGAAGCCAAAAACACTTTTTTTGCAATATCTTATCATGATCAGAACCATCTTTTCTCTTTTTTTGCTTTGTGCTTGATGTCTTGGGTCTCGTGCTATCTTTGACAGCAGCATCGAACAAGATCGCCGACCAAGCTATACTGATTGATACGACGCAGCTACCAGCCTTATCAATCGGGTTCTAGTGTGGACCGTGTTGTAGCAACCTATCAAACACGCTCTGCATTCGCTGGATCTTCCATCGATCCTTTTCAAAAGCCTGTTGAGCCCTCTCTAAATTCCTTGCACTCTTTTCGTTGGACCTGAACCACTCCCACCTATTGAATTGTTCGTTTAAAATGTCTTGATCTTGTTCGGTCAATCTGGATTCCTCCTTCTCTCGCACAATGCTGCCGCAAACACACAACGTAACGTCAGCACTGAGAGCGGAGGGAGGGAGGGAAGGAAGGGGGGAAAAAGGAGAGGGGAGGATGGCTTACTAGCGGAGGCCGTCGATAGCGACGCGACGGATGTGAAATTGGCGAAGTTTTTCAGGATCGACTTGGGTGCCAATCATAAAGTCTTCGAGCGTGGTGGAGTGGAAGACTTTGTAAGAGCCCCACCAGGATGGCGGTTCTGAAGTAGCCGTGGGATTGCGTCGCAGGAGGTTTGCGGACGAGACCGTCGCGGCGAGGAGCATGGCTGGCAGGAGGAGGATGGAGAACTTCATGGTGTCAATCGTGATGGGATGTGCGCTCTGACAGACCTTTCGGGATGTCGATACGAGTCAGCATTTATACCTTCGGATGCAGCCAGACTCACGCCAAGGCTGAAACCAGCGATTGCGTACATTGTGTGTGAGAGATCAACGCATTGCCATCTAGCATTTGCGCGTGTGATCCAAGGATCCGCGTTGCAAGAGACACGTGCGAGATCTCACACCATGTTGACAACAGCGTACGTGAGCAGGTTGATGCTGCTGCTGTTCCGACTTATGTACATGAGACCGATCACACGAATCGACAGTCACTCCCACCGTGGTCTCTTGTACTCGTACTCTTCGACCGAATCGCCCCCCACACAACACATGAGAAGGCTCGGATTTCGCTCCCAGCATAGGCGGAGCAACTGCCCGCTCCCGATACTGCCTTGGCATGAGCGACCCACAGAATGCCTCACCCTCATGATTCCGCCTCTGGCAAAAGCCTGTGAACGCGATTGTCTCCCACATCTTGACCCATCATGCTCAGGATTCACGCGTTCTGTATGGCGCACTGGTTTTGTTTCAACCTCGATCGATTCCAAGATAAAACTTGAACTACGCATCAAGAACCTTGACCCAACCTTTCCATACAACAGTCAACTCGTCTACGTAGTCAGATGAGAATTCTCTCTCACCAATCTATCGAAAACCTTTTGCATATCTTGAATCCCCCTCTTGTCCTGTTCAAACGCCTCACTTGCTCTACTCAAGTCGTGCGGATTCGTCTCTGTTCCTTTGAAGCTTTTCCAATCATGAAACTGTTTCCCCAAGATTTGCCTCTCCTGCGGGGTGAGCAAGCGGGCGTCGTTCGCCAGCACCATTCTGCAGTTGACACATGCCGTCAGCATCAGGAAGGGAGAGCGGGCTGACTGCGGGGGGAAAGGGACTTACTCTCGGATCTTATTCGCAGCAAGGCGACGCACGTGGAAGTCGGCCAGCTGTTCGCGGTCTACTTCGAAATTTCGGATGAAAGGTTCGACGGGAACGCCGGTGAAATGACGATAGTGTTCGATCCAGAGGGGGATCGAGGATCGACCGTTGTATCCGGCAGGAAAAGAGCCAAGCGGAGTCAGAGGAGGAGACGGTCGAGAATAGCCCCGGCTGCTGAAAGCTTCGATTAGCGGAACGGCTTGAACGGCGCCCAGGAGCAGCATGGCAAGAAAGATTTGGATAGGCTTCATACTGTTACCGACTAGAATGAGAGGATTGATGGGGTGTGGATGACGGTTTTGGTGAAAGCTGACGAGTAGGGAGGGAGACCGTGTAGCATGGCATGCCTTATATGTTGAAACAAAAAAAAATGTCGCTTCGCAGGGACCCAACTCGTTCGAGCTCCTGCTGTGCGAACGAGCATGGTTGGTTGTGAAGCACGGAATCAGCGTTGATCATGACAGATGCTGTCGATCCAAGCATTGCACTGCTACGAGATTGCTCCTCCCCACGCGCGTGTGATCGACCACAGAAAGCATGCTCTGCTACCAACGGAAACGGTGCACAACACGTCTCACACGAACACGTCAAAACAGTCACACAACATGTCAAAATACTCGGCTCAAACTGACATTCGGATGACACAACGACTGGATTGCCTGCAAGGTCGCTCATTCCAATTGGTCGATCTTTCTTTCGTCTAAGGAAACTTAGTACTAGCTGCCGTCGGTTGAAGAATCAAGTTCGTATTCACACGTCTTTGCACACAAGCGAAGGACTTTCGGACACACCCGTCGGTTTTAAGAATGATGTTGCTGACTACAACAAGCTTGTGGTACGACAGAGAATTACAAAGCAGGACATCGGTGTCGCCTCAATGAGGGTCATGATGCATCAACCGTTCAAAAATTCCTTCCATATCTTCGATCTTTCTTTTGTCCTCTTCAAACGCATCGGTGACTCGATCCAACTCTCCAGGGCTATGGTACCTGTCCTGCAACCCAGTCCAATCATTGAACGTCTGTCTGAGAGCTTGCGCCTCGTATGCCGATAGCAGATGCGAATCTTGCGCTAAGATGGCTCTGTTTGCACCAATCATGAATGTCAGAATTGGCTTATCCTATCCCAATCCATCTTGTCTTGGAGATACTTACCTTCGTGTCTCGTCCACTGCCATTCTTCTCGCGTGGAAGGTACGAAGAGCGCGAGTGTCGATTCTGTTATCCACAATGAGCGGCTCCAACGGTCTCCTGCCGATTTGCTGGTAGAGCGGGGACCAGCGAGAGACGGATAGTCTGCGATGGGTCGACGCGCCTCCATGCCCTAGCTCGTTCTGTCTGACAGGAAGGGTTCCGGAAGATGGCTGCTGAACTCGACCTGGAGTAGGCTCAGGAGGTGATGGATGGGTTGGGACGCGCGATGGTCCATCTAGCAGCGTCGGTCGTGGCGGAGGTGTCACGGCCGTTGGCCCAGACAGCGGCGGCTCAGTGAATACAACTCCACCCGGAGAGGGAGCAGACGGTGGCAAGCCTGCAACTACTGGGCTCGGCTCCGGGGCAGGAGGCGGCGGACTGTCAAACTCTCCCCCAGACGTGGGAAAGGGCGGGGGTACGGCGGTGACGGGATTCGAGACTGGGTTTGGCAGAGGTGGCGGATAGACATTGGGAGAAGGCAAAGATTTCAGAGCTGGAGATGGGACCGGGCTTTGCACTGACAAAAGGTCTCTGTTACCGGAGTCTTCGAAGCCAAGAGCAAAGAAGGCCGCTCGATTGAGCAGAATCATGCAAAGTGCAAAGGTCAGGTGCTTCATGGCAATAGATGCAGATCAATAGCAGATGTAGCTTCGAGATGCACAACAAAGGTTTGGATCAGGTATGCAATCAAAGTACGGCTCTACTGCTCAGTTTAAGTATGTTTCGATCCTTCAGACTCGCTCAGGAATACAGTAAATCCAGCACGATGACCCCGCTACATTGAGCTGTTGAGGCGCCCAATTGTTCGTACTTTGCTGTCAATTGTGATGAACCTGCCATCATTGTCGTTTTCAATTGTCTCGCAAGCTCGTCGCCCTGACGATCGTCCTCGTGTGTGACTCTGTGCTTTTGTTACACTCTGACAAGCTCGAGGATGCGTCACAGAGATCTTCGCAAAGTTGCAAAGCGTGCGACTAGGATGCCACAGCTTAGCTTCAGAAAAACCTTGAGAAGCAACAAACGTGATAGTGTCTCTTTTCTGCTCAAGAAGATTGCTAAAGCCCTCATGAGCGTGTACAGGCGGTATAGTTTTAGCCCTGAACACTAACAGGAGGGCAACGAGGGCATCGGAATGCACTGATTTATAGCCGAGTTGATCTCGCAGCTCAAAAGTGTCGAGTTTCTTGCATCGCTAAGCATCATCAAGCGATGATCTCACCGAAGACGTCCATGATAACACCTTCGACCCTTTTGAGCTTGACCCTATCCTGCTGAGATTCCACGGTGATGGCAAGGTCCTTGCTTGCTTGGATTGTCGAGGACTACTGACTCGTGAAAGATTGCTTCCAGTGCCTCTTTCTGCCGAGGCGTCGTGATGTGCGAGTAGAATCACGAAGGATCTCGCTAGATTTGCAAGGTGCTTGATTCATTTTGCTCAATGCAGCTGATACAGCGGCTGCAAGGTATTCCAAGAATTTGTAGGATTCGGCTGGTACTGGTATCTTATTCATCTGCATCGTACCAAGGCCAGGACCACTCGAAGTTGATAACATTTGACACAATGGTTCATGGAAAAGGCCAACTTCTTGTAGACCAGCGAAAATTGGTCGAATCTTGTCAGACATCATGAAATGAAGCATGTTGTCAAATCTAACTCTGCATTGGAGGACTTGTGAACGGGCGGTGGGTGTCATGAGACTGTGGGATCCGTGGTGGGTCTCACAACAAATGCCATAAGCTGCAGCGTTGGTGGGCTTCCTTGTTCCAAGTGAAGATGCACTCGAACGCACATCCTGCAGCTGGTGAGCGAGATTAAATACTGTAACGACCTTGAAGGACTCTGAAGCATGTCGAGCTGCTACGACTCGTTCACAGACCTATTCCAGATTGACACCGCGAGCAATGATACCAGCAACTGTCTGCTCGAGTCTGTCGATGTGCTGAAGCTCTTGCTGCCAAGCAATGACGATGCGATTGAGTTGATGCGGATTGGAAATCTCTTCTTCAAGGTCGTTCCAGACATGAACCGGCTGCGAAAGGGCTGCAACTTCGTCTGGTCCAAGTCCTGATACCCCTTGCAACAAGATTCTCCTGAGCAAGAGATACAGAGGTTGTCAGAGAGCTTGCTAAAAAAAGTCCCGTGGGATACGACTTACCTACGAATGTCCTCCAGAGCCATGAGTCGTCCTTTGAAGAAGGCGAAACGATTTAGAGATACTCGATTGCCCACCATGAAAGGAAACATGTGTGTCTGATGGAAAGATTGGAGGTAATCGCTCCACCATGTTGGCAATGGATGTCCTGACGTACTGTCGACTACCTTCTGAAGACTTGCGGGCTCGCCGCGTTCGGATTTCGGCAGGATGGGTACCGTAGTCGAAGAACAAAGGAAAGCTCCCACGATACTGCACAAGGCGAGTAAGCGTATGTTCTTCATCGTTGACGGTCGTGCTGTCTCGAGCAAGGCTAAGCGAGCGTCGGAGACACGATGACGAGACTCGTCAGATATGCTATGAGGAAAGAGTTGTTAGCTGTCTTTATAGACAAGCAGCGTGTACACGCACAGACTTACGAGGATAATGTCCTTCGATTCAGGCAGGACCAGAGAATGCTCAGAGCATCGAGTGGCTTGAAGAGCGCCCGGTACGAGCGATATTCTCACGCTTTCTAGTCGATGATCCATACAGTAGCAGTAATCACTGCCTCGCCGCATGCTCGTCTTCCAGCGATGCAAGGGTAGTCGTTGGCGCTTCAACGTTGCGTCATGAGCAGAATGGCTGCAATGTACTTCATCTCCTTGCTTCGCAACAGCGATTTGAAGCACAAAATATAGCATCAGCGGCAGTTTACTTGGATTGCTCGGCAATTTCCGGAAGATTTGTATGGGTATGCATGTTTCGCAACGGCCATTTATCGCGGGCATCGGTATCCGTTTGGTGAATATTTATCGTGAACATGTTGGACATAAGCCATGAATGAGAAGTCGGATCGTGTCGTCAAACGTTGCATCAGCCGCCTTCAGTGGTGATGAGGCGAATCGCTGTACAAGAGGAGCCACGCCTCCAGCCTTTTCCCCATAGTTTCGAGATTTGATTCAAATGGGACCTTCAACACCTGATTGTTGCTCTATGCGCTCGCCAGCCTAGCTATCTGACACAAGACAGTCGACATTGCTCGTGCATATCCGAGAAGACCACCAATGCGCCTCAGCTTATGCTCATTGGGGCTTCAGGCTCTGGTCCTTGCAAGCATATTCGCATCGACGAGTGCTCCCCAGGTCTCCTCGAGGGTACGCCACGAGAGTCGCGCGCAACTTATTCGATCCGTACCTTCCTGGTGGGCGGAATACACGCTACAATACCGACACCCAATTCAGGACATCTTCGCTGGCAATCGAGTGCTGAAGGACGAGTTCAGCTACTTCAAGGACCGCTCTGCTTCCTTGAATGATTTGAGGCTGTAAGTACGCGTTCGAACACCGCATACCATCCAACTCATGCTGGAAAGCTGATTGAAGCCGAGCCGCATTGAGACCTTCCGTCGAGCAGTAAGGTGCTAGATCAGGCGGGTACAAAGCTTGATGTCCCAGAGTACTTGACCCTCGCCCGGCCTTTGAACAGCTGGCACGAGCTACACGATGAGTTCACAAGTCCGCACGATCTTCAACGCGCGGTCTCGAGCTTCGAGCAAGACAGGAAACGAATCGGCGAATGGGAAGTGCTGATAGTTGATTTGACGAAGAGGAGAGTCGTTCATCGATGATGGCAATTGGTTCCAACGGCGTCTGCATCTCACCGCTAGTCGGCGTGGACAGCAGAAGTTCGATTTTCCAACCAGGTATTGGACAGGCACGGAGTCGACATCGTTGACAGCCTTGAGTTACCGCTCACCGACCAAGCGGCTTCCACTTGATCGTTGGCGGATTTATCCTTAGCAATAATGCAAGAAGTCGGATCAAAGCAGATACTACCGTGGGGCTACAACACCTTACTGAATTCAACATCTCTGAAGCTTTCTGATCGGTGTCGAGCTCCTCAATAACATTGATCGATGAAACCTGCGAAAACAGTCAGGATCCGGACTGCAGCTTCAGCACGTCGTGACGTTTACGATAGAGTCATCGGTCTGGAAGGCCATTGTCAACACCAACATCGGTAGCATGCAAGGGATGACAAAACCCACGCATCGGTGAATTTGTGGCGCGCAGTCGCACGCTTGGTGCATAAATGACATGTTTCGGCGTGGGTTCCTTGTTGCCTCGCCATATCGAGTATTGACTTACAGGAAATGAATAGGTCTGTCTCTTTTGGGGCCTGCCGGAATATACATAAGGAACAAGGATGGGAACCCTTCGTTTTCTCATTCACGCAAAACACCTGCACCTCCTTGGCCTGCAACATCGACCATCATGGTGAACGCAATGCTCTACCTATCGGCAATAATGCTGTGCGCGGCTTCAAACGTTGTTGCAGCACCCGCTCACTCGGTCAATACGCTCGCAGCGGACCTGTCCAGCTCGTCTCATGTTTCTGAGAGTCAACAGCCGGAATGGTGGCGGAGCTATCACGCCTTCATCCGCAGACAACCTCGCAGCTTCATCAAGGGCAATAAAATCGACCGTCAGCGGCTGATCGATTTCAAGCTTCGACTCGCAGAGATGGAGAAAGTTCGTTGGTGAGTATCGCCTGCCACGTCATATGTCGCTTCTCTCGCTTCTGTCTTACACATCTCCCTCTTTCTGGGTGTTCATCATACCGTACAGGCGCGTGCTGGATCAAGAGTATTCAAGACTCAACCAAAGACAGATCGATACACTTCGAAGTCGCTTCTACGATTGGCATGAGTTCCTCCCCTTTATTGAGAATGACAATCCTCACGAGCTGTGGAGGGCGTCGATAAACTTTCAACAGGACCGGAAGAAGTTGTTGGAGATAGAAGATGTGCTGGATGAGTTGGCAAGCCACCACCGGAATTAAACCCTATGTCGACGGGAGTACCGTCGCACCGCTACCGTACCGCACGAATGGCTATGCAGACTTTCTCATTGTTCTTCTGTAATTAGAGCTGCGGGACGGATGCTCACATGACAATAGTCGACTTCGCTTGTTGCACATATTGGTGCGTGGGTTTGTTCGAGAACGAAGGCGGTCGAGAAGAGATAAAGTGGGTTCGAACCCGCTCTGGTGCATGGTGGGGAGCACACGAATGGAAGCAAGGTCCCACGTATAAGAAGCACTTGAGGTTTGCAGCAGCTGAAGACCGTGAGCCGCACCATCACCCGAAAGGTCTCGATAGCCATTCGTCTTCAGAGAATCGTGTCTAGATAGGCAATCGTGTCTGAACATGGTCAAGGCTTTCACCCTGCTCGTTGTGCTCGCTTTCCTTTTCCATGCCGTTGCTCAGCCCGTCAGGCCGCCGGGCCAACATCTTTTGCCAGGCTCTGCAATTCCGCCGTCTTCTGCAACCACGAGCGATCACCTCGTCACCCCACGTATGACCACGCCGAATAGTCATGACCCCAGCGAGCCTAGCAGAGAAGATCCAGCCAAAAGACCTCGAGTCGACGACCTGCCCGGATCCAGCCGCTCTTTGCACCGCTTCCATGAAAATGAAGCGTCGCTCGACCTTGCTCTGGAAGAACAAGCCCTTGCACGTCTGAAGATGACCCGATCCGACCCTTTCTGTAAACCCATTGTCAACTTCCACAAGCAGCACGTCTGGATCTTGCCTTCCATGGAACTTCCGCCCAACATAGCGAAAGAGTTTCGAAAGTACTACTCCACATATCAAAGCCACTTCCTCATCCGAGGAGCCGAACATAGCTTCAGAGACCCCGACTTCCTCTTCAACATCCTTAACGAAGGCTCATCGCGCGATCGAATTAGACGCGTCAGGCTCTTTGTCGAATCAATGATCCGCAATGCTAACCAGCTGCAGCTCGATCCCGCTCGTCTCGAGTATTTGCAGGCGCTTTACACGAGGTTCAATGAAGTCGATCGATTGATGACACCCGTCCCAAACGAGATCTTGCACTTATGGGAGCGTGAGGCGGCAGAGGTACCAGCCGAGTTTACAGAAGACGAGCCATGGGGCTATGTCATCGAGGCTCGTTTGGGCAAGCTGTTACATCACGCAAGACGACTGATGCATGATTTCGGATTCGTGTATAGGCTCGAGATCGAGATGGATCGGATAAAGAATCATCTCGATTCTGCAGCTGCTCGCAAGCTCGTTCGTAGAGCTCAAGGGGATCAAGCACCGAGCGAGCTGGAAACCGACACTGGAGAGGCTGCAGGACCTTCGGCCTCCAGTACAAGTACCGCAATGGCATCAGCGGACGTAGGATCGACGAGTGCACCAAGAACAAGGGAGGAAACGATGCGGCTGTACTTTCTGAAGCCTGAAGAGCCGCACGCAGAGCCTCTGATCGATTTTCTTTCGCTGAACGCTCCTATTTTCCATCCTGAACTCGTCCCGAGAGAGGTTGTCAAGCACATCGCCAGTGCCTACCAGCCATATCGGGACCATTATGCGCCACGGGGCTATGGTGTCAACCCTCAAGACCACGAGCTCTTCGACACTCTGCTTAATCTTCGTGAGGGTAGACGCCGTGTCATCCAAATGAAGACCATGATCTCGACTCTGCTCCGTCTAGCAGACGAAATGCACCTCGACCCGATCCGAATTGCGTTTCTGCAGGCAGTCAAAAGTCGCCTCGAGGAAAGCGGTGCCATCTTGACGCCATCTGAGGACGAGCTCATCGCTCAATACCATCAGAGGGTGGGCGAAAGGGCTCAGCATGTACCTTTTGGCTGGGGACCGCAGAGGAATTTGGCCAAATGGAATGAAGGTCGACTCTTGGGAAGAGAGAAGAAGATTGAGCATTATTCAGGACGCCTTGCGGCCGATTTTCAGTTCATGTTTCGAATCGAGGCGGAATTAGATGACTTGCTCCAGAGGGCCAAACAGACTGGTGGACATCTTGCTCGCAGGAGTACTGCGTGGTTCGACGATAAGAGTCGCCGCGTTGAAGTATTCGACTCTCACGTCCGCGGAACGAGGCTACAGCGCCGAGCGTTCGACGACGAAGCATCTACCAGCTCTGCACCTCCGGCTGCATCTGCTTCATCTAATCAAAATCACCAAGGCTCTCCAGGACGCTCACTTTCCACCTCGCGCTATTGGACATTAAGCTCGAGCCCGATTAAGGATCGCAAGACTTCTGACTTCTTGCCTAGGTCGCGTCAAGCTACACTGAGAACGCTAGGCATGTCCACAAATGATCCAGAAGCGGCTGCCATTACCAACTTTCACTCCAAATACGCCCTGGTCATCCGGCCTGGATCGGTTCCTCGAGAGATAGCTCTGCGCTTCTCCAAAGCGTACGCTGCATATCAATTCCTGCACCCAGAAAGAGGCTTGATGATCAGCGAACGTCTATACAGCGGACGTGATGGTGGATCGCTTATATACGATGCTGAGCAAGGTCGTGACAGGTTCCATAGAATGAGATTATTCGTACGGTGAGTCGGACGTAGCTGCATTCCTCTGACTGTCTCATGTCCCGTTCTCTGTGCTGACCCTACTATTTCATCTCTGTTATCTCATAGAGGAATGCTATCGCATGCCAGAGAGCTGCATCTTGACCAAGACCGGATCGACTACCTCCAAGCCCTCGACGCTCGGTTCCAAGGTGCTGCAAAGCTTATGACTCCAACGTGGGACGAGATTGAGCGCGAGTACACTCGAAGAATGTCCGAGCCGAGCCGCCTACGTTCAGGGATCGCCAATCAAGTCGATCATTCAATCTGGAGGTCGGTCGCAAACAGGGCCACTTTCGAAATGCTCCAAAAAAATCGAAGGCGTCTGGACGTTGACTTCCATTTGCTGTTTCGATTTGAGGTCGAGCTCGACAGGTTGATGGAGAGGATACGGACGAGCGATGGGCATCTCGTTCGACGAAATCTGGAACGCGGGCTAGACCCGAGTGAACAGCCTTTCGTCCACCCGATCGCAGTCTCTCAGCTTGACAAGGAGATCGAAGACGTGTCTCACACTGCGCTTCCTGTCAAGGACCCAAAAACGCAGCGGAATTCCAGTCGTGCCGAAAAAGCCCAGCTGCAAAAGCGGAACCACAAAGACCTCCCCTTCCCTGAAACAGAAAGCTCGTCGCAGCATATACAACCGACATCTTCGCAGCGTTTTGACTTACGTCCAAGGCGCATAGACGATGCAGGGCAGAACGCGGACGTCCATCCTCTAGTGGTACAGCTCCGAGAAGCGCGCCAACTCCGAGCTGTTCATCGTGAACTTCGAGCCCTGGGTCTGAGTCCAAACGACCCCGGGGCAATGGCTGTTCTGCGGTTTCGACGACAGGCCGGCAACTTGCTCACGCCCATCTATGGCGATCCCCGACAGCGTCAACGTCTGGTCGACATTTTCCGACCCTACCAGGCAGCAGTCCCCATTCGCGGCTCGGCCTTCAATTTCGACGATCTCAGTTTAGTAACACACAACATGCTGGAGAACGAAGGTCGCGATCGATTTCGCTTCATGATCCCCATCATCTCGCACATGATCGAACATCGAGCTTCGCTTGGGTTGGATCCTGTTCGAGTGGGGTACTTGCAGGCCCTCTACGACCGGTTCCGCGAGACAGAGGCGACCATGACCCCGACGGCGACAGAGTATATCCGTGTGGCAGAGTCCGAAGCTCTTGCAGCAAATCGGGCTCGGGACACCGGCCGAATATCGGAGGAAGAGCATCTGAGATTGCAAAGGCAGATCGTCCAAGAATCGAGGGACAGGATTGATGATCGAGCCCAATTGGTGAGGCAGCATGCGAATAGGTGGCTGAGAGATTTGAACTTTGTCAATCATCTGGAGAGGGAGCTGGAGCAGGCCATCCATGGTTTGCCGGAGAGGGTTGAGTCTGGCGCACGCTTAGTTTCTCGCGATGTCAAAGCGCCAACCCCTGAAGGACTGATGGAGCATGACCTGGGCCTCGGCCAACGAACCGAGGTTTTTGGCAATGTTAAGACTATGCATCAGCTCGCCGCCACACACATGGTCGAGCCGCTCAAAACGAGACTGGACACGCTCCTTCAGCTTTCCACCAATGAGAGGAGTCTCCGCAAGAGACGAGTGGACGACGTCAACCTGAACCAAGGACCGAATCTTCTTGGTGCCCGACGACGAACAGTCGACGAGGAGCTCACGGCTCTCGGACTGACACGAGAAGACTCAGGAGCGATGCCTATCCTGAGGTTTGCACGTCTGGACGAAGACTTGCTCACACCCATGCACAACGACATTCGCCAGCGTCAGCGTCTCTCGGACATCTTTCGACCTTACCAAGCCGCCGTACCAGTCCGCGGCTCGTCTCTTGACTTCAGCGATATCTCCCTGCTTACACAGCATTTGTTGGACGGTCATGGGCGTGATCGGTTCCGTCACATGCTGCCGATCATCGATCAAATGATCCAGCACCGAGCTGATTTTCATTTAGACAACGTGCGGTTGGAGTACTTGCAAGCATTGCGAAGTCGCTTTGAAGAGACGGAACGATTGATGACTCCTACGGTGTCCGAACACGCAGAAGCGACGGTAGCGGAATCGACAGCATTGCGGCGAGAAATGGATGCGAATCCAATCTCACAAGAACGGTTTGAAGTGAGATTGCAGCAGCTCGTCAGTACAGGCATCGAGAGGATCGTCAATCGACGCCAAGCTGTCTCGGACCATATAAATCGGTGGCTCAAGGACCTCGAGTACGTTGTGACTTTGGAGAAGGAGATCGAAGTTGCTCTTGGAACCATGCCAACGGCTGCTTCGTCCGGTCCGCACTTGGTACGTCGATCCAGCCCTCGTGCGGTCCAGATTGAGGACGACGGCAAGCGATTGCCGTCGCCTGAATCCGCGGCCGAGCAAGAGGAGCAGCGTATGGATGCACAGCTGAGGCTCAGTCTGTTGCCAACGGGCATGCATCTCAGCGACGCCCATGCTCAGCCTATCGCAGTGTGGCGTTTGGCAGAGGAAAATCTGTTGGAACCAGCGCATGCACCTGCCGACCTCAAGTCGGCTCTGCGTGGAATGTGGATGACGCATCGAAGTGAGCATCGCGCAAAACCCCTCGCATCCGAGCTTGTCTCGCCGCAGACAAAGCTGCTGCCCTACCTCACCACAAACGAAGGCGCTAGGTTCGGCAGTGCGAACAACGTCGTTCGGTAAGTCGTCTATAATATGGCTGACGCATCTATTGAGAGCCTTTCGTTGACCTTTCTTTTCTGGCAGATTCCTCCTCAAACACCGCTCTGGATTCCATCTCTCCAACGAAGCGGCTGGATACCTCGACGCGCTTCATCACCGATTTGAGGCAGCGAGCAAGCTAATGCAGCCACTGCCAAGCCGGCTGCGTGCCGCGGTGGAAATTGAGTTACCCAATGCGACGCCTCAAGACCGCGAAGCAACGTTGAAGAGGCTCTTGAGTCTCCGCAATGTTCGAATCCGTGACGAAGCTCGAAGTGTCAACATCGACTCGTTCTTGCTGCACGGCTTCGAGACCGAATTAGACTACTTCCACGGCATACTGCGCGTTCGATCGTGATGTATCCCGAAGCTTGCATTATTCGTCCTGTCATCTGTAAGCAACGCTTCGCCCCGCATCAAGCGTGATTCGAGAGATTGTCTGTGCACTGCCAAGCACTTTGATCTAAATGTCGATATGATCGAAGATGCACGAGCTGAGTCGTTTTCGGTGATAATGCAGAATTGCTGTGGGGTATCATTGATGGAATAATGCCATGTGTTGTTGACAAGTCATACGTTGCTGCTGGCGGAATCGCTCTTGCTCGCCTTCTCCTCCTTCTTGTCTCTCTTGGCTTTCTTCTCTTTGCCTTGGCTCTTGAGCTTTCCATCTTTGCGTTCCGCCTTTTCCTTCTTGTCTTTCTTGTCCTTTTTGTCTTTCTTGGCCTTCTTGTCTTGCTTCTCTGCAGACGATTCTACAACGTCATGTTCTCGTTTGCGCTTCTTGGATGATTGTTCTGCCTCGGTAGATGCAACCATCTCCGCTGTGTCTTTGGCGTTCCTGTGCTTCCTCTCCTTCTTTTCTTTCTTTTCCGACTTTTGCTTCTTCTCTTTCTTTCCTTGCTTAGACTTCTTTGAGCCTTTGTCCGCTGTGTTGCTGGAAGCAGCGCGCAAGACCTTCTTCGCGAGCTTCTTTTGCAGCTTCTCGTCGTCCTTCTTCTTGTTGGATATGGATTTTGTGCTGGTCTCGACGCTGCTTGATAAGGACGAGGAGGATGCAACGCCAAGGGAAGCGTCCACCTCGGCATCGGATGCCGCGACAACCTCGTCGGTCTTGACAGCCAAAACTGCAGCGGGCTTGGGTGTTTCGAGCTCTTGGGCAGGCACGATAGGCTTTCCGCGAATGAAATTGCTCATGAGGGTTTTCCTTGCATGTTCTCTCTTGGCGAGTGAGGATAATGACATTGTTGCTGTACCTGCGGATCTCTCGCCCATGTTCCAGGAAGTGGAGCTGCTGGAGCCTGCCTTGTCTACAGGTGTCGAGGTGCCTGATGAGGCGGGCGAGTTGCCGATGGAAAGACTTTTTGCACCTGCGGTAAAGATGCTATTCCACCAGTCGTCAGCACGATCTCTATCCTTGCCGATACCAGAGAGGGTTTTCTTTTGTGTAATGGCGAGAGGCTTCTTGAGACCTTTGCCGGCCTTGCCATCGAGAGGCACGCCGACACCTTCCCATCCCTGAGAGACGAGGAATGATGTTGTATTGAGCGGCATGGTCAGTACGTTTTGACAAGTGATCAAGATGGAGGCGAGGTTGATGGTGAAGAGAAGGACAAGTGATTGCAGAAGTCTGTTTGATATCCGTCTGTCCAACTTTCTTTTGCCGCCCAAAAAGAAAAATCAAAAAATCAAAAAAATCAAAAAATCGAGAGGGTCCTCCTGCATGACGATGTCCGAATTCCGACATTTTTGGCCAGCCTGCAGCAAAGATGTGGAGAGAACAACACTTCGATTCACCCTGCTTCCCTCTTGCACAGGCCATCTTGCATCGACGAAGGCTGTGCGGCTATAGAAGCTCGACACCACTTGACTCCCCGCGCTGAAGCTGGCTTCGACCATTCCCCGCATCCTAGAATCTGGACGTTTGACACCATCATCCCTGGTCCTCGGCGGTCGACAAGTCAGTGTCTCAGTCGCGGCCTGTCACAACCTTCCTCAAGCTATTTCTGCGGTTCACAACCTCGTCGTACCATCGATCGAACGATTCCCGAGTCCAGATCAGCACGCCACACCCCATTGCAACATTTCGGACGTCGCTTGAACTCATTGACATGGTCTTGGTTCCATTCAGTACCCTTCGGACATGACCTCAGCCGCTAGCACGTCTGGCTCCCAGCCACCACCGAAACGGCGGACATGGCTTCCCTGGCTGTTCCTCGCAACATCATTGATACTGGTCACATATTCAGTCGACTCATTTCTTCGACTCCCCCAGCAACTCGCCATCTCACAACAATGCCGCATGTCCTTTATGCGTCCGGCGTATGTGGATCACACTGCCAACCTGGAAGGCTTTTCCCCGTCAGGATTATGGCGCAAGTATCGCTTGTACCTTTACCGCGAACGCGACTTTGATCCTATGGACCTTCCCACCGGAAGTCCAGCTCTCTTTGTGCCCGGCAACTCGGGATCGTACGGCCAGGTTCGCAGCGTAGCGTCAAGCTCTGCGAGACAGTTCTACAAAGAGGGCGGCTCAGGCGACCTAAGAGATGAGTGGAAGGACGCACCGGTCGGTGTTGCACATACTGACTGGTTCACGCTCGATTTCAACGAGGACTTTTCCGCATTCAGCGGCTCGACACTAATCGAACAGGCCACTTTCATCAACGAGGTCATTGCATATCTCCAAAGCCGCTACGAATCCCCTGCAACGCACAGCTATGCCGCGGGAGAACGCACCACCGCAGTGCCGATTCTGGCCCACTCTATGGGCGGCATCGCTGCTCGTCTGACATCGCATCTCCCCAACTACCGTCCAGGCAGTATCGACACCATCGTAACACTCAGCTCGCCGCATGCTTATCCACCCGTACCCTTTGATAGGAGTGTAGAGCACGTCTATTCGCTCATTAATCAGCCCGTCACCTCGCCTCAAAAAGCTGACAGTCCTTCATCTTACACTCAGAATCCGGCCTCCAAGGTTCCTCCATTGCTCATCTCTATCGCAGGAGGCTTGCTCGATACGCAGCTTCCTTCTGATCCATCATCTCTCGGTCTTGCACGTATCGGTGAAACGGTGCCTCCTTCACGCATCTCGACTTTCACTACATCGCTCCCATCTCTGTGGTCTTCAGTAGATCATCTCGCCGTCATGTGGTGCGATCAGCTTCGTGAAAAGATTGCTCGTGGCTTTCTGCTAGATATGATGGCATTCGGCCGCATCTCTGACGAACGCAATGCAGGTGGAGTCACTGGCAAAGCCAGCATCCTTCGCCGTCGTCGCGAGCTTTGGAGGCGTGCTCTCAGTCTGTATGACGTTTCCGACGCTGGCAATGGTGAGATTGGGCCCATGGAGCTCATTGCCTCCAAAGACTCGCTATACGATGAAGACCTCGAGGCCTTCGTTGTCAATGCCGAATCCCCCAGCATTCACCGAGCCACTTCAGGCCCAGATTCGGCCCTTTCCATGGACGACGCCAACTTTGTCTACCGTATGCCTGCCAAGCTCGGTGAAGGGGATCAAGATTCCCATGCATTCGAGCTGCTCACTAATCTTTGCACTGGCTGGAATCCTTCTTCTGGGTTCGGAACGCCCATTCCACAGCCTATCGAGATTGTCGTGCAGACATGCACCAACAATCCCGACCCTTCCAACCCGATCAGTGGGCAAAAGACTACTTGTCAGCTCGTCATGCCCTGGCAATGGGAGTTGATCCCGCCAAGTCTGTTGCCTCGTACCGACATTCTCCTGGACGGTCCAGCGAGATACTTGGACCCCAACCTCCCCGAGAACAAGCGATTTCCAGACGCCAATGAGGTCTATCACGTTCCTGGGCTGGCATTCCAACGATTGCGTCTCGATGCGACACTGCTCAAGAGGCGACGTGTTGACTGGATTCGAGTCGAACGCAAGACTGAATCCGGTTTGCTTGTTCATCAACGCGGTCTCAAGAGCTTTGTTCGTGCCGGCTGGATGCGCCAGGCCGATGGACGTATCGAAAAGCACGGTAGCGCGCTCCTCCTCACCGCCGGCGAGAACACCGCCGTCCAGCAGCATCATCAGGATGCGGGTGTCGCCACTACGGGAGAAAAGCCAATCGCATTCGAGTGGATCCTCAAAGGATTTGGCTCATCCTTACTCGCCAGACGCATCGAGATTACCCTCAGTCGGTGTGTACTGGAGAACTTGGCCATCTACTCGCTCATCAGCAACGATGAAACCGCTGCCCACGTGACGGAGCCTTCGTTTTCGCCCTTCCTGCACGTCTCGAATCGTGCCACTGGGGATTCGAGGTGGTACCCCCAGCTTGTCACGCCCGAGCTTGTTCGTAAGATCCGCACAAAGGTCCACAAGATCCAGCCTATCACATTCCCACTTTCGCTGCATGGCAACGCGCCTTTCATGCCGCCAGCTAGAGAAAGTGTTGATGAAGTGAGGCTGCAGCTGTGGTCGGATCAGGCGCTTCTTCGACCGGTTCAGGGCAGCGATGCGATGTGCAAATCGCCGGTGGAATCGATGCGTATCTCGATCGACTACAAAGCGTCAGCTGGATTGATCCTAATGCGGTACCGTTTCTTCCTTGCAGCTTGGCCGTTGGGGTTGCTGGCTGTCTGTGTTGGTATGTCTTGGCTTGCGTGGGCAACGAACCCGGATCATGTCGCTTTCCCGTCACCCCTGAGCTCGATTATGCAACCGGCCTTTCGTACGCCTTTCCTACGCCACCGCATTGATCCTCTGCTCGGCCTCCTTGGCTCGATCACGGGTGCGCTTTTGGTGGTTGACAGCATCCGCCTTGCTCTTTACAGAGCGTCGCCGAGTGCGCAGTCTCACGGACCCTCGTCGTCTCTGCTTGGAATGGTGCTTGGGTTGAACGAGCATTCGTCCACAGTGAGCTTGGTGCCTTGCTTTCTTGCCGTCGCATATGCGGCCTTGCTCGTCATCGTAGCAACCGTGCAGGGATTGTTGAAGCTGATGGCAGCGATGGCAGCGAGGTGCGGTATGAGTCGTAAGCTCGGCTGGGTTGGCGCGGCCACTGCGAGCTCTGATCCTGTACAGTGGAACGGACGCTCCATAGCAAGCCTCGCACTGCTTCTGCTCTCAGTGGTGCTATTCGTGCCTCATCAGTTCGTCTTCCTGTGCATCTTCCTCTTGCAGATGCTCAACACCCTTCGTGCCGGACTTGAACTCCAATCCACGTCCAAGTTCTTGGGCGCACGATCTCTGGAGACGCGCTACCACCAGCATTTGAGCATCTTGCTCCTCCTGGTGCTCGTGCTCCCACAGAAAGTCAGCTTCCTCGTCACCTGGGTTCGCAATCTCGGCTCGGTGGGTGTAAAGACGCCAAAGACGGTAGCAGCGTGGATGGATCATAATGTGCTGGATGTGGCACCGATTGTCGTGCTGGTCTGGATCATGGCGGGTGGGCGGATGCTGGAGCCGCCGAAAAGCAAGATGGAAGCCAAGGCGATAGCCGTAGGGTTTGGTGTGGTTGGGTGGTACGGCTTGGTCTTTGGGATTAGGTATACGTATCGCACGTACGATGCGGTGAATGGGCTTTGTGTGGTGTTAGCGTTCTGCCATTGGAGGTCGAGAAGGAGTGGGAATGAAGGCAATCTCAGAAGCGGGGTGGATAGGCATGGCGCGAAGGATTCAGACGATATTTTGGGCATGCTCAACGACGACGGCCAAGCAGCAGATGGCGAGCGCAGCAGCGAGCTCGTTGGCAAACGCAGACGCAGCGGACAGGCGGACGAGTATGAACTGCAACCCGGCCCCGCTTCGAGTCACTTGCCCATTCATCACCTCGCGTTGCCTGCTTCGGTCGCTATCGACTCTGCCACTTCATCAGCTCCAGCAGAATCAGCTCACAGCGTTGATAAGCTCGACGATCTAATCGCAGAGTACCTCGACACTCTGGATCGATATCAGCAGGTCAGAAGCTCATCAACCGACTTTTTCAGTCGGGGGTATTTGAAGCTGAGCAAGGCAAAGATGGAGTACGGCGCATCTAGGTTGAGCAGCAACTCGTATGATTCGAGGTTGATTGCTCAAGTCAAAGCAACCATCCAAAGCGGCGCTTTGGGGTCGG
This sequence comes from Pseudozyma thailandica, assembly GCA_023212835.1. NCBI lineage: Eukaryota > Fungi > Basidiomycota > Ustilaginomycetes > Ustilaginales > Ustilaginaceae > Pseudozyma > Pseudozyma thailandica. Next base: position 594,748 of record JALCCH010000007.1, read on the forward strand.
ATGGAGTGAGGGTGGAGAGGGTGCAGCCGGACTATTCGCATTTGTTTGAAAGCTCCGATCATGATGGTGAAGTAGCGGTGGAGCAGGGTAGCAAGCAAGGAAGCGGATCTAAGACCGAGTCTGCCGCGGGACTGCGCAAGAGGGCTGTAGCAGTACCAGCATCGAGCGAGCGGGAACATGTGGACCAGGCAAAAGATGCTCAAGTGGATGCGGCTAGCGGCGACACCTCGGCCAAACTGACAAACCGGGCATTTAAGGACGCCAAGAAGCAGGATGATTACCGAGAAGCTTCGAAAGAGAAGAAACGAAAGCGAGCAAAGCCAGACGCGCTGTTGCAGTTTGGCGGCCTGCCCACGACTTCACTGCGAGGCGCACAGGCGGATCTGCAAAGGGCCTTGGACCAGGTCATCGGCGTAACGGAAGGTGCAGAGGGAGAAGGATTGGTTCAGCTAGTGATCAAGCTGGAAAAGTTGGCGGGGGAAATTGCCGAGTTACGGCGGGCCCGGTCGGCCAAGTGAGAAGCATTCAGTGCAGGATGTCGCCGCACAGTTTGCTGTTCATATGGAATGCGAATACAGTACGCTCTTTGCTTGCAAGTGGATGGATTTGGGCTGACATTGTCGTCTCGGAACTCATCTTGCCGATCGTAAAGGTGTATGCTGCTGAACATTGCCATTCCAAATGGGGTTAGCATGCGTTGAGGTCTGCGCAAGCCCTTGCGTGCATTGTTGTCGCGCCTGTGACTCCGCGTCGGTTGGTCGAATTGACCGGTCACTTTGACCCGACGGCCAATTCCCGGGTTTCAGGACGCGCCTCTTGCCCGCCGACATGATATCCGATTAGATTTCCACGTACAGAGCCAACCTCATAGTAAAGCCCACCGGATGCAAAAGCTGCTCTGTCCTTTGAAGTGTATCGAAGGATTCAAGACCACCTGTGTTCACAATCGGTTGTGCGGCTCGAGTCAAAGCGTATAAGGGCACAACTTCCAACGGGAATCTGTAATTGACCGGCACGACGGTGCAAAGGACGCCGACGACCGAGATTGGGCCGTGTTACACGCCGTTGATGCATCTTTTTACCCCATCCCAGCAAATTGGGCCCCGCATCAGTGTCTTTCCCCTTTTCGCCTCTTGTTCGCTCCCAAACACTTTCCTAGCCGGCATGGGAAAGATCGATGCACCTTGAACGCAATCCTTGATGCCTGAGGTGCCCTTGGCAGCGTTGGGCAAGATGCCGGTCGTAGAGACGGAGACGGAGATCGAAAGAACCGGTTGACCGGCGCCGAGCCATCTCTTTCCCCCGTTCCCTCGATCGGTAGATGCTCGCACCCATGATGGCTGCACCCGTCGAAACGGCTGGGAAGCGTTCGGTATATAAGCGTTTCATGACTTTCTCCAACTTTCTCTCCCTCTCGAAGATCACGGCCCTCAACACGACCCTGCGCGACTTCTAGTGCCGGAAGTGCTCTCCTTAGCTTCTAGATGAGGACATCAGGAATGATCAGAATCACCTCGACTCTCGTGGCGCTGGCCTTGACCTTTGGCAGCGTCATTGCCAATGGCTCCGCTGGTCAGAGTGTCGAATATGAAGACCTTTTCGCTGAGCAGCACGGCGTCAACTCGTACACTGGTCCTTTCGCTACTGGTGGACCTGCTTGGCAGAAAGGGTTTGCCAAAGCCAAAGCGCTTGTGGATCAGATGACCATCGAGGAGAAGGTCAACGTCACCACTGGCTACACTGGCAAGTGCGTCGGCTTTACGGGTACCGCTCCTCGTGTCGGTCTCAATGCGCTCTGTCTGCAAGATGGGCCTGCCGGTGTGCGACCTGCTCGTCGCGTCTCGCAGTTCCCTGCTGGTGTCACCGTCGCAGCCACTTGGGATCGCGACCTCATGGCCGCACAAGCAGAAGCGATGGCGGAAGAGTTCTACGATAAAGGCGTCAACATCTGGCTCGGGCCCGTCACTGGTGGACCGCTCGGTCGTTCTCCATACGGCGGCAGGAATTGGGAAGGTTGGAGTCCTGACGAATACCTCACCGGTGTCGCTTCGTACATCACGGTCAAGCACGCTCAAGGCAAAGGCGTCGTCGCTTGCGCCAAGCACTACATTGCCTACGAGCAGGAAACCTACCGTAACCCGTACAACATGTCGGAGCCCTACGCTGTGTTTCCTCGTCGGGAGCAGAAGCCGATTGATTCGATTTTGGACGATCGCACATCGCACGAGCTCTACATGTGGTCGTTTGCTGAAGCCGTGCGAGCGGGCACTGGTACCATCATGTGCTCGTACAACAGCCTGAACGGCTCTCTGCCCTGCCAGGACGACCATGCACTCAATCACCTCCTCAAACAAGAGCTCAACTTTCAGGGAGCCGTGATCTCGGACTGGGGAGGCACGTGGACCAACAAAGAATCCTCGCTCGGTGGACTCGACCTCTCGATGCCCGGTACGGCTTACAATGGTCTCTTTGGTGATTTCTTCGGCAAACACCTCGTCGAGCTTGTCAACAATGGATCCGTACCCGAAGCAAGGTTGGATGACATGGTTTTGAGAATTCTGGCTCCTGCTATGGAGTTGCAGGACGACACGTTTCCGGAGCCTTCGTTTGATGTTCGTGATTTCACCGTGCCCACCAACAACGTGCGAAGAAACCATCACGAGATCATCCACAAGGTCGGTGCAGACGCCATCACTCTGCTCAAGAACAACAACCAAGACGGGCGTGGTCTGCCGCTCAAGAGGCTGGAGAAGCTGGAGCGGATTGGAGTGATTGGGCAAGATGCAGGACCAAACCTTTCGGGCGCCACCAACTGCGGTCAAGATGGTCGATGCAAAGCTGACGCATTCAACGGCACCCTCACGCTCGGCGGTGGATCGGGTTGGGCTTTCCCACCGTACATCATCACTCCGGAAGCAGCGATCTCGGACTACACTCGCGCCGTGGGGCCTGATATCAACCTCCATCTGGATAACTGGGATCTGGAAGGAGCGCGCCAGAACGCGATTGCGAGCCAAGTGTCGCTCGTCTTTGTCAACGCCTACGCGACGGAAGAGATTGATCGTCAAAACCTCACGCTCTGGGCGAATGCGGACAACCTCGTCAAGACGGTGGCTGACAACAACGACAACACGATTGTCATCATCCACGCGCCTGGTCAGGTGGAGATGGAGGAATGGATCGAGCACCCCAACGTGACCGCTGTGGTCTTGGCGTACCTGCCCGGGCAAGAGGGGGGTGCTTCGCTGCCCAAGATGCTGTGGGGTGAGACCAATCCAAGCGGAAAGTTGCCTTTCACAATCGCAAAGAGCAACAGTGACTACCCGCCTCACACCATCGTTAGCGACCGTGTACTGGAGCCGAAAGCCGAGTTTACAGAGAAATTGCTGATCGACTACAAGTGGTTCGATTACCATGGTATTGAGCCTCGATTTGGGTTTGGTCATGGGCTCAGCTATACAAATTTCAAATACAGCAAGTCGGTCAAGGTCAAGGAGACGCACAAGAAGGATACGACGTCGATTCAACCAACCAACGAAAAGTTCCTCTCGAGCAAAGCTGGGTTGTACGATACCGTTCTCACGGTCGAGACTGAGATTACCAACAATGGCCAAATGAGCGGGTCGGAGGTGGCGCAGTTGTACGTCGGCTTGCCCGCCTCGGCAGGTAGCGAGGAGAACCCGCAACCGATAAAGACGCTTAGAGGATTCGAAAAGGTCAAGGACCTCCAACCGGGAGAGACGCGCAAAGTCTCGTTCCAGTTGAGGAACAAAGACATTTCAGTGTGGAACACAGAAAAGCAGGGATGGATGATCCCTCAGGGCGAATTGACTTTCAGCGTCGGTTCATCCAGCAGACGTGTTCATTCTACCACCACTTGGGCAGCAAAAACGAGCGAGTTCACCATCATGTAGATTCACATCGATGTAAAGAAGAATGAATCGCGCACAAGAATTCATCGCAAGATGCAACGTTTTGATACTATAGTATTAGCAAAGAAAGCATCTACAAAGGAGAGATATGTGACTGAGTGCGTTGCGTGAGAGGTATATAATTGCACTGAACTGAGGAGCAACAAAACAAGATATGCATCGAATCGGAAGCCTCTATGTATATATTGATTCTATTTAGAACTGGGGCAGGGAGACCTTATCGGTGTGGTCGATCAGATGATCCAGCGTCTCGACCCTTGGAAGGACGGTACCGAACAGCCTGTCCCAGACGCGGGTCTGCTTTCCGTAGTTGCCAGACTTCTTCCAACCCCTCGAGTGGTGGTTGTCATGATCCTCAATCACCAGGTCTACATCAAACTTCTTCATGGGTACCAAATCGAACGCCGGTGGGCTGCCGGCACATCGAATACCCGAATGACCAATGAGCTCGATAAAGATGACATGAGTCCAGCAGATCATCCAATCGTAGAAGCTCATGTCGAACACCGGCTTGAGAGTGAAATAGGCGAGGAGGGGGATGAAAACAACGTCGAACCACTCCTGCTCCATATCGGCGTAGAGCGAGAGGACGGGGGTGGGGTGCTTGGCAGTGTGGTGGGTGCGGTGGAACTTCCAAAGCGCATCGGACTCGTGCATGATACGGTGGTACCAGTAGAACCAAAAGTCGACGGCGAGCGAGAAGGCGGGGACCATGAGAGGCAACCAGGGCGAGATGGTGACAGGAGAGTCACGGTTGTAGATAACCAAGGTGGCGGCGGCGGGTCGGAAGAAGGCGGTCATGAGCAAAGAGTGGAGAACCTGAGTGACCCTGACGTCAGGAATGCCGTCTCGCGATGCTTGAGGCTGAAGGTAACCGGTCTTCTCGACGACCTTTCTAAGGACGTTGAGGAGGTTCGAACCAAAGAGAGAAACGAAAAGGCCCCAATAGAGAATGTTTGCGATAGGGTGGAAGGAGCGGCCTGCCCACTGAGTGTAGGCGTATTGGATGCCGACGGCAGGGAGGATGCGCATAGCGATCCAGAGGTGCAATTGAGCATTGTTCCAGACTGGAACGGGATCATCCTTGTCGTGCATCACAGCGGTGGCTCCTTGCGGGATAGGATCGATACCGAAAATGTGGATGAGCCAGTGGTGCAATCCCCAATCCTTCTTGTTCTCAGGTGCGTGCCATGAGGACTTGAGTGGACCTTGAGATGGACGAATTGGCTGTGGCGTGAGCTGCTGCTTCTTGTTGCCAGCCACGTTGGCAGAAGTGGTGGTGGTGGTGGTAGTGGCGGTGGCCGTCATTTTGGCGACTAGATGAGACGCTTGATGTAGCTGAGCCTATTCGTAATTCGTGCGTGTATATTCAGGTAGTGATGGTGGTAGTTGTTTGACAACGTTATGGTCGCATCACGAAGGGTGAGGGACTATATACCTTTGGGACTGCATCGGTTGTGGATGTCTCGTGAATCTTGTCGAAGGTTGGACACGATAGCTTGCAGCCTGCGGATCCATTGTAGCTACTCTACTGCTGCGGTTGGTGTTGGGCGTGAAACTCTTGAGAACAATACAGTACACAGTACAGGGCTGAAGACTCAAATGTCTCGGCAGCCGCCAGAACTGAAAAAAAGGCATGAAAGCCAGAGTGTGAGAGTGTGAGAGCAACAAAGACTCAGCGCCTCACCCGCACAATTCGAGTTGCATCTTGTGAAACACGCCCGCAGCTTTTTTCAACTTTCATCAAATTGCGTCAAAATGACAGCCGCCTCTGCTCTGCTTTGCTTTGCTTTGCTTTTCACACTAGTCTGTCACTTGGTAGCCGCAGAATTGATTCGTACTGGATGTGGTCAGACCCTGCGCCTGTGCGAGATCGACTGAGCTGCCATGTTGAACAGATAGTGAGAGTGGTAACATATTGCCGTGCTTCGACATTCGCGGCACAGTTTACCCCACATCTCGAGCCTCGTCAAGCTCGCAGTGCAGTCAATCTTGTACAGTTGTCCGAAATCCGCATTCAATTCTTTGCGGATCCTCACCGTCACGCAAGCTATCATACATACATAAATTTAGAACAAGAGTTTGTCAACGCGCCATTCGCAATGCGAGAATGTAATCCAAGGGCCCAAGTGACATAATCGCCTGCTCTGGTAGGTTCGACTGAGCTTTGATCTCATCAAGGTAGATTAGAAGCTCTGCGTCGCTAACAAAGGTGGCACGAACTATCCAAGCTGCAGTACGACGCTCACTCGGACAAGTCTCGAGTCGTCCACCTGGTCTGCACAAGCGAAAAAGAACCTGTCGAACGAACGCACAACGCCTTTTGTGTAATCTACCCGAGCATACTTAACTTAGCCTCTCACAAACAAAACCCAAAAATTCTGCGCCCTGAAGCGGCGGTCCGGCAGATGCATGTGAAAGACTAGAAAAGAGGCGTAGGCCGATTTGCCCGATTCGTGGCGTGTCTTTTGCCGATGAATTTTCAATTTTCAAACCTCGGCCACTGTCAAAGAGTGCCAGGCGCTGTGGCAAAGCCACCTCTCGCCTTGCAGGCAGGCCGCAGACAACAATCCAAGGCACATACGCAATACAAAGTCAAAGACCCAGATGGTATGATGGTGCATCCACTACCAGAGACAATATATAAGTGTACAAACGTGTCATTCTCATCACTACCGAGAACAAACAAAGACCAGAAGACGTGAAAGTGTGAAACCAAGTGCACCTCAACACGAGTGATTTCGAACAGTCATGTCAAGATCACTTGTCTCGAGACGATTGTCATAACCGGGGCATTAGAAGAGGATGAGAGCAACCTTCGTGCTTCTTGAGGTCTGTCTTTCTCTTGTCGAGCGTGTTTAGGCTCGAAAGTATCTGCTTGGAGCAGAAGTCGATATGAGTGATTGCTAACAGCTGATATTGTTACTTTTGCAAATTCGCACATTCTGACGTCCAAATTCGATAGCTCGGGACTCGGCCTCCTGCTTAACCAACACTCTCCAAAGGGAAAAAAGTCCGATTTTTGCTCCGCGTCGACTGTTGAAATGTCACTTTGTGCTTCTTCTTCTTGCCGCTCTCCCCGTCTTAGCGTTCCTCGCATTGTCGCTCTTCACTCACCATCTTCGTCCTGTAAGGCTTTCCAAGATGGCGGACAACGAGCAGGTGAACAGTCCAGCGGCCAAGCGTGTCAAGATCGACATCGCTGACTCACAACAAGATGAAATCGTCACGCGAATGACCGAGTCTCGTGCAGGCATCACCGCTTACATCGACCCAACCCTACCCGGCTTTCAAGGTATCATCAAGCAACGTTTCACCGATTTTCTCGTCAACGAGATTGATCTCTCCGGCAACGTGTGCCGTCTCACCTCGCTCGATCCTCCACCAGGAAAGTACCTCTCCCAACTCCGGCCCGAGGAAGCCTCGTCTTCCACTCAAGTAGCGCCTACCGAGGAAGATAGAGTCGCCGCAGAAGCCAAAGCAAAGATCGATTCCGGTGCTTGGCCCGACAATGCGGATGAGAAGCTGACAGATTTCTTCGCGGATGACAAGATCGCAGCACTGAAAGAAATGTGGGCCCAAGGACGGACAGGCGAGAGTATGGCCACGGGTGCCAATGCGACGATCGTTTCGGCTGCTAGTATCACTACAAGGCCGCTGGAGAGTAAGGAGGAGAGGACGCAGGTACATAAGCTCGTAAGAGAGCTATTCAATGGCAAACTCGCAACGGATTCGATCACAGTTCGATCTTGGGTGCCAAGGCAAGCAGCGGAAGAAGACGAGGATGCACGAGCCAACGGTGCTAGCACGAACAACGAGCCCGCAACAGCGATCGCAGTTAGGTGGGCGAACAGGTCCGACAGGAGAGTGGGCGACAACCTCTCAGAGGAAGCTACAAACTCGCCGCCATACATCCACTTCTTGCTGCACAAGACGAATAGGGATCATCAAGAAGCGATGAGCATGCTCGCCGAAAGTCTCAGACTCGGAGGTGGAGGAGGTGGTCGAGGACGCGGGAGAGGGAGAGGCGGCTTTGCGGGAAGAGGTGGAGGCAGGCCGCCAACAAAGGATCTTGGCGCTGCAGGAACGAAGGACAAGCGTGCTGTGACAGTACAACGCGTGTCCCTCAGGAGGAACAGGAAGACGCTCGACGACGTCTATCGCCTCGTAAATGGAATCAACGCAGACGTCAATCCTGCTGGAAAGGGCAAAGGCAAAGGTCGAACAGTTGTGGATGCGGTGAGCAGACTAGGCGATCGCGGTATCCGCATCGGTCACCTTTCTTACGCCCACCAACCGCTCAAGCTGGGTCAGCTCAAGGGCAACGAATTCACCATCACCCTTCGCAATGTCTGTCCACCATCTTCCTCCACCTTATATCCCTCCGACTTTCTCTCCTCCTTACACGCCTCCATGGAAGTCCTCCGCGACAGAGGCTTCATCAACTACTTCGGAATGCAACGTTTCGGCACTGGCGCCGTCCCCACCCACCACATCGGCATCCTCATGCTCAAGAACGACTTCAAAGGCATCATCGATCTGCTCTTCGAACCTCGTTCCTCTTCTTCCCCCACTTCGGACGATGGTGACTCGCTAGACCTTCTCAAAGCCAAACAGCTGTACAGGGATGGGCAGTACGAGAAAGCCTACTACGCCATCCCCAAAAACTGCGTCGCGGAGAAGCATATTTTGGATATGATGAGGAGCGGCAAGTGGAGCAAGGGTAATTGGATGGGTGCGTTCGGGAATGTGCCTCGAACTCTGCGTTCCATGTACTTGCATGCGTATCAGTCGTATGTGTGGAACAGACTTGTTTCGGAAAGAATTGAGAAATTCGGCAGCACCGCGCCTGTTGAAGGCGATATTGTCTTCGCCGACGGAAACGCAGACGATGATTGGGCAACCGAAGCCGCCCCGCAGGAAACGGAAGAGCGGGATGAGGAGGATGAAGACGACCTCCGCAACGGACCTAAGGAAGCCGTCGCGGCGTGGAAGAGACCAATCAAAGTTCTCACCGCCGCCGACCTAAAACACTATACTATTTACGACGTCCTCATCCCCCTCCCTGGTACATCTATAGATATCCCAGCTGGATGGATGAACGACCTCTGCACCTCCATCCTCGCCTCCGACGGTCTCACCCACACCGATTTGACAACTTCCAAAATCCCAGAATACCTGCTCAACGGATCCTACCGAAGGATGCTCATCAAACCGCGCAACTTTGACTACGCCATCACTTCTTACACCGACCCAGATAAGCCGCTGACGTTGACTGACGAGGAAAAGTGCCTCGGCATCGCGCCACCGGAAGAAAAAGCAGAGGGAGACGGCGGATTCACAGCCCTAACCCTCAAATTCCAACTCCCCTCCTCATCTTACGCAACAATGCTAATGCGCGAAGCACTCAAAGAAGACACCTCGAGCTTCAAACATAGACAAATGACCCTCAACAGCCAAGATCAGCAACATAAACGAGCCGCAAACACCGCGACGGCATCGCCTATGCAGCAAGACTAGCATGTTGCCACACTTGGTCAATTCGATACACCTTTCTTGATCACCCTTTCTCGCAAAGCGAAACGTGTAAGACCTTCGTGGACGAGAGCAATGCGTTCACCGACCCACTTCACTTGCAGCAAATCTTGTTCACGGCATTGCGTTACCAAAGCGACATACAAATACAAACACGAATCGCAGAAATCAGTATTGAGAGCGAGGCGTTGCCATCGGCCATACTGAATCGAGTGACTGAGGGTCAGCAGAATCTTTGCGTGTGGACCCAGTGCCCGAGATGAGTTGATGTGAGGTCTCAAGCAGCCTGCTTCTTTACCCTCTTCTGGTCAAATGCGCCAGACGAGGTGTCTGAAGACCTCTTGCTCCTCACCGAGGTTGGTGGTACTCGTGTTGTGGCTTTGAGGCCCCCGCCTACACCAGTGTTCGCGGTTGCAGGAGCGCTCGCACTGAGCAAAGCCGCGTCCAGCGAATTGGTGATCTTGCGTCCGTCGACGACCACAATGCTCTCCATGGGGTCAGTCGTCCTGATTGCCCTAGGCGAGGCGTGAGGGAATGGCGAGAGCGATGATGGAGCTGGGCTTCCCGATGCAGTGCGAATGTGACCGGGACGGCCCGGACGTTTGAGCGAACCGGTCGAGTCCGTCCTCGCGATAGCACGCTTGGCAAGAGTGGGAGCGGCAGCTGCAGTAGATGCAACAGTGGCTTGTTGCTTCTTGGCGTTCGAGGTGGATCGCTGACGACCTGGAGTCGGGGGAGAAGTGATACGGCCAAAGTTGGACTGCGAAGACCCGAGAGATGCGCTGAGGACGGGCGGAGGAGCCGCGTAGGCCCAAGACGAAGTGGGCATGCCGAAACGAGCATTCTTTCGACTCCAGACGGAAACGAAGAGGATGCGCTTCATCTTGCGGTTGTAGAAGAAGGCGAACGTCGACCAGAGCAGACCTGCACCGGTCCCATCAAGGTCATCCATTTCGTCGTTGAAGCTCGAATCATACGATGTAAGGCTCGAACTCTCCATGGATGGTCTCCTCTTGGACTCAAAGCCACCTCGAGACAGGACAATGTTTCCATCAGGGCCGATGGTTGCAATGCTGTGAGGCGTCTTCTTGGCACCGCTGAGTCCGTCACCGTAGACGTCTTCGTCGAACATGGGCGCGTCGGCCATTTCCTCGTCGCTGTCGTCGGGTCGTACACGTGCGCGAGGCGTGTCCTCGCGACCTCGCATTGCGCTCTCGTCATCCCAGTATTCCTCATCCTCGTAGGGATCATCGTCAGCGAGATCGCCTTCCTCTTCAGGCTCAGCGCTTGCGTGCGGGTCCGAGTCCATGTCTGGGTGAAACGTGAAGACCTCGCAATCTGATACGTTCATGATATCGTCGAGAATGTGTGAGAGCGCGGGATGTGTGATAAGAGGCGGAAGCGAGGCGGAAGCTCCGCCCGAGCTCGGAGATTCGCCAGTGGATCCGAGCGCAAAGCTTGGCTCCTCGAAAGAGCCTGGGAAAGAGCTGTAGGAGCGCGGAGCGTTGGACGACGTCTTGAGGCTGAGCAGAGTAGTACTGAGGGAGTTGAGTACCATGGCAGGGCTCATTTCCTTGCGAAAGTCGGCAGGATTGACTTCGCTAAAGTCATGGTCGGGGAAGGCGACATTGAGAGTAGCGATAAGCAAGAAGAGAGTCTTGCGGGCCGAAGCTTGGTCAAGACGACCGAAGGGAGAAGCCAGCGCTTCTTCGAGATAGTCGGGAGGCGAGGTGGATGCAGATCGGAGATAGGACGACTCGAGGCTCTTGAAGAGACGCTTCTCTTTGGATACAGTCTTGCAGGAGTAGGCCTCCATACGAGTGAAGACCTTGCATTCTGCTGACTCGAAGGTAAGCGCTCGAGAGAGGAGCTCGAGCTCTGGATACTCGAGATACTTCATGATGGGTTTGGATAGATTTGGTCACGCTGTTTTCGAAAAGAAAGCATCAGCAATCAAGTCACAGAGAAGGCGAAAGATCCAATGGAAACGGACCGAACGAAGTCGATGCAATACAAGAATGTTTAAAGTCAGCAATCGCTGTTGCATTACGGAAGAAGATTGGGCCTCGACCATGAGCTCTACAAAATTGGGAGCAGAGCCGTTTTGAGCGATCCGCTTTCGTTCGTTGTTCCATTCGCATACCAGTATGTCGCGCGGTTGAAGTTCAGATGAACCGTGATACGGCCTATCACTGCAGCGCCTAGCAGTATGCGAGGATGGAAGCATGATCCGATGCGGAAGCCACAAGAACAGCTTTGCCCCCCAGCAAGAAAGGAAAAGGTAGCAGGTTAAATACTCACGCCTAGACTCGGCAGGTTAGCTCTGATAGTTTGATGATTGAATGATCAATCGAGCGGTCCGGAAAGAGGAGGCCTGACGGGCGGTGATTGGCGACGTGATAGTCAAGCAGCTTGCGGTGGATCAGCGGATTGCGCTGAGCAAGATTGTGAGTTGGATTCGGGACGATGACCCTACGCGTGGATTGCGCAAAGTGTGCCCAAAGAGATGGTTGGGAGGAGAACAGAGGAGTTAGGATCGCCGAACACGCCTGGATTGGGTGCCCGAGATGGTGAGATGGGACTTTTCGCGTCAATCGCGAAGATCTCGAAGGTGTTGTCAATCTTCAGTTATGAGGATGGTGATGGTGAGGAGAAAGGGAGACAGAGAAGCGGAGTAGCAGATTGATTGATGTCGGCTTGGCTCTCAACTCTCAACTGGGCTTGATGCGGCCTCTACGCGCAAATCACAATCGGCGGCAGCGGATAAGCAGGCGAGGCGAGAGCGAGTCGCGGCGATTTCCCTCGAGACGCTGAACTTGAAGTGCCGGCCGCGGTGATGTGCACGTTTAGCGCTTGCACTGAGTGAGGGATGACTGGCTATCTCGCGGTCTGCTGCTGCAAATCGCGAGGCGGGTGAAAGCGGACGCCGAGTGTCTCCTTTAATTTAGGCATCAGACCAGTCAATTGTTGCGCTCGATACAGAGTACGGCTTGGTTTGGCTCACGTTCGCTCAGGGTTGGACCCTTCTCTCGCCAGCACAATGGCTCTCGTAGGCGCCCACCCTGCAAAGCACACGCAGCGTTACATATAATAGACACGTTCGTTGTCGGTTGATCCGATAGTCGCGCCATGTGCTTTGTCGCGACACAGTCGGATGCGAGCCGACCGCTGAAAACAACAGAGGCAGACAAGTGTGCTGTATTGAGCTGTAGTCAACCGACAATCAATCAAGGTTGGTTGTGATGGCTCAATCGTAGCAGTCACTACTACTGCTAATCATACGCCTAATCAACACTTTTTCACTTTGTGAGTCGTCAGCAGTCGGTCGATCCGATAGCTTGAGAGTAGAGGGAAGCTATCTCAGAACTTGAGAGGCTGTCCATTATCACTGATGCGGAGGTGATCATAGAAAAGAATGGAGCTACAGCCAGACCCTGCCTATCTGTGCAGGCATGCACTTTACGAGGCACAACAGCGCAGTCTTGCATCACGATTGTCACTGCGCCTTTCAAGACTCACCGCCGCCCAATCAAGTCAAGAGGAGTGATTTTGAGGGCTGCATGTTCGTATTTTTATTTTGGTAATTTGGACTTCCAGATTCGATCTCACACTACGAGGGTGAGGAAACTTGCGCCCCCCGATCGCTGCGACTTTTGCGAACTAGGAGAAGGGGATCGGCGTGGCAATGGAGACGAGTCCAGTACGTACGAATGAGAAGTTGAAATTACAAAACGTTTGCTTTGACAAGTTAGAAACGCACTCAACTTTGGGGCAGAAGCGGACTGTCAAATTCAGAACATCGCGTCCTGTACCAAGCACACACCTGCAGTACTGTACTGTACACAGGCGGTCCAGGCGTGTTCTACGTGACCGTGCTTTGTGTACTGTACTGTCATGCAGCGGTGAACTGGAGGTGTGTGAGAGTGTCAACTAACACGCACTATTTGTGTGAAAAAGAAACAGCGGACAGCGGGAGGCGGAAGGCGGAGGACTGAGCGCGTCTTTTTCTTTTGTCGCCCTGTGGGCTTCTCATTTTGGCCCTGCAGCAGCACGCTAAGAAAGTGTTGGATTCGCGCTCGGTGGCTCTGTGACACCTGTCCATATCCATAAAGTACTCTCTGGAAAAATATCCTCAACAGCACACCGCAGTGCAGTCCAGTGCGTTGCGTTGCGTGACTGACGCGAATAATACAGTATAGAGTTGGCTGTGGTCAGGCGTTCTTTTTCTGTCTTTGAGCCTCCATTAAACCCCCCATCCTGCACACCTCTACTCTCAACATTGACACGCCCTCTTCATCTGCGCTCCGCATCTTCCAACTGCCAACCCAACCACCATCATCCTTCTCTGCGCCGTCCCTCATCTTTTCCTACCCGCTTTTGCATCACCACTTCGGTTCCTTTTGATTTTGTCGACCACGGTCTCTTCGTCGCGTTCCGTGCTCAGTCATCTTCCTCGCCGCTAGATCGCCTTTCCGTCGATCCGCACATCTTGCTTTTCGTCCACCACCCTCTTCCTCCGCTACCGCTACCATCGCAAACATCATGCCCGCCGCTGCTTCCGCCCGCAAGTCTACCCCTACGCGCAAGTCGACTCCTCGACGCGCTCGCTCCTCTTCTGTCGCCTCCAACGCTTCCACTGCCGCTCCCGCTTCGCCTTCCGCATCTCCGCGCAAGACTGCAAAGAAGGTCAAGGAGGCTGCTTCGGATGCCGCTGCGACTGTTGCCAAGACCGTCAAGGAGGTCAAGAACGACCTGACTCGTCCCAAGCTTCCCGCCAAGAAGAACCCTCGTCTGAAAGAGGTGGATGACGCCGTTGTCAAGCTTCAGATCATTAAGCGTGAAGGCCACAACATCATCATTGGCCGCGTCAAGCTTCCCACCGTCAACGGTCAGGATCACGCCTTCCTTCTCAAGCGTTTCGACACGAACGCCATGGCTGCTTCTTCCATGTTCCGCCTCGCCTTCCCTTTCGCCGATGGCACCGCTGAGGCCGCCGAGATGCAGTTCCTCGACGCCAAGTACGACACTAATCGCGCAAACGGTGGATACGTTGTCGAGGAGGTCAAGGCTCCCGAGACTCCCAAGAAGCGTGGACGCCCTCGCAAGAACCCCGACACTCCCAAGAAGGGTGGTGATGATGAGTCCGTCGCCGGCGACAAGCAGATCCGCGTCCTTCCTCAAGGCAGCACTGGTGTTCGTCTCCAGGGCACTTGGATCCCTGCCGAGGATGCTATCGAGGTTGCTGAGGACTACGGTATCGCCAAGTTTGCTCTTCCGCTCATCCACGCAACCGCAGAGCACGCAGAGGATGGCGGCGCCCCTATCCTCACCTCGCCCTCCACTGCCGAGGTCAAGACTCCTCGCAAGCGTCAACGCACCTCCGCTGCTGCTGCCGCTTCCGACGCTGAAGCTTCGCCCAAGCTTGTTCAGAAGGTCACTCGTGTCGAGAACGCTGACGGCACCCTCGCGCAGGTCAACGTCGAGACTACCATCGAATCCCAATCCACTTCGAACGGCATCCCTGCTGCACTCTCCCAGGCTGAGATCGAGGCTCAGATTGCCGAGGCTAAGGCGCTTGCAGCTGGAATCTCCAAGTCGGCAACAGCCAACGCCAAGGGCGCCTCTACTCGAGGTCAGAAGCGTCGCGCAATCAACGATCGCCCCACTGCTGACCTCGATCTGATGGCGGATGACGAGGACTACGCCGAATCTGGCCGCGTTGTGCGTGCGTTCAAGCGAGGCACTCGTGTCGCACGTAAGCGCCCTATCGCTACTACTGCCGGTGTCGTCGCCGCGGCTGGTGCTGTTGGTGCGGGTGCTTTGGCTTGGATCTCAGGAGGCAACCCCGATCTGGCACTCCAGACTCTGCAGACCAGCCTGCAGAACATTGGTATCGAAAACATTCAGTCATTTGGCGCTCAGCTTGGTGGACAGATCGCATCCTACCTCCCGTGGTAAGGTGTGTTGATGCTCCAGTGCTGGGTTGCGACAGAGCGCTTCACCCATCTCGATCGTCTCATCTGGCTCTTAAAAAGCAAGGTGAGAGGGTTGAGACGATACCTGCTCCAGTCGCATCCTAGCATTGCTTAAGCTGAGATGCTCTCTCAATCGGAGCAAGCCGTTAGAATGTCTCGATCCGCTCTCTTCAACTCAAGATTTCGCCCCTTTTGACCGTCTCTCTTGTACTTTTGATCTTCTTTTTGGACTCCCTCGCGCCTGCTCCCGCACTTTCTCCTTTCCTCCGCAAGGGAGGTAGGAGGGTTGGCGATGACTTCGAAACGCCCGACCTTTGTTTCTTTCACCTTGTTGTTCGATAGCCATGATAGTCAGGGTCGTGTTTCTCTTCCCTCTGTGTTTCAGTAATGATAATTGACCGAGCTTGAATCGATTGCCTTGCTCCCCAGTTTGTGATGCAAGCGTGGAGAAGTGGGTGAAACCTCAAGGACTGTGTTGGAAGGCGAAATGAATCGGTGGTGGGCGGGTATTGTCGAAAGCGAGGTATGTGATTCTAGAAGCCTTGGCAGATTCGATTGGCTGTGTATTCTCATTTCTCACGCTGAAAAGTGGGTTGGAAGATCCGGTGACAATTCGAAGCATCTTCTTCTTCCGCAGCCTTCCGCCATAAAATGAGATCGACCATACTTGATCTTCATTGAGGGCTCAGAAGCAGACATTTGAGCTAGCACTTGGGCAGATCTGCTCGCTTCCAAAGGCCACGACATGGACAATGCTTGGAATAACAATGAAATTGCAGCAACGCGGAAGAAGTTGGATACGATTTACTTAGGCTGTGTTCAGGAACATCACACGGAGCAAAATCTTCTTGTCAGTTTGATGGATACGTAATGTTTGTAGCATTGTTGTTGCTACTCACCGCGCTTGCCGTTGATAGCGAGCAACTCGACGTCGAAGATCAAATCAGCGTTGGGGGGAATGACACCGCCTGCGCCACGGGCACCGTAGCCTTCGGCGCTGGGGATGATCAACTTTGCCCTCTCACCGAGCGAGAGTTGGGGAACACCCTCGTCCCAACCTTGAATAACGCGGCCCACACCAATAGCAGTCTCAAATGGACCACGGCCGGGCTTGCGCGAGCTGTCGAACTCAGAGCCGTCCTTGGCGAGGGTTCCGGTGTAGTGCATAGTGACAGTGTCACCCTTCTTGGGGAAGTTGGTGCCGTCACCAGCAGAGATGCGCTCGATTTGAACCATTTTGAAAGAACTTGTGGAGAAAGTACGAAGAGTAGAAGGGAGTGTGCGGGTGCGAAGAGAACGAAGCAAAGACATACTGGAAGATGCTATATGTATAAGACCGTAGAGGTAGGCGGTGGCGAACGGACCAGGTGCTTGATGTTTGTTGGTGAGCGAGAGAGTGACTTTTTCTTGTCCGAGCAAGGTGGTTGGCTCGAGCGTGTGTGTATGCAGAATCAGAGCTATATTCACAGATTCAAATCGAAGCCAGAAGCCGAATTCATTCCGGGAATTGTGAATGGAGCGGATACAAATTTCGCATCCCCGTTTGCGCTCAAAGTGGAGAACAAGGCTTCCTCTAGCGCGACGTCATGCAAGATCCAACACCTCGGAAGCCAAGAGAAGGCAAGAAACGCACGTCATTGGCGAACAAGCATGACCTTTGAAAACACACATTTGTTGAATACGTTGTTGGCCTCGCCTAAGAGCCCCCTTGGAATCAAGTATCGACCCGATCCTCGAGAGGGCTGATCGGGTGAAATGTCCACTACCAAGCCTTTCTTCCGCTCGGCTCATGGCAGCAACTCTCCTCGCATTCGTCGCAAACCAACTTGAGATCTGGTAATGTGTCTTCTGTGCTGGTATTCAAAGCTTGACTGATGTACATCGAACGGGTTCAACTAATGATGGCAGCAAGGAGGGAATGGCTGATGCCGTGTCTGACATAGAGTCGACGTGACTTGAGTGACAATGTGTGTACCTTGACGATCGCAAAACAGATAACGAGTGTTGGCATCTTGACTAGCCGGACGTTGATATGCTGACAGATCAAACACCTTGCTCGACCTTTTTCCCGATCCATGTGACCTTGCTGCCCTCTTCTTCTCCCTTCTCTGTCTCCTTCTTCTTCGCCTCCTGCTGCTCTTTCGCCCATACATTCGGGCCTGTGCCCAACTTCTCCCGATGCGTACACCAAGCGTACCACAGCGTCGTCCTCAACGCCAACACGTCCTCCTTCCACGCCTTCTTGTAGTCCTTGATCAGACCCCTAAACTCTGCCGTCAATTTGAAACACCTCTCGACGTTCTGAGGAGATACAAAGTCCACCGCCACTTTGACGCAATCCGCAAGATTGCATACCTGATGAGCGCATCCTGCTGGGATGAAGACGGCTTCACCCTGCTTCTGGTAGATGCGCCAGCTTTTGACTCCATACTCACGGAAGAGCTTGACACGTTGTGGGGCGTCGATGAAGAAGCGTTGCGTGTGGATGGGATCGTCCTTAAGCTTGAGATGCGCGTGTTGCTTGCGCAGGAAGGCACGGATCTTGTCGGCGTCCTCAGCACGAAAGATGTCCCACGCCGCCACACCGGGCGCGTGTTCGGGTGAGGTGTCGGGCGAAGAGGGTGGTGCGGCATGCAGCATGATGTTGACCGCGTCAGCAATGTCCATGTGAAGTCGGGTCGTTCCTTGTCCTCCTGGACCCTCGCTCGCCGGCCATGCGTTGTACATTTTCGGACCTAGGTCGGGCTGAATCACTCCCTCGGGGTAGTAGCTTCCCAGATTAAGCGCGCCTTCCCTTGTCGTGTACTCCGGAGCAGGCACCGCACGATTGAAGTCTGCATAGAGCTCCGGGAATTCTGCCTTGAACTCGGCGGAGGGGGGCCAATCCTTCAGCTTCCACGAGCCCTTGCCGAGTGTAGCTTCTTTGATTTCGGTGTCGCTTCCGAAGGTGGAGAAGAATCTGCCGACGGAGACGAGTTTAGGGACAGCATCATCGATGTCGGAGCGCACAATGTGGCACGAATCATCACCGTAGCGTGAGGCAAGCTCTTCCGGGCCCCAAGAGTGCTGCATGGGCCCAGTGACGTTGCGAACGAGAAGCGGCTCGCCATGCGACCACCCGCGACTGAAGTCGTTGGTGTCGAAAAAAGCACTGTCAAAAGTGCGCAGCTCGAGGCTTCCAACGACTTGATCGGCAGTGAGGCCCGCTTGCTGTTCCGGAATGCTCTTCCAGTCGATCTCATTAATTTCCTGAGCTTCTGATGTAACCTCTGAAGGATCATCTGCTTGCGCGGCCGCAGTTTGCTGTGGCTTGCTTGTCTGCTGATCGATGGATGGTTTGGCATCGTCTTCGACGAGCAAAGTGCGCATGGCGATGATCTCTTGCTCGAGCAGCGCTACATCGAATCTGGTAAGCGGGATGAGGTCGGCGACGTTGTGCGAACGGACTCTGTCGCACATCCGAAGCTTCTTTTCCAAGACTGGCTCGGATTCGTCCGGCGTCTCAAACGCGTCCTTGCAAGCGCAGCAGTACTCTCTTCCACATCTGCGACAAATCCAGCTGGCGGAGAAGATACTCGTGGCACAGAACTCGCACATTTGTCTGCAGTGCGTCTCTCTCGGCCTTCGAAGTGTGTCTGGGTGTTTGGCGTGTCGGAGCTCCGTTTCCAGGATAGGCAATAGGGCTTTTGCACCAGTCGTGGTGAGTTGCTGCAGACTAGAAGAATCCAGAGGTCGATCGGTGGGAAGCTTCATGACCTGGTCTGAGTCAGGGGAGGAGACGAATGCAAGTGCTGGCTTGTCGGGTGCATCCGGTGGATACAATTCGCCTGTGTCAGGATTGACGGGAAAGATACGAAAATCGATGAAGCGGCAACTATCACCAGCGTTTTTTCCGATGCACTGGACGCATTTGCGCCACTTGAGGTAACGCTGGGTCAGACAGCTAGCAAACTGCAGCTCGTATTGACCATGTTCATCCTGAAAGCGACGACGAATTGCTGTCTGCGCAGACTTGCCGGTCGATCGACTTGACGATGCTTTGGGACGAGGAGAAGCGAATTCTGTGTCTGCATCCTTGGATTTGCGAGCTGATTTGCTGCGCCCAGGAGTAGACG
The DNA here is from genome assembly GCA_023212835.1 of Pseudozyma thailandica. Lineage (NCBI taxonomy): Eukaryota > Fungi > Basidiomycota > Ustilaginomycetes > Ustilaginales > Ustilaginaceae > Pseudozyma > Pseudozyma thailandica. The sequence goes on from JALCCH010000007.1 coordinate 614,305, forward strand.
TGCGAGGCTTCTTTTGAACGGTGTCGGAACCTTGATCCTCGTCATCGACAAATGGAAAGTCGGAGTAGGATCGTTGGATGCTACTTTGAGCTGCTTGAGCGGCGCTGCGCTTCGAGGTGCGGACAGGAGTGAATGAAGAGCTTTTGTGTGTCTCCGAAAGAGGAGGCGTGGGTGATTTGGCTTTTGCGCGTTGCATGCTGGCTTCCGAGTCAGGTTTTGATTTGGTGTTGAGGGACGAGCACTGCTTCTTCTTACCCTTGCGATCATGAGGGACGGCTCTGGGCTTGCTTTTGGGTTTGCTACGAGTGATTAGAACCACATCTTCGAATTCGCTCGCTTGGGACAATTCTGAATCGGAGTTCTCTGAAGCGAGAGCTTCAGTCGGGAGTGGAGCACGGCCTGGCGATGGACGTCCTTCGGTGGAGGGCGCCGACGAGGAGGACAAGGAGGAAGCAAGTCGTGAAGAAGAAGGCGTGGGCGAAGCGGAGCTCTTGATGGGCAGAGGCGATGCAGATGACCGCCTCATCACCGAGCTTTGCGAGCTCTGCTTGAGCTTTGCCTCAGCTGCCTTTGCGGCGGACCGCTGCGGAACGTAATTGAGCATCATCATTGCGGATCACAAGGTGGACGGACGATGCTGCTGCAAGATAAACGAGTGGAAAGAACGACAGGGCTTGAGAGCCGCCAAGGCTGAAGACTGAGTCTTCAGTTCGAGTCGTGATGTGACTGCGGCATGTAGACTAAGTGATGTCGCTAAGGCGTTCGAAGCTGGAAGGAGTGGTGGTGATTGAAGGAAAGGAGCAGTGTTAAGAAGATGGAAGGCGAGCGAGCGAGCGAGAGAGGCCTTCTTATAACGCAGTTGGTGGTCGGAATGAACGTAGGAATCGACCAAGCAGGGCTGGTTGCTGCGCAGACGCGTTGAGGGCACGGCCAAGACTCGAGAATTGAGCTGCATTTAAGGGTCCACTTGGGATTTCGGCTTGAGCGCATTCAAGATGATACACTCACTCACTCGCTTGATTGGCTATGCCTGACCGCTGCGCAGATGATGCGCTTCAACAAAGGTCTTGGGCAAGTCACAAGTCCATAAAGCTTGAGCTTGCGCACATCTCGGTCTTCTCCGTCGAAGGTTTGATCCATTTGATACCTGACAATGAAGAATGGCTGAGTCGACCGACACCGCCGTGTGCTGATTGTTTTTCCCCACACATCGAAAGAAATCAAGGAAATTTGAAGCTTTTCGAAATCATGCCACGAAAATGGTGCAAAAAATTGGCAGCACAATACTGCAGTGGTGGGAGACTGTGGTAAGCTGGCTTGCTGTTTTGAGCTGCCGCCTATTGCCAGAAAGTGTGACACATGTTCCATGCATCAAAGTGGAGGCAGATTGATGCATTGATTGATACACGGTTGGTTCAAGAGCCCTTCTTGAGCACTGAAACCATCCAGCTTTGCTTCCATCATCATTAATCTCGGAATTGATCCATCTGCCACCTGCAAGCATGTCGTTCCTCGCATGGGTCAAAGACGTGGTTGGCATTGGCTCGCTGCCTTCGCCACCTTTGTCGCCGGCTCAATTCTATTCGATGATTTTGACGGGCTTCAAGACATGGCCATTGTTCATCCCACTTATTTCGCTGGTCAATGCCCCTCACGGCCGCTTCGCGTTCGATAGCTTGCTCAACGTCAACGGCAACTTTGGCTGGTTCGTCATGGAGATCCCCTCCCCGATTGTAACGCTTCTGTGCGCCATGTCGGCGCCCCTTTCGACATTCGTGGCCAAAGGCTCGTCAGGATTCTTCCCTCCCTTGTCGGCACTCATCTCGCCCAGCATCAAGAACTTTCTTGCTCTTCCATCCGCCAACCAAGTATTGATTGTTCTGTTCCTGATCCATTACACGAATAGGTCCGTCATTCAGCCGCTGCGATCACCCAGGAGATCGCCCATCCACATCTCAGTGCCACTCTCAGCGATTCTATTCAACCTGATCAACGGCTTTTTGATCGGAAGCTGGCTTGGAGGCAGGACATCTTGGTCGGCTCTTCCGCAGCCTGCAGTCGCCAGTGCTGCACTTGCTGCTCTCAACGCAGAAACAGGCACCACAGCCTCCAGTGTGGCTGCATCGCAACTCGCCCGAAAGCTTGTCTCGACCGGAGCAGCCGATGCGCTCAGTGTCGGCGCTCCCGGTCTCATCTCGAATGCTGTTTGGAAGAGCCCGCACTGGTACCTGGGTCTAGCCGGCTGGGCGATCGGATTTGCTGGAAATGTGTATCACGATGAGCTTCTCATGGACATCCGCCGCCCCAAGAAGCAAGCACAGACCCGTAACAAGTCGGACGCTGATCACAGTGTGGGTCAAGGCTCTAAGGCTCGCAAGTATTCAATTCCTCATGGCGGTCTATTCGAGTACATCTCCTTCCCCAACTACACCTGCGAATGTAAGTAGACTCTCCCATCTCCCTACTATCGCCCACATTATCGACACCCGATAGCTGACATTTCCGATTCGAACCGGCTTCTTCTTCTCTATCTGGCAGGGTTCGAGTGGTTTGCTTTCGCCTACGCCGCTCTCTACTCACTTCCCATCTTCAACCATCTCAGCTTCAAAGACGCCGTCGCCACCGCGCTCTCCTGCCCACCTTTCCTGTTCCCCTTCATCGAGGTCTGCGTCATGGCTCCACGGGCCCTCAATGGTCACACCTGGTACAAGCAAACTTTCGGCGACAAGTTCCCTCGCAACCGAAAGGCTATGATCCCTTTCCTCATCTAGATGTTCATCGTAATGCTTCTTTCTTTAAATACTCAGTTGTTTTTCGGCATTGGGATCCAAGGTCGTGAGAGAGGTGTGGAGAAATATTCAGCAAAATATCGGATCTCGGCCAAAGATGGGCACGCGAGCATGCGCGAGATTGCTTGAATTTGGAGCTTTCCTTTCTGAAAGGAAGGCTTCTTTTGGATTCCAACACCAACACTTTGATCGTTGACAACACAAGATGGAGGACGACGAACTTCAAGCTATTCGCGCGGCTCGAATGGCAGAGCTTCGAGGCAGTGGCGGTGGTGGAGCAGGTGGCTCGGGTGGCCCCTCTGGTCCCGGTGGTAAGCAGCTTCTGATAAGACCGTGTCGAGTATTCATATGGTGCTGGTGATACTGATTCCTACACGTTCCGCGTCTTATTGACATGTTGCAGGCTTTGGTGGAGCACAAGGTGGAGCACAGGGAGGCAATGGCGGCAAGAACCAGGAAGATCAAGCAGCACAGCAGGAAGAGATGAAACGCCAGATGCTGAGTCGAATTTTGGACGCTGAGGCGAGGGAGCGCCGTGAGTATAGCCCTTCCATTCCATCTCGCATGTCTGAGACTACAGGCTAAAGCTCTACCTCTTTTCAACCGATAACGACAACAGTGTCGAGGATTGGCCTCGTCAAGCCGCAGAAAGCTCGTCAGATTACCGACCTCCTCATTCGCATGGCTCAGCAGGGACAGATCAGGGGTCGCATCACAGAAGACCAGCTCATCGGACTTCTCGACCAGGTTGACCAGGCTAATGCGGACGCCGGAGCAGGAAAGATCACCGTGAGTACCCACATTTCTACGCTGTACAATGCTGAGAATCACATGGCTGTGTCACTGACCCGCACTAGCTCCTTTGGCTTTGGGGATACAGTTCACAAGGAAAAAGACAGTCCAGGACGACGACGACAGCGATTTCGATATGTAACAAAAGCAAGCCTCACCTCACACATTGCATATTCTCTCTGGCATCGGTCAAGTGCTTGTTGCAACGTATTGTGAGGGCAACAGGGTATATCTTGTCCGATCAGCGCCCTAGTTCGGTGCCGCTGCCGGCGCCGGTGCCGTACTCGCCAAAGCTCCCGCTGCGGTTCCGACACTCCTCTGAGTCTTGACATGAAACGTACACTGTGGAGCCTGATTGGTCTCTGCCACCACTGCACTGGGCACATCCAGTTGTGCCAACGCACCCTTCACAAGCCCCACGGGGTATGCCAAGAACAACTTTGCTTCTTTTGCCGTCGCTGGCGCTCCCTGAGCTGTTGAGACATTCCGCAATGGCGAGAAGTTGTTGTCATGAAGCACGTATACGCCTCTATGGTTCGTACGGAGATTGTCGACCTGCTTCCCCCACACTGCCGTCCAGACTTCTTTGCAGATGCATTTGAGCACGTCCAGCGTGTCGGTGAATCTGGCTCTATCACGTGCAAGGTTCTCTGTGATGTGGTATCCGACGTGGTGACCGATACCTTCGAGGCGAGCGATGAGCATCGTCTCTACCTCACTTAGGGTCTCTGTGGACTCGGCGCCAGATACGGAACGAACCGCCTCGCTATGCGTAGAGACGGAGCTTTGAGCGGAAGAAGAAGCTGGATTGGGAGTTGTGATTGTAGACGTGGGCCGGGTGGGTGGAAGAGTGATGCCGGCAAGTCGAAGCCCTTCTCGTGCATGCGCTTGTTTACGAGACACAAAGCGAGAACTGTGAATCAGAGTGAAGACCATCTCGGTCGCGAGGGTGTGTAGTGCTTGGCTGTCAACGTAGTGTGGGATCGGCGTGGCTAGGTCGAGAACGTCAGGTGTGACCAAAGCGGCTGATGAGCCAGCATTCGATGCATCGCCGCTCCCAGCAGCACTGGAAGAAGTTGAAAGGCTTGGAAGTGCATGTGATGGTCTTGTGGTAGCAGGGCTTGAGCTAAGTGAGAGTCGCTCGATGGCCGGCGGCGCCGCTGATGGACCTGCGGAGGCGGCTCTGGACATTGTGATAGTAGTCAACCTTGAAGCAGTTGAACAAGTGAACAAGGTTGGTGATGAGGAGAACAAGTCAAGCCATGCCACTCTAATACAGTAGTTAGCTCGGCCCGTGCAGTGGGAACCACGCACAATTCATAGTATGAATTCATGAAGCCAAGGTCTAACATTTCGAATTCCTTGCCTCCACACCGCACACCACTATCACGTGAGTCGCGTGGGCCAGAATACGCGATGTTTTTGTGCTTTGCTGCAACTGCGTTTTTCCTTCCCCCGCCTCTTCAAAATTTCCGCCCAACCAAAAGCTTCACTCTGCAATCATCTGGAGAGGCCCAAGCAGCGCTTACGAGGAGGCTGCAATCACTGAATAGGGTGCAAGTCGGCGAGTTGCTTTGTGTGCGTGTGTATGTATCGCGGCTGCTTGCTGCTGCAGGATGCGTTGCTGATCCGGCAAGTGCTTTCTTGTGTAGTAAGATCTCGAAGAAAGCTGTTGTACTGTACCTGAGCCGCGGACCCTTGACTCTTTCCATAGCACACCTACCTCACCTACACCTCATCTACATCCACACCTCACCGTCTCGTGTCTCCTATACCCTGCCCGCTCGGTCGCTTCAGCAATAGGTCGGCATCGTCTGAAGCAAAGCTCGCTCGCCGGGGGAAGCAAGTTTGGCCAACTGTGATCATAACAGAAGCGACAGTGGCGGTGACGTACCGGACACACAATCTGCTACTTTGTTGCGTAGCTCAATCGCATTCAGCATCATCACTCGGAAACTGAAAGGTAAGCACACCATCATCAATCGAGGACCGACGCTGCTTGATGCTCTCGCTGTCACCACCATCAAAACACATACGGGGTGCATTTTCTCTGTGGTAAACATAGACTGACCCTGCCTTTTGCCTCTGCCCCTGCTCCCTACCTACAACGACACACAAACAGACGACAGAGTCGACTTCTCGATCAGCCTTCATGAGCGCAGTACAGACCCTCACAAACGCATCAACAGCCCTCAGCAGCAACGGCATCATGACCTCTCAGCAACCGACAAACACGAACGCTGCGGCTTCCGGCTCCCGCCAATCCTTCCTGCTAGCGCCCCTGCAAGCATCAACCTCTTCCAATGTGCCCATCACCCCCAGCAAAGCAAGGAAGCAAGCTCAAGCTCAACGCACACGGCTCGTAGCACTGTCCAAACATCTCATGACACGGCTACAATATGCCAACTTCAAGGTGGAGCATGGCTGGTCGAAGCAATCGCTCTCCGAAGTGGAGAACCTGTATTACCGCCAGAATCAATCCAATACCAGCGCCAGCAACGCTGCCTCCACCACCGCTGCTGCTGCCACAGGGGCCAAGAAGAGCGCCTCTACATCTCCCAACAACGCCGGCTCCAAGGGTCCTGCAACTCCCAGCGTAACCGCTGCGCAAGAAAAAGTCGGTACCGGCGTCAGCTCGAGACTGTTCAAAGATGCCGCTGTCAAGAAGATCGATATCGAAGGCGGAGACGTGTTTGGAGGCTACGGCCTTGCCACACCACCTGCCTCGGCGGGCAGCATGCCAGGAGCAACATCGTATCTTACAAGCAAGCGCGGCCGGTCCACATCGTCGACACCCATCTCGCCACCCAACACAAGCAACAACTCGTCCGCTACCAAGGGTGATGGTACGAAGCGCTCCCCAAACGGCAACAGCAATGCCAATAGCGCCCCACGAAAGGTGTCAACTTCGTCCACGACGGGTGGAGCGACCAGCTATGCTGATTTCTGGAGTCGAGTTGGTAGTTCGGCAACGTCAAATGTGACGGCAGCGGCATCCAGACCCAGTAGTCCGAATAAGAAGAGAAGTGCGGACGACGGCGAGACGACCACCAGTGGAGCGGAGGGGAATGCAGCGTCGTCAGCCAGGGGGCTTACAAGCCCCAACAAACGAGTTCGCATGGAGGCGGATAGCTCAACCATCAGCCCCGCTAAGGCTGCGCTTGCTGAACGAGGTCCTAGCTTCGCTTCCAGTCGTCGCTAGTGAGCTGATCGTTGTCGTCGCAGCTTCACGTCGCCTTGAAGGGGTCGACGTGTCCTATACCATCAACACCTTTCCGCAGTTACCCTTACCATGTGAACCCAAAGCAAAGCATCAAATCAATCTTGCATTTAAATGTGGACCCGTCTTGTCTGCCGAGCGTTGAGCGTCTTCTGTCGGAGTGTCGACCATCGGGCGTCATCATGCGAGTGTCATCTTCGGGTAGTCATTGAACATTAAATTTAAGGTCTGTCCACCGTAACCTGTTTCCGTCACCTGTGTCGCTTCCATCGCCGATGTCATGTCACTGAGATGATCATCCTTTTTCGCGAGCCACTGCCGCGTGTTGCGTGTCAATCGTAAATGCATGAGGACCAAGGCCACGTTTGTGCACAAACTGCAGCACTGGTCAGTCTGTGCAGATGACCACTACTCGGAAGCGATACCGATTTGCGATACCAGGTCATGTCGACAGTCTGGTGTTGGAGCGACGCAGTGCACGATGATGAAAGGCTTCGTTGTGGTCTGCGAGCAGCTGCACCGTTCTCCGCCAGTGTCCGCTTCTCCTGTGCTTGCTGGTTGGACAGTTTGCATGGGTCATCACTAGCAAGGAAGTTTGAGGTACAACCTGTGCTTCCATCTCTCTCAACAGCACTGCAACTATCTGCTCCATCTCCAACTGCCACAACATGCAATAGAACATGGCAAAAGGTAAGATGGCATTTTTCTAGCCCATGACTGTCCTTCCCAAGCTCCTGCTCTTTTGCAATGGGGACAGAAATGTGTCACAAGAGATCAGCAAAGGCAACCAGCACAAGCTGAATTGCTGCTAACATTGCAACCATCAATCAATAGTAGATTCATGAGTGGGGTGTAAATTGTCCTTGGTGTTGAAAAGGAACAATGAAATTCCTCAGAAGACCAATTTGATATCTCCCTGGAAGAGTATATGCAACTTTGCCAAGCTCAGCAACTTCAGAAAATTGCAAATTTGCACTGCTTCAAAAAATTTAACATTGATGCAATTTCAACAAAATTCTCCAACCAAAACAAGCTCATGACTCAGACCCTTTCCACTCAACCTCATAAGCTCATTCTCCCTCCCATCAACAATGCTGATCTGGATGACAACCACAATAATCAGATGTCACACACACTGTTGCCCCTAAGCCCTCTCTGTTTCCATAGACAAAAGAGCAAGCCAACTCCTACCAAATCGCTCCCCAGATGGCTGCCAAGTCAAAGCATCAAGGACAACGGCTCCCCCTCCAAAATGCAGCCCCATGTTCCTGGCAAGCACTACACAAGGAAGCATCAAGGATGGGTTGACTGCAATTGCTGCAAATGAAAGTGACTGCTCTGCATCCCCTTGTGCAGAGCCAAGAGCAAGATATGCAGCTGCTGCCAAGTTCAGGGTAAGGCCTGCTCCTTGAACCACTCCAAGAATTTGAAGAAGGCCAAACAGACCAGGATCAAGAAGGAGATGACAAGACAAGTCAACATTGCCACCGCCTAGTTCAACAGAGAGGTCAAGGCTCTTCAACATCTCAAGAACACCAAGATCCAGCAGCTCTACAAACTTTTTATTCAGGCAACCAACTATGCCACTACTGTGGAAGCAAACTTGGGCCTCATCAGCACTTGCAACAAGGTCAACCTCACCATCATCAAAAATTTCACCAATGCCATGGTCTCATTTGAGCATGCCGCCTCCAACAATGCTGAGGACCCTGACCTCAAAGGTGGCCCCCCCTCCGACGACGACAGATCTGACGGCGACACCGACGTCAGCGAGGACGACGATGACCAGCACAGCAATTACAGCGATGCTGGTCCTTCTTCTCAGAAGAAGCATCGCAGGTACTAGCATCATCAGTTCCTGTTCCATTCTCATCTTCATATCCGCGTTGCTTCATGTATCCCCTGAGACCTTATGTTGAGGAGATAGGGTTCCAAATAATAGATTGCATCCAAGAGTGAATACAAAAAAGGAGTTGGCCAAATACAATCAAGATGACCCAATAGAAAAAGAAATTGCAATGCATCTTGGTCAATTTCAATCAGATGTGGAGGAATAACCCATCAGACAGCTGGCAGATTGCAGCGCCTTGGGTAGAAGGGGAAATTTGAAAAGAGGTGCATGGGTGAAGGAGTCCGGAGAATGTACGCAGAAGAAGACACATGCGCCTCTATGACCACCGGTGTTGCAAGCGCTGGGACAGGATCAAGTATACGCTTGACCTAGAAGCTGTTGAGGGGGACTGAGAGGTGCTGATTTGAGGAGGTTGTTGCTGTCTGAAGCCTCTCAAGCTTGGTCTTGCTGAGAAGTATTGTTGGTGTTGGCATTGCGCGGATCCAAGAGCCAAGAGGAGCAGAGTGGGAGCAGCAGATTGCCCTTGAGCCATTCCCTGAACTCTGTCCACATGACAATCTTGCCAATTGCGACCAGTTTGAGCTTTGAGTTGGTGGTCAAGGTCTCAATCAGGATCCAAGAATCATTGGCAGGCATTTGATAGCTGGCAATGATGTAGTTGCAGAAGTTTGCAAGTTCTTGCTGTGGGCATTGTTCAGCTGGGAAGGACTTGCAAAAGAGCGCTTCGAGCTCTGGCTTGGAGAGGTCAAAGTCAGAGCTGACTTGGGAAGGCCAGAGTGGATGCAGATGCTTGACGCCTGTGTACAGGTAGGCCTTGCAATTGCAATGTGCTGATGAAGTTGTCATGATGGCAGTGTTGCCAGGAGTTGCCGAGATGGTTCCATGGTGGTAATGCGGGGTGGTAAGTTCCTTGAGCGCTCCCTGGGCAGAAAATCAGCCTAAAATTCGCGCGTTTTTGTATTTCCAGCTCTGGGCGTGATTTCAAAATTGGAAGGACGGGAAATTCAAAAAATAAGGGCAGGAAATACAAATTGTGGAGCTGTGAATTCAAATTTTCCAGGCAGCAGACAGCAGTGTCAAGCAAATTGCTTGAGCACTCATCTGGCAAAAATTGGGCAGGAAATTCACGTGTCTTTGTATTGCCAGCCCTGGGCTGATTTGAAAATAAAAGTGCAGGAACTTCAAAATGGAAGTCCAGGAATTACAAACGGGAGACGAGGAAATACAATTTTCACAGGCAGCAGACGGTGACTTCAGGAAGACGTGTAAATTCAAAAGCGAAGTCCAGGCATTTCAAAATGGAAGTCAAGGAACTTCAAAATAGAAGTACAGGAATTACAAAATTTCCCTCCACACTGGCGCGTCCAAAATACAAAAATGAGATCGCGCTCAGCAGCCACAAAATTTGGCCCTCAAATTTGAGTGCCAACGCTGAACCGGAAGTTGAGGCAAACCAATTTCAGGCTGTGAGATTGACATTTGCAAAATTTAAGATATGAGCCCAGCGAGACGCAAGCGCGTCAATTTAGCATATGGAAATTTCACAGGCAAGCAAAACTTGAAAGAGTGGCTTGCGTGTGACTTCAAAATTCAAGAGAATTAGTAAAAAAGCCCGGCTGTGCACAATCCATCAGATAAGGCCATGAACGCTTTGTGCAATCACACATTTTTTCAGTTCAGGCCAAATTGGGCCGTCCGGCCGATTTAGGCCGAGTGTGTTATCTGAGTTTGGATGCTTTGTGCAAACAAAGGGGACCATTCAATTTGTGTAAAGTCAACTTTGTTAATTTCAGCCCAAAGTGTGCCGGCTTGGCAATCGGAAAGCTTTCTGAGTCTATCAATCCAAATGCTTTCTGAGTCTATCAATTGGGTTAGGGTTAGGGTTCTAGCCCCGTAAAAGGTTGAGGGTTTCAGAATTTGTGACGCGTGTCTCCTGGGAGAGACAGTC